>SJXQ01011744.1:0-32587 GCA_006408695.1 Aepyceros melampus
AATAAATGAATTAGGCTTCAAATTCCCAACAGTGGGCATTTATATATGTTAATAAATATATAGTGGAAGAAAGTGAAAAGTGTTACTCAGTTGTGTCTGACTCTATGTGACCCCTGGACTGTCGCATAGAGAGCCCCCTGTCAGGCTCCTCTGTCCATGGAATTCTCCAGGCAAGAATACTGGAGTGGGTAGACATTCTCTTCTCCAAAGGACCTTCCTGACCCAGGGATTGAACTCTGGTCTTCTGCATGCAGGCAGATTCTTTACAGCCTGAACAACCAGGGAAACCATCTCTATACACATGTATATATACTCATGCCTCTGTGTGTGTGTGTGTGTGTGTGTGTGTGTGTGTGTGTCTTTGTAAATATATTTAATTTATGTATAAGTGTGTATAGATAAGTATGGCTATTATTTTGATTTTTCATCATGACTTTTTTTCAAAGAGGAAGAAGTGAGGTGAGCTGACAGGAAGAGAATAATAGAGTTTTATCCATTTCCAATTCATAAGGAGGTAGTTCTTTGCCACTTTAAATGGCTTAGTTTATTTTTTAAAACAACCAAAAAATAAAGGAAAGAAATTAAGTTGATACTTTATCTCCTGCCATTTGTGAACCCTCAGGAAAATCAAGTACACGATTTGGGAGAAAAGTGCTGCCACTTAAATTTCCCCACAACCCTGCTTCCTATTGCCAGCACACACTTGCAATATATTACGTTCTTGCACAACATGCCTTTATATTATCAATTAGAGCGTATTTTTAAGTTAAAGGCAAATAAACATGTTTTTATGGAGACTTTGCAAAATAAACCACCATAGCATAGTGAGACACAGAATGTTAAAAACCAGAATATGAGGGACTCAGACCACTCCCTACCCATTGGCCCTGCTCAGCAGAATGCAAATCAGGATGCTTCCTAACCTACGGCATTACTGTTAATTTTGCTCTAGATGTGTGTGCCTTTGCCACTCTAGATGCATTTGCAAAATTAAAAGTATAATTTATCTCCAAAAGGCAACATTCCATCAGCCTAGTAACTTGGTCCTGATGAAAAACACCAGGCCTAAACAAAGCTTATTCACTGTTTGGTCTGGTCTCAGGGACAGCAGTGGGGTAATAATCTCCGTATCCAGGATGGGTTGTGGAGATATAGGTCAGTTCCTCTTCTTCCTTGGAACAAATATAGGTAACTTAAGTCAGACACTGATGCTGGGAAAGATTGAGGGCAGGAGGAGAAGGGGACGACAGAGGATGGGATGGTTAGATGGCATCACTGACTCAATGGACATGGGTTTGGGTGCACTGTGCGATTTGGTGATGGACAGGGAGGCCTGGCATGCTGCAGTTCATGGAGTCGCAAAGAGTCAGACACGACTGAGCGACTGAACTGATCTGAAGCCAGATTTGTCTCTTGCCCTATATTTTACCCTGCATCATCAGTCAAGTGATTCAAAATATATGAGCTGTGAGGAAGAGGAGTGAGGTCTCTGTCACCAGAAGCCTCCGAGGCTTTTCCTTGGACTAAATAAGGGTACAAATGGGAACATTTTAAAGCTATGAGTACCAAAACAGGAATAGACAGGGACAAAAAAATTGTAGTCTCAGGACTTTCCTTGCGATCCAGTGGTTAAGAATCCACCTTGGCATTGAAACATGTATAATATCATATAAGAAATGAATCGCCAGCTCAGGTTCGATGCAGGATACAGGATGCTTGGGGCTGGTGCACTGGGATGACCCAGAGGGATGGTATGGGGAGGGAGGAGGGAGGGGGTTTCAGGACGGAGAACACGTGTACACCCATGGCAGATTCATGTTGATGTATGGCAAAACCAATACAATATTGTAAAGTAATTAGCCTCCAATTAAAATAAATAAATTTAAATTAAAAAAAAAAAAAACCACCTTGCAACACAGGGAATGTGGATTTGATTCCTGGTTAGGAAACTAAGCTCGCACGTGCAGCAAATAACTTAGACTGTATGTTGCAAATAGAGAGTCTGTGTGTCACAACAAAAGATCCTGCGTGACCAAGGAAGGTCCTACATGCTGCAGCTAAAACCTGACACAGTCAAATCTGTAAATAAATGGTAGTCTTAAATAGCATCAAGGAAGTTCTATGCAGATCAAGTGGAATTCTGGAGACTCCAAGGTACAGAGCTCAGGTGACAAACAGAATATCATATGCCAAGAAGGGGTGTGGCTATTTGTGAACTAGAGGGTGTAAATGCAAGAACAGAACTGGGAGTAGAAGATATATCACCCTCAGTAATTTGCCAAAGAAGATTTTTGAGTCAATACTATTTCAACTTTGTCAGATTTCTCTGTATCTTCCTCCTCCTCACTCTAGAACCCTGATGCAATTAGGTACTGATTAATATATTTCAATCGTGGACATAGCATAGGTTTATTTATATTTGAGTATGTACTGGTTTCTTTATTTTACTGTTTGATAGTTATAAGGATTCTTAGCAATCACTGGGAAAAGAGAGTGAAAGGCATTTATCCCAGATCATAAATCAAGTGGAGAAACAGCCATGCTTGGAGAACAGATTAACTGGGTTCATGTGTAGTCGTCCTCTCTGGTGTACTTCTGATTAAATAAGGAGCCAGTCTCATGGTGAATGTGGAGATGAATTAAATGGGATAATAGGCGAGTGATTACACATTAGGGACTAACGGATGAGTGCTGACCCATTTTTTAACTCTGAAATTTTTTTAGGGCTGATACTTTCATAGCATTGGTTGAGAGTCAATTGAGATAAAGTGACTGAAGCTCTTAAAATAGTGAATGTTGTCTTAAGATAGTAAATAATGATAGATAATCTTTATTTAATACAAACATAATTTCCTTTTTTAATGTCAGTATATTACTTTTAAAATAATTTTTGAAAAATCAATGCAGATGGAACACTCCCAAAGTGGTGGGAATTATTATTTCATGAGTTTGGGCTTTTTTTTCCCTTTATTTTCCACTCTGATTGTCCTATTTTATAGTTAATATGAGACTCTTTCTTTTCTTAGTGGCATGTTCATTTACTCATTTACCAAATGTTCTTAAAGCTAAAGGACAACCTGAGACAAAAGTTCTCACTGCCAGCTTCTAGTATGAGCAGTATATTTCCAATAGCAAAGAGTACCTACATTGACTTATGTGGGAGCCAACACTTGTAAATGCTTGGGAAAGATATCTTGCATGCATTGATTAGGCAATATCATTGAAGTCCAATTATAGGCAATGACAAAAGGGTGTTATGTTTTGGGACATATCATATGAATATCTGAATATCTACTGCATTTTAAGACTTAAAGCATGTAGGTCATGCCCAGCCCCTTTCCAAGATATAACATGATGTTTTTTTGTTTTTTAATCAATACTGGATACTAAATTTCTGGTTTCTCCTCCAGCATTTTAATTCAATATTTCAAAGGCAGAGTTTTGTGCACATGTCTCAGACCTTCCATAACCAATAAACTGAGCTAAATGTAAAGAATCAGACAGGAAACTTGAATAAGAGAGCGTGAAGTGGCAGATCCTATGTCATTAGGGCCAGAAGTTATGTCCAAGAAGGTCACCCAAGAGAGAAAGAAAGGCAGGCTGACAGGTCCAGAGTCACTGAGAAGCAGCAGCTGGGATACATGCTCAAGCAAGAATGCCAGTGGGCAATTCAGGCAGAGAGTGGTATTAGAACACAGGTGTCAAACCAAGGCCAGCCGTGGCTGCTGTGCACTCATGTAATGCTTGCTATTTCTTTAGCCATACGGGAGGGAAACCATGGTCTGTTGTGTGTGTGTGTGTAAGCTATCATGACTTGCAGCTTAGCTGTCATCTGCTCCCTGACATATGATGAACAAGGTATGGCTGCATCAGAAGTTTTGCCCTAGGACTCATAAGAAGGTTGTAACGGATGGAGATGTGATGCACACAGAGAAAGAGACCCTGCGATCAGGAAGAAGAGACAAGTGACACGGCCACAAATCAAGGAATGCCTGCAGTGAAGGAAGGGTATAAGAGCAGCCCAGTGACTCCATGTGTTCCTGATAACAACTGTGTGCAGAAGACGTGCTGATAAGCTCACAAGTTACACTGCATTCAAAGATCTCAGAGCACAGATAGTACGATTCTCTTCCCCCTTGAGGGGTGCAGGTTTTCTTGGAACTGCTTAGCTATGTGTGTGTCAATGGCCCTCAGACACACCGACAGCTTTATTTCAGACCCTACATCGTAAGGGTATTGGTTCCTTGCTGTAGCAGGAAGCAGCCGCACTGCCCATGTAGGCTGCAGAATGAGTGGATCTGATAGCCATGAGCAGCAGACACGTGCCAGCGGCTGGACCTCCTGTGCTTGCTCTCTCCTCTCGAGCCTCATGTGCACTGCATGTTCCAAGCAACCTGAAATCACGCGTTCATCTATTCCCTCGGCGGTACATCCCCACCTTTTGACCTTGGCCACACTCCAGTTATAGTCTATCCTGCAGCCCAACCTGATCACCACGTGAAACACCAGAAGCCACCAGTAGCTGAGAAGGGAACAGATTCTCCCGAAGAACCTCCGAAGCAAGTGGGGTCCTGACAACAACTCGATTTTCACTCAGTGAAACTGATTTCAGGCATCTGGCCTCCAGAACTGTAAAAATATAAATTCCTCTTGTTTTATGTTATGAAATGTGTGGTAATTTGTTACAGCAGCTACAGGAGACTAATACATACTCTGTGCAAGAGGAGAACATATTTCTTCACAAAGTTGGTTATTTATGCCACAACACAAAAACATTAATCTCCACCATACAGGATTATGGGAGGATTAAATGAGATAATTCATATAAGGTAAAGCAAAAGGCAACTTACTCTTGCCTGGAGAATCCTATGTACAGAGGGGCCTGATGATGTCCATGGGATGCAAAGAGGGGGACATGACTGAAGCTACTTAGCACGGAGCATGGAAGGAAGATAAGTCAATTTACAGGTAACTGGTTAAATATAAATGAACTTCTAAAGTCTGAATATGATTTAAGTCTAAGAAAGAGTTGCTACGTTTACAAGTAGTTGTACTACTTGTATTTTTAATGTATTTTTTAGAATACATTTTTATGTTTTTTGGCACATAAACAGAAAAGGTGGAATTACAGTACTTTAGCTGAGAATGCCCATGAAAGCCTGTGGCATGTGTGCACACCATCAATAATGGAAGTGAAAAGACTGGAGAGGGGGGAAGCTCTGAGAATTGCTGCTCTAAATAGAATGCATTTGAATCCATACAATTAAATAAGCCACTGACTGACTAAATGCTTCAGGAGCTCTGAAGTGTTATGCTTGCTCTTTAATCTCTTCTTTCCTCTTCTCCTTCTTTGTACATATTATTAGTGACTCTATGAACACTTAGGTTGCTTGGGAAGATGGGAGCAATGGACAGGCATTGCTCGAATGGAGGGAGAAAAGTTAACATTTCCTTCCGCTACCTCTGTTTTTTTTGTTTGTTTGTTTTTGATTCTTAAAATAGCAAACTGGAGGGTAAATTGAAAGCAATATTCTTGAGTGAATATCTGTATTTCGTGTGCATCCCATTCATCTCTTCTTATCTTTTCACTTGTGGACACTCAAGAGTTAGCTGTATGCATTTAAGTTGTTAAATACATTGTGTGATCTGAGAATGGTAACCTGAAAACATTTTTTTTTAAATCAATTTCATTTTCTCTTGCACTAGTGACATATGTATGTGATCAGTTACAGAAATCTGTAACATTTAGTAAGGGGATTTCAGCTCTAATCGCACAATAATTTTTAGCTTTTCCCCCTTCTTTCACTCTCAGAGGGTCTTAAGTACCTATGCAATCAATCTACCTAAATAAAATCTGTCTAAATAAAAATATTAATACAAAAATGTATGACACACAAATCAGTACATGATGGTTTAGCTAGAGGCAATGAAAATTCTAAGTTGGCTTATTTTTACATTTCTAAGACCCCCTACCTCACTCACCTAGCTACAATAATCAGAAATTTAAACATTCAATTAACAGCAGTAATTATATTATACATACAATTTAGCTGTTAATCCTTTACTGTGAGTCAGGTACTAAAACAAATATTTTAGCTGTTACCTCATTTTTTAAACACATTGGTGGAATAGCAGTTATTACCACCATTTTAGACATGAGGAAACACATACCCAGAGAGTTTAAATTATTTGTCCAGGACGAAAGCACTGTAAATGTCAGAGTCAAGTGTTTCAGCCATGAACTTTCTGATCTCAGAGCCCATGTCCTTAACCACAACAAGATTGCATAGCAAGACTGGACAATCTGGATAACCTAGGGTAAATAAACCTCCTTTCTGTCTGTTGGCAAAAGAAGAGGTAGAGACAGAGGTTACAGAACTAATCTGATACTATGAACATTTTCAGAGAAAGCTCCCAATCAAGACTTGAGGTTTTAAAAAGTCTTATTCTTTTTAATCTTTTCTCACGTAAGTACTGAATTTAATTCCACCTTCCAATAAAATCAAAAAAGAAAACCTCATACCAACAACACACTTCTAGTTTAGGCGCTCTTTCCTATNTTTATAATAGCCAGGACATGGAAGCAACCTAGATGTCCATCAGCAGATGAATGGATAAGAAAGCTGTGGTACATATACACAATGGAGTATTACTCAGCCATTAAAAAGAATACATTTGAATCAGTTCTAATGAGGTGGATGACGCTGGAGCCGATTATACAGAGTGAAGTAAGCCAGAAAGAAAAACACCAATACAGTATACTTACACATATATATGGAATTAGAAAGATGGTAATGATAAACCTGTACGCAAGACAGCAAAACAGACACAGATGTATAGAACGGCCTTTTGGACTCTGTGGGAGAGGGAGAGGGTGGGATGATTTGGCAGAGTGGCAGTGTAACATGTATGATATCATAAGTGAAATGAATCGCCGGTCTAGGTTCGATGCAGGATGTAGGATGCTTGGGACTGATGCAGGGGGATAATCCAGAGAGAAGGTGTGGGGCAGGAGGGGGGTGGGGTCGGGATTGGGAGTTCATGTACACTCGTGGCTGATTCATGTCCATATATAGCAAAACGAATACAGTATTGTAAAGCAAAACAAACTAAAAAATAAAAAAAATAAAAGAAAATGTATAGCCTGTATGTCTCAAGTGGAGAATTTAACATTCTCCTGCATTCAACCACAATATTATCTCACTTGGGGAGAAATTAAATGAGCGTGTAGGAATGACCTGGCCCCTCTCTCTGGCAGTTAAGGCAAGAGGAAGGGAGGGGTTAGAGAGAGAAAGAGATAGGAGAGGGAGGAGGAAGAGATCAAGAGGAGAGAGGGAGGTAGGGAAAGAGAACGAAAGAAAAGAAAGTGGAGAGCCACAAGGAGATGAGAGTGAGGATCACAGTGGATAAGAGGAAGACAGACAGACATACACACACCATGAGTTAAAATTCTTTCCCTTTCTCTCTTCAATTTCTGTGTAAGGAATAGTGTGGCACACTGGAATGAATAAACATGTTTATAGAGTAGTGTTTTAGAAGGCAATGATATTTAGCACTGAGACAAATTTTTCTGCTTATTTATCTCATGTAAAGCAAAGAAAACATTGAAGTGAAATACACAGTGATACTGTATTTAGATTTTTTGATTCTGCACAGTCATTAAATTCTTTTCCAGGAAAAGCTATTATTAACAGTCCTAATTGTAGTTCTGCAAAACAGCTCTCAATGGCTTGTCATGTTCAGAAGGGTGTTTTTCTGTAAGGTTCTGAAAGCCCTAATTAATGGAAAAGACCACCCTCTAATTGCTTCTCCTATAAATGCTTAAAGTACAAAAGATGCTTGATAAAATCATACTATCATATGATCAAAATGGATCTTTTTTCAATCACAGAAATGTCATTTATACAACCACAAATCCTAAGACATTAAAAAGGCTAAAATATTTTACTGTATCTAAGAATGTTATTACTGCATTCATCAGGGTATCAAAGTCCTTTTTCTTTTCTCATTGAAAAGTAATTAGTCTATTCAAATTTATTGTTTATCCAATTTTCAAAATTTTAATGTGAAAATTTTCAAATATTTGTAAGTTCAAAGAATCTTAGAGTGAAAATATATAAACTAACCACCTGCATCTATCATTAATATCTTACTATCTTGTTTTATTGCATAAAAAAGAAGTTACCAAGAAAAAAAAATGCAAAAAGGCAAAATGGTTGTTTGAGGAGGCCTTACAAATAGCTGAGAAAAGAAGAGAAGCAAAAGGCAAAGGAGAAAAAGAAAGATACACCCATCTGAACGCAGAGTTCCAAATAACAGCAGGAGAGATAAGAAAGCCTTCCTAAGTAAACAATGCAAAGAAATAGAGGAAAATGATAGAACGGGAAAGAATAGAGATCTCTTCTAGAAAATTAGAGATACCAAGAGAACATTTCATGCAAAGATGGGCACTATAAAGGACAGAAATGGTATGGATCTAACAGAAGCAGCAAATAGTAAGAAGAGGTGGCAAGAATACACAGAAGAACCATACAAAAAGATCTTAATGATGTAAATAACCATGATGGTGTGACCATTCACCTAGAGCCAGACACCTTGGAGTGTAAAGAGATCTGGGCTTTAGGAAGCATCACTATGAACAAAGCTAGTGGAGGTGATGGAATTCCAGCTGAGCTATTTCAAATCCTAAAAGATGATGCTGTGAAAGTACTGCACTCAGTATACCAGGAAATTCGGAAAACTCAGCAGTAGAAGGGCAATGCCAAAGATTGTTCAAACTACCACACAAAAGTACTCATCTCACACACTAGCAAAATAATACTCAAAATTCTCTAGGCTAGGCTTCCACAGTACATGAACTGAAAACTTCCAGATGTTCAAGCTGGATTTAGAAAAGGCAGAGGACCAGAGATCAAATTGCCCACATCCTTAGGATCATAGAAAAAGCAAGAGAGTTCCAGAAAAACATCTACTTCTGCTTCATTGACTATACTAAAGCCTTTGACTATGTGGATCACGACAAACTGTGGAAAATTCTTAAAGAGATGGCAATAGCAGACCACCTGACCTGCCTCCTGAGAAATCTGTATGTAGGTTAAGAAGCAACAGTTAGAACCGGACATGGAACAACAGACTGGTTCAAACTGGGAAAAGAGTACGTCAAGGATGTATACTGTTACCCTGCTTATTTAACTTCTGTGCAGAGTACTTCATGTGAAAAGCTGGGCTGGATGAAGCACAAACTGGAATCAAGATTGCCAGGAGAAATATCAATAACCTCAGATATGCAGATGACACCACCCTTATGCCAGAAAGTGAAGAGGAACTAAAAAGCCTCTTGATGAAAGTGAAAGAGGAGAGTGAAAAAGCTGGCTTAAAATTCAGCATTCAAAAAACAAAGGTCATGGCATCCAGTCCCATCACTTCATGTCATATAGATGAGGAAACAATGGAAACAGTGGCTATTTTTTTGGTCTCCAACATCACTGCAGATGGTGATTGCAGCCATGAAATTAAAAGACTCTTGCTCCTTGAAAGAAAAGCTATGGTAAACCTAGACAGCATATTAAAAAGTAGAGACATTACTTTGCCAACAAAGGTCCATCAAGTTCAAAGCTGTGGTTTTTCCAGTGGTCACATGACATGAGAGTTGGAACATAAAGAAGGCTAAGAACCAAAGAATTGATGCTTTTGAACTGTGGTGTTGGAGAAGACTCTTGAGAGTCCTTTGGACTGCAAGGAGATCCAACCGGTCCATTCAGAAGGAGATCAGTCCTGAATATTCATTGGAAGGACTGATGCTGAAGCTGAAACTCCAGTACTTTGGCCACCTGATGCAAAGACCCTACTCATTAGAAAAGCCCCTGATGATGGGAAAGACTGAAGGCAGGAGGAGAAGGGGAAGACAAAGAACAAGACGGCATCACGACTTAATGGATGTGAGTTTGAGCAAGCTCCAGCAGATGCTGAAGGAGGGGAAGTCTGGTGTGCTGCAGCCCATGGGGTCACAAAGAGTCAGACACGACTGAGAGACTGAATAACAACAGCAACAACCCATCTTTCTATTCGGCTATTAATCCATCTTGTTTTAATAAATCGAAACATCAGTCCACTTTATCTGAATTCTACAGCAAACATTAGTGATTTGTCTGTTGACATGGATAAAACACATTTATCTCCACTGCAATAAACAGATTCAGGGTGCAGATATATGATGTGGGAGCTAGATTTCTGGATATACAACTTTCTGCCCATGTCTAGAAAATAAAGGGTCAATTTGCTTGTTTAATTTGCAAACCTACTGCTGAAACCTATTCCTGTTAATATTTTGCTGACTATCCTTCCCCAATACCTGCATTCATTTACCCATTTATTCCTTCACTCAACAAATAATTTTTGAGTGCCTACTGTGTGCCACGTGACTCATAGTCTATGTCCTCAAGGTGCTATTATTCTAGTCATATGTCTGACAGTAATAGGTGCAATGAGGAAAAACAAAGAAGGGTATTAATTTATAGAGTGAAGATGCTGTTTTAGATGAGGCCATCATGAAAAGTACTTTCTGACATGGTGACATTTGAACAGAAGTGTGGAGGTGAGAGCAGGATGATAGAGACAGCTGGTCGGAAGTGATGGCTGTGCTCTTAAAGCTGTGAGGTGAGATGGTGTCTGAGAAACAGTAAGGACAGAGGACCAGTGCGGCTGGACTGTCCCAAGGAGAGGGGAGGACAGAGGATCAGTGCAGTTGGACTGTCTGAGGGGAAGGGAGGACAGACGACCAGTGTGGCTAGACTGTCCAAGGAGAGGGGAGAGTAGCGCATCAGGCGGTTAAGAGAAGCTACAGGGGCCAAATTCTACTCTGACTGCAGTGCAAAGCCGCAAAAGAGTACTGATCAGAGGAGGATCATGGTCTAATTTTTCAAAAACTCACTCCAGCTGCTGCTTCAGAAATGAACTGTAAGAAGGCAAGTGTGGAATATGGAAAACAGAAAAGATTGTAGTTGGACTTGGTGAGAGCTGATGGTGACTGGATCAGAGTGGAGGCAGTGGAAATCGTACATACACATACAGGGATAGCCATATACTTACATCATCTTACAGAAATGGGACCATATCCATGCTGTATGTCTTGTCCAAACTTTTATTTATTCCTTTTTCTTTTATCTCCCCATTACCTGATCTCTAGCCCACACTCCTCTGCTCCTCCCTACCAATAGCTAACACAAGAAACTAGCCAGATATGCAACCTTTCAAATTTATCTTCATTTTCTAAATTATACAAGGTCTTTTTTTTTAATAATACCTTTTTATACAAAAACTGAGTCATATTGTCTTTGCTGTGTGAATTGCCAAAGGTTTTGCTAACTTTTCTATTTGATTGTTTTTCTTACTTTGAAGGCACATTATAGGTATCGACTATTTTGTATTATTTATTATAGACATTCTTTCATGATCTAGCATATGTATTCTGACTTTATGATTTATGGTATTCTGTCATACTTTTAACAATATTTTGCATAATGAAGTGAAGTGAAGTGAAGTGATGTCGCTCAGTCGTGTCCGACTCTTTGAGACCCGTGGACTCTAGCCCACCAAGCTCCTCCGTCCATGGGATTCTCCAGGCAAGAATACTAGAGTGGATTGCCATTTCCTTCTCCAGGGGATCTTCCTGACCCAGGGATCGAACCCAGGTCTCCCGCATTGGAGGCAGACACTTTAACCTCTGCACCATCAGGGAAGCCCATTTTGCATAACAAATTATGCCTATTCATCTTGTAGTTTCTGGGATTCCTTTATTTAAATCAATTGACCTTAGTCATATATATATACTCCAATTTTTCTGTTAAATTTAATTGTTTAGGTGGTTTAAAGTATGAAATAAAAGTCTAACCAATATTTGATTTAATTCTTTATACAAACTCCATTTTAAGTACCTAAAATCTTGTTTTTCATTTGGTTTCAGTTGTTTTTAATTAGTCTTATCACCCGGACTGCCATTACCAAAGGTCAAAGGTCAGCAGTTTTTATGCTGGAAAGTATTGATGTGATGGATCTCTGTGTGTGACTCCTTTCCTCATCTTTTTGTCCCTATGCTAATTCTGAACTTGTTCACATTCAGATCCATTTCTTATCTCCAAACCAGGAGACTCAGGAGGAAGAGGGCTGAGGCCTGCCACCTGTATTTCTCTGTTCCCTCATCAACTGCCTCCAGCTGGATTCAATTAACAGGAGATACTAGGTGAAATTAGAGAGTGGGAGGAAGGGAGAAGCCAGGGCATTCCTCCTCATTTTCTGAATCGGCCACCATCTCTAGAGACAGCCAACTCTCCTCCACGATGCCAATTCTATAGCCTTGGCCCCCAAACTCCTATGATTCCCCTTCTCTCTTTGCACACCTCGAAGGTAGAAGATACCTGATGTTGTTGATCTCTGGCTAGCCTTGCTGTCCCTTTTCAACTTCTAAGTTTTCCATCGTCTAAGTAAACCAGTCCTCTGCTTTAAATTACTTGATTCAGTCTGATACATTCTCCAGTAATATTTAACCATGTGCCTTAATCAGAAGAAAAGCTCCAATTTTCTTTTAAGGAATAAATAACATGATGGCCTGCCACACTGTCGCACAATTACTCAGAACAGCTCATTCTCACCTATTCAACACCAATATAACTGATCAAACACTGCTGAGTGTCACATAACCACCACCTCCTGAAATACAGGATCCAATTTTTCCATCACCACAGAAATGATACTATCTTCATTCACAGATTCTGTAGTCTGGATATAGTTCACAATTTTTCTGTTTTACCTTGCCCTTCAATAGCATCTTTTCACTTATGATTCCACTCAGTTCAGTTCAGGTCAGTGGCCAGTTGTGTCTGACTCTGCGACCCCAAGAATGGCAGGACACCAGGCCTCCCTGTCCAACACCAACTCTCAGAACTCACTCAAACTTACGTCCATCAAGTCGGTGATGCCATCCAGCCATCTCATCCCGGTCGTCCCCTTTTCCTCTGCCCCTAATCCCTCCCAGCATCACAGTCTTTTCCAATGAGTCAACTCTTCGCATGAGGTGGCCAAACTACTGGAGTTTCAGCTTTAGCATCATTTCTTCCAAAGAAATCCCAGGGCTGACCTCCTTCAGAATGGACTGGTTCTTCAGAATGGACTCCTTGCAGTCCAAGGGACTCTTAAGAGTCTTCTCCAATACCACACTTCAAAAGCATCAATTCTTCAGCACTCAGCTTTCTTCATAGTCCAACTCTCAGATCCATTCATGACCACTGGAAAAACCATAGCCTTGACTAGATGGACCTTTGTTAGCAAAGTAATGTCTCTGCTTTTCAATATGCTATCTAGGTTGGTCACAACTTTGCTTCCAAGGAGTAAGCATCTTTTAATTTCATGGCTGCACTCACCATCTGCAGTGATTTTGGAGCCCAAAAAATTAAAGTCTGACACAGTTTCCACTGTTTCCCCATCTATTTTCCAGGAAGTGATGGGACCAGATGCCATGATCTTAGTTTTCTGAATGTTGAGCTTTAGGCCAACTTTTTCACTCTCCTCTTTCACTTTCATCAAGAGACTCTTTAGTTCCTCTTCACTTTCTGCCATAAGGGTGGTGTCATCTGCATATCTGAGGTTTTGATATTTCTCCCGGCAATCTTGATTCCAGCTTGTGCTTCTTCCAGTCCAGCGTTTCTCATGATGTACTCTGCATATGAGTTAAGCAGGGTGACAGTATACAGCCTTGATGTACTCCTTTTCCTATTTGGAATCAGTCATTTGTTCCATGTCTAGTTCTAACTGTTGCTTCCTGACCTGCATATAGGTTTCTCAAGAGGCAGGTCAGGTGGTCTGGTATTCTCATCTTTTTCAGAATTTTCCACAGTTTATTGTGATCTGCAGAGTCAAAGGCTTTGACATAGTCAATAAAGCAGAAATAGATGTTTTTCTGGAACTCTCTTGCTTTTTCTACTAAATGTATAGATTATTAAAATCTTTTCCCTTTGAGCCTCATGCTCTCAACTGTCTAAACTGATCTGCCAGATTTATTAAGTAACTGAGCAAGTATCCATTGAGAACCCAGTATTTAACAAATAGTATACAAAGCAGAAGCAACAGGTTCACCATGATATAGTCTCTCTGAAATCTCAGTAAGCTGGTAATTATAATTCAGTGTGATAAAGAATGTTTTGGTAGCTAGAATTCTGAGATTCCCCAAGACTCCCCAGCTCAAGTTTGCATGCCTTGTACAGGCAAGATTGTGTATAAGTATAGGCAAGATTTGTGAAAATGAGGGAGAAGTCATCTCCTCAATTACGTTACATTACATATGTAATTATATATTACATATGTCAAAGGCAATGGGTATTCATTCCTGTGATTAATGTGATTTACATAAGACTGTTCAAGCTGGTTTTAGAAGAGGCAGAGGAACCAGAGATCAAATTGCCAATATCCGCTGGATCATGGAAAAAGCAAGAGAGTTCCAGAAAAACATCTATTTCTGCTTTATTGACTATGCCAAAGCCTTTGACTGTGTGGATTACAATAAACTGTGGAAAATTCTGAAAGAGATGGGAATACCAGACCACCAGACCTGCCTCTTAAGAAACCTATATGCAGGTCAGGAAGCAACAGTTAGAACTGGACATGGAACAACAGACTGATTCCAAATAGGAAAAGGAGTACATCAAGGCTGTATATACTTCATGGGAAATAGTTGGGAAACAATGGAAACAGTGTCAGACTTTATTTTGGGGGGCTCCAAAATCACTGCAGATGGTGAGTGCAGCCATGAAATTAAAAGATGCTTACTCCTTGGAAGGAAAGTTATGACCAACCTAGACAGCATAATGAAAAGCAGAGACATTACTTTGCCAACAAAGGTCCATCTGGTCAAGGCTACAGTTTTTCCAGTGGTCATGTATGGATGTGAGAGTTGGACTGTGAAGAAAGCTGAGTGCCAAAGAACTGATGCTTTTGAAGTGTGGTGTTGCAGAAGACTCTTGAGAGTCCCTTGGACTGCAAGGAGATCCAACCAGTCCATCCTAAAGGAAATCAGTCCTGAATATTCATTGGAAGGAATGATGCTGAAGCTGAAGCTCCAGTACTTTGGCCACCTGATGCAAAGAGTTGACTCATGGGAAAAGACTGTGATGCTGGGAAGGATTAGGGGCAGGAGGAAAAGGGGACAACAGAGGATGACATGGCTGGATGGCATCACCAACCCAATGGACATGAGTTTGAGTGAACTCCGGGAGTTGGTGATGGACAGGGAGGCCTGGAATGTTGCGATTCATGGGGTTGCAAAGTCGGACATGACTGAGCGACTGAACTGAACTGAGTCTTAGAAGATGGAGAAGAGTCTCCTGCCGGTCTTGAGAAAGCAAACTCCCAAGTTTTAGAGAGCGCCATATGACAAGGAATTGCTCTGTGGTGGGCTTCAGTTCAGTTCAGTTCAGTTGCTCAGTCGTGTCCGACTCTTTGCAACCCCATGAATCACAGCACGCCAAGCAACTATTAAGAAAACAGATACCTCAGTCCTACAACTGCAAGGAAATAAATTCTGTCAACACCACGAAGGAGCTTGGAAGACTAACTTTCCCTAGATGGGGACGTAGCCAGCCAACATATTGATCTTGTCTTTAGATCCTGACCCACAGAAACTGTGAGAATATAATCTGCTACATTTGTGGGAGGTAATTTGTTAAATAGCAATAGACAATGAAAATAGATTTAACACAACAGAGGATATTAGGGCACATAGGAAAAGACCTAACCCAGCCCATGGCCAGGGATGACTTTCTGAAGGAAGACCTAACGCTGAGACCTGAAGACTTGGCAAGTATTCGTCAAGCAAGGGGAGGGGAGTGGGGAAAGGAAGGTAAGAGAGATGTTTCAGAGAATCCTGGAAGTGTGTGTGTACACGTGTATAAGAGAGACAGAAACACAGACCATAAAATCTTCCTCTTTGTCTCTGGCAGTTTTCTAATAAACTTTAAACCATATACTCTAAAATTCTTCACCCTTCACTTCTATTCCATATGACCATTCTCATCACAATCTATACTTTAAACAACTTCCACCATGTTTCTTACTTTGCAATTCCTATCCCTAAAATCTTACCTAATATCCTACGTGCAGAGAACAGCTTCTCTGACTCACAACAGGTCTTCTTATCTGCTTCACATAACAACTGTTTCATCACCTCCAGGATGCCTTAATCTTAAAAGTCCTTCGTTTGAGTCTCGACCCAGAATCTCACACTTCACCACCAACAGTGCATTTGTATAACAAGTGTGAGAACAAGGATTCTTGGTATCCTTGGCTTTTGGAGGGCTGGAACCATGTTCAGTTTATGTTCTGTCTTGTTTGAGCTTCTTTTATCATATCATAAACACCTGCTGACTAGCTAATTTTTTTTCTGGCAAGCAAGGCTTAATGACATCTGAGCTATTCAAAGTACAATAGAAAGAAACCTCTCTCATCCCTAGCCTGAGACCACCATTCAGGTCTTCTTTTCTCATGGGATATTGTGGGGTTTGGAGAAATGGATAATGGAATTTCCATTTTTACCTTTGTTACCAATCAAGTGTATGCATAGTTAAGCTTTCTTACTATTATTATTATTACTATTGACTACTAGGTCTTTGCTGCTGCATTGGCGTTTCTCTAATTGTGGCAAGTGAGGGCAACTCTCTAGCTGTGATGCTCGAGTTCCTCACTGTTGTGGCTTCTCTTGCTGGGGAGCCTGGGCTCTAGGGTGTGCAGTCTTCAGGAGTTGCAGTACGTAGCCTCAGTAGTTGCGGCTTCCAGGCTCTAGAGTACAAGCTCAACAGGTGTTGGCAGACAGGCTTAGATGCTCTGTGGCACATGCGATCTTCCCAGATCAGGAACTGAAGCCATGGCTCTTGCATTGGTAAGCAGATTATCCATCACTGAGTCTCCAGGGAAGCCCTCGTTATGCTTTCTGAGTGCCCATTATGTCCAGCATTGTGTAAAACACTTTATTTGGATTACTTCATCCTATGCTCACAGAAAACCAATAGACAGATGTAGTGATACACTCCCCATTATACAGACATGGAAACTAAAATTTAGAGAGATTGTGTAACTAAAAGTTAGAAGACACCAGCCCCAGCATTGTGTGTCTAGAACCCAGGCTCTCAAGCACTACAGTATGGTATTTTTTCAGGTCTCAACCTGGACATTACCCAGGAAGCCCTCCCTGACCACAGATGCAGCCAAATAATGTTGGATCTGGGAAGCTACCTCCTCCTCAGGGAAGTTTTTTTGTTTGTTTGTTTTTTTAATGTTCAGACAGAGAGCTGAATGAATACTGCATGCATTTAATCACAGTTCTGCCATTTATCAACTTTGTAATCTTAATCCCTTGAAAAAAAATATGATTACTATTATTCTGATCCCATGAAAGCTGAAGCAAGTACATATACTCGGCAGAGTGCACTTCTGGAGACAAATGAATACAAACACACAATGATCCAAAATCTATGGGATACAGCAAAAGCAGTTCAAAGAGAGAGGTTTATAGCAATACAAGTTTACCCTGGAAACAAGAAAAATCTCAAGTGAACAATCCACACTCATACTGAAAGGAGTTAAAAAAAGAAGAAACGAAATCATAAAAATCACAGCAGAAATAAATGAAAGAGACCAATTATATATACAAATAAGGTCAGTGATACCAAGAGCTGGACTAGAAAAAGACAAAATTGTTAAACTTTTAGCCAGAATCATCAAGAAAAAGGAAGAACAGGAGAGGGCCCAAATCAATAAAGTTACAAATGAAAAGGAAGTTACAATCAATACCATACAAATACAAAAGATCATAAGAGACTACTACCCCAGTAAAATGGACAACCTAGAAGATGGACAAACTCCTAGAAATGTATAATCTCCAAAGACTGAGCCAGTGAAAAACAGAAAATAAGAACAGACCAGCTACCACTAATGAAATTAAATAAGTATTTTAAAAATTATATTCCTTGTAGCAAGATAGAGAAGCTCTCAGTTCAGTTCAGTTCAGTCACTCAGTCATGTCCGACTCTTTGCAATCCCATGAATCGCAACATTCCAGGCCTCCCTGTCCATCACGAACTCCCGGAATTCACCCAGACTCACGTCCATTGAGTCCGTGATGCCATCCAGCCATCTCATCCTCGGTCATCCCCTTCTCCTCCTGCCCCCAATCCCTCCCAGCATCAGGGTCTTTTCCAATGAGTCAACTCTTCACGTGACGTGGCCAAAGTACTGGAGCTTCAGTTTTAGCATCATTCCTTCCATAAAACACCCAGGGCTGATCTCCTTCAGAATGGACTGGTTGGATCTCCTTGCAGTCTAAGGGACTCTCAAGAGTTTTCTCCAACAACACAGTTCAAAAGCATCAATTCTTCGGCGCTCAGCCTTCTTCACAGTCCAACTCTCACATCCATACATGACCACAGGAAAAACCATAGCCTTGACTAGACGGACCTTAGTCAGCAAAGTAATGTCTCTGCTTTTGAATATGCTATCTAGGTTGGTCATAACTCACAGTTCAAAAGCATCAATTCTTCGGCGCTCAGCCTTCTTCACAGTCCAACTCTCACATCCATACATGACCACAGGAAAAACCATAGCCTTGACTAGACGGACCTTAGTCAGCAAAGTAATGTCTCTGCTTTTGAATATGCTATCTAGGTTGGTCATAACACAGCCAGCAAAAACAAGATCTGTAGCTGACTGTGACTCAGATCATGAGCTCCTATTGCAAAATTCAGGCTTAAATTGAAGAAAGGGAAAACCACTAGGCCATTCAGGTATGACCTAAGTCAAATCCTTTATGATGATACAGTGGACAAATAGATTCAAGGGACTAGATTCTGTAGACAGAGTGACTGAAGAATTATGGACAGAGGTCCATGAACACTGTACACGAGGCAGTGACCAAAACCACTGCAAAGAAAAAGAAATGTGGGAAGCAAAGTGGTTGTCTAAGGAGGCTTTATGAATATCTGAGAAAAGAAGAGACCCAAAAGGCAAAGGAGAAAGGAAAAGATATACCCAACTGAATGCAGAATTCCAGAGAAGAGCAAGGAAATATAAGAAAGTCTTGCTAAGTGAACAATGCAAAGAAACAAAGGAAAACAATAGAATGGGAAAGACTAGAAATCTCTTCAAGAAAATTAGAGATATCAAGGGAACATTTCACAGAAGGATGGGCACAATAAAGGACAGAAATGGTAAGGACCTAATAGAAGCAGGAGAGATTAAGAAGTGGTGACAAGAATGCACAGAAGAATTGTACAAAAAAGGTCCTAGTGACCCAAATAACCATGAAGATGTGGTCACTCACCTAGAGCCAGACATCCTGGACTGTGAAGTAAAGCAGGCCTTAAGAAACACTACAATGAACAAAGCTAGTGGAGGGGATGGAATTCCAGCTGAGCTATTTCAAATCCTGAAAGATGATGCTACTAAAGTGTGGCACTCAATATGCCAGCAAATTTGGAAAACTCAGCAGCAAGCCACAGGACTTGAAAAGATGAGTTTTCATTCCAATCCCTAAGGCAGGCAATGACAAAGAATGTTCAGACTACCTCACAATTGCACTAATTTTACATGTTAGCAAGGTAATGCTAAAAATCCTTCAAGCTAGGCTTCAACATTATGTGAACAGTGAACTTCCAGACGTACAAGCTGGATTTAGAAAAGGCAGAAAAACCAGAGACCAAACTGCCAATGTTCACTGGATCATGGAAAAAGCCAGAGACTTCCAGAAAAACATTTACTTCTACCTCACTGATTATGTGAAAGCCTTTGACTGTGTGGATCACAACAAACTGTGGAAAATTCTAAAAGAGATGGGAGTACCAGACCACCTTACCTATCTCCTGAGAAACCTGTACGCAGGTCAAGAAGCAACAGTTAGAAATGGACACATAACAGATTGGTTCAAAACTGGGAAAGAAGTATGACAACACTGTATACTGTCACCCTGCTTATTTAACTTATATGCAGAGTACATCATGAGAAATGCTGGGCTGGAAGAACCACAACCTGGAATCAAGATTGCTGGGAGAATATCAACAACTTCAGATATGCAGATGATACCACGCTAATGGCAGAAAATGAAGACAAACTAAAGAGCCTCTTGATGAAAGTGAAAGAGGAGACTGAAAAAGCTGGCTTAAAGCTCAACATTCAGAAAACTAAGATCATAGCATCTGGTCTCATCACTTTATGACAAATAGAAGAGGAAAAAGTGGAAACAGTGACAGATTTTCTTTTCTTGGGCTCTAGATTCACTGCAAATGGGGACTGCAGCCATGAAATTAAAAGACTCCTGCTCCTTGGAAGAAAAGATATCACAAACCTCAACAGCATATTAAAAAGCAGAGACATCACTTTGCCAACAAGATCCATATAGCCCAGGCTATGGTTTTTCCACTAGTCATAAAGATTATAGAGTTGGAACATAAAGAAAGGCTAAGCACTAAAGAATTGATGTTTTTGAATTGTGGTGCTGGAGAAGACTCCTGAGAGACCCTGGGATAGCAAGGAGAGCAAATCAGTCAATCGTAAAGGAAATCAACCCTGAATATTGTTGGAAGGACTGATGCTGAAGCTGAAGCTCCAATACTTTGGCCACATGATGGAAAGAGTCAACTGATTGGAAAAGACCCTGAGTAGAGGAGGAGAAGGGGCAACAGAGGATGAGCTGGCTCAATGGCATCACTGACTCAATGGATATGAATTTGAGCCAACTCCAGGAGATAGCAAGGACAGGAAAGCTTGACACACTGTAGTCCACGGGGTCGCAAAAATCATACACAACTTGGAGAGTGAACAAAAAAATTGTTTTTTTAATTCCCAACAAACAAAAGTCCAGGACTGAATGGCTTCATAGGTGAACTCTATCAAACCTTTAAGAAGAGTTAACTCATCCTTCTCAAAGTGTTCCAAAAAACTGGAGACAAAGGAATCCTTCTGAATTTATTCTGTGATGACAGCATCACTTTGATATCAAAACTAAACAGATATCATAAAAAGAGAAAATTACAGGCCAATACAACTAAAGAACACAGTTGTAAACATCCTCAACACAATCTTAGCAAACTGAAGCCAGCAATACATCAAAAGAATCATTTACCATGATCAACTGAGATTTATCCCAAGAATGAAAGGATTTTTCAATATCCACATATCAATTAATATGATATACCATATCAACAAATTGAAGAATAAAATCCATATGATCATCTCAATAGATACAGAAAAAAACTTTTAACAAAATTCAACATCCATTTATGATAAAAAGAAAAAGTCTCAGGAAAGTAGGCATAGAGTGAACATATCTCAACATAATAAAGGCCAGATATGATAAGCCCACAACTAACATACCCAGTAGTGAGAAGCTGAAAGCATTTCCTCTAAGATCAGGAAAAAGACAAGGATCTCTGCTTTTATTCAACATAATTTTAGAAGTCCTAGCCATGACAATCAGACAAGAAAAAGAAATAAAAGCAATCCACATTTGAAAGGAAGAAGCAAAACTGTCACTGCAGGTAGCATGATACTATATACATAGAAAATCCTAAAGACACCTCCAGAAAATACTAAAGCTCATCAATGAATTTGATAAAGTTGTGGGATAAAAAAATTAATACACAGAAATATGCTACATTTCAATATACTTATAACAAACAATCAGAAAGAGAAATTAAGGAAACAGTCCCATTTACTACAGCATCAAAAAGAATAAAATAACTAGGGACAAAAATATACGAGGAGGTAAAAGACTCATACTGTGTAAACTATGATGCTTATGAAGGAAACTGAAGACAGCACACACATATGGAAAGATATAGTGTTCATGGATTATAAGAATTAATATTGCTAAAATGACCATATTAACCAAGGAAATCTACAGATTCAATGCAATCCCTATCAACTACCAAGGGTATTTTTCACAGAAATAGAACAAAATGCATGGAAACACAAAAGACCCCAGATAGCCCAAATAACCTGGAGAAAGAACAGAACTGTAGGATCCACACTCTCTGATTTCAGACTACACTACAAAGCTACAGTAAGCAAATGAGTGTGGTACTGGCATAAACCAGACACATAAATCAATAGCGAGCCCAGAAAGAAATCTATGCACTTAAGGTCAATCAACAACAAAGGAGGCGAAAATATACAATAGAGTAAAGACAGTCTCTTCAATAAGTGGTGCTAAGAAGACTGGAAAGCTCCATGTAAAAGAATGAACTTAGAAAATTCTCTAACATCATATACAAAAATAAGCTCAAAATGAATTAAAAACTTAAGTGATAAAACCCTTAGAAGAAAAACTAGGCAGAACACTCTTTGACATAAACGGTAGCAATATTTTTTGGATCTTGTCTCCTGCTTACTTGATCATGTCTGACTCTTTTTGCAGCTCCATGGACTGTAACTCACCAGGCTCCTCTGTCTATGGATTTCCCAGGCAAGAATACTAGAGTGGATGGCCATTTCCTTCTCCAGGGGATCTTCCCTACTCAGGGATCAAACCCGGGTTTCCTGCATTGCAGGAAGAGTCTTTACCACCTGAGCAACCAGGAAAGCCCATAGCAAAGGAAATAAAAGCAAAGACAAGCAAATATGACCTAATTAAACCTCAAAGTTTTTGCACAGCAAAGGGAACCACTGACAAAATAGAAAGACAATCTACTGAATGGGAGAAAATATTTGCAAATGACATGATTGATAAAGAGTTAATATCCAAAATATATAAAGAGCTAATACAGCTAAATATTTTAAAAAAATAGTAATGACCATCCAACACAATTTAAATGGGCAGAAGACCTGAAAAGATATTTTTCCAAAGAAGACAGTCAGTTGACAGGTACATGAAAAGGTGTTCAACATTGTTAATCATCAGTACAGTTCAGTCACTCAGTCATGTCCGACTCTTTGCGACCCCATGATCGCAGCACGCCAGGCCTCCCAGTCTATCACCATCACCCAGAGTTCACTCAAACTCACGTCCATCGAGTTGGTGATGCCATCCAGTCATCTCATCCTCGGTCGTCCCCTTCTCCTCCTGCCCCCAAACCCTCCCAGCATCAGAGTCTTTTCCAATGAGTCAACTCTTCGCATAAGGTGGCCAAAGTACTGGAGCTTCAGCTTTAGCATCATTCCTTCCAAAGAAACCCCAGGGTTGATCTCCTTTACAATGAATGGGTTGGATCTCCTTGCAGTCCAAGGGACTCTCAAGAGTCTTCTCCAACACCACAGTTCAAAAGCAAGGCTGTATATTGTCACCCTGCTTATTTAACTTATACGCAGAGTACATCATGAGAAACGCTGGACTGGAAGAAGCACAATCTGGAATGAAGATTACTGGGAGAAATATCAATCACCTCAGATATGCAGATGACACCACCTTTATGGCAGAAAGTGAAGAGGAACTAAAAAGCCTCTTGATGAAAGTGAAAGAGGAGAGTGAAAAAGTTGGCTTAAAGCTCAACATTCAGAAAACGAAGATCATGGTATCTGGTCCCATCACTTCATGGGAAATAGACGGGGCAACAGTGGAAACAGTGTCAGACTTTATTCTGGGGGCTCCAAAATCACTGCAGATGGTGACTGCAGCCATGAAATTAAAAGACGCTTACTCCTTGGAAGAAAAGTTATGACCAACCTAGACAGCATATTGAAATGCAGTGACATTACTTTGCCAACAAAGGTCCGTCTAGTCAAGGCTATGGTTTTTCCAGTGGTCATGTATGGATGTGAGAGTTGGACTGTGAAGAAAGCTGAACACCGAAAAAAAATTTCATCATCAGAGAAATGCAAATTAAAGGTACAACCAGATATCACCTTACACATGCCAGAATGGCTATCATCATCATCATCATAACAACTGTTGGCAAGGATGTGGAGAAAAGGGAACCCTCATACACTGTTGGTGGGAATGTAAATTGGTACAGCCACCATGGAAAACAGACGGAGATTCACAAAAAAACTGAAAACAGAACTACCATATGATCCAACACTTCCACTACTGCGTATATATATGAAAAAAAACAAAACCACTAATTCAAAAAGATACATACACCCCAAAGTTCACAGTAGCACAATTTACAATAGCCAAGACATGGAAGCAACCTAAATCAATGGAGAATGTATAGTATGGTATATATGTATGTGTGTGTATGTATATACATATACACACTCATGTATACATATACATTCACAAATATATACATGCTGCTGCTAAGTCACTTCAGTCGTGTCCAACTCTGTGCGACCCCATAGACAGCAGCCCACCAGGCTCCCCCGTCCCTAGGATTCTCAAGGCAAGAACACTGGAGTGGGTTGCCATTTCCTTCTCCAATGTGTGGAAGTGAAGTCACTCAGGCGTGTCTGACTCTTAGCGACCCCATGGACTGCATCCTTCCAGGCTCCTCCATCCATGGGATTTTCCAGGCAAGAGTACTGGAGTGGGGTGCCACTGCAGATTCTTTACCACCTGAACCACTAGGGAAGCCCATATATACATATGCATTGCATTATTTATGTGTGTGTGTGTGTGTATAATGGAATACTACTCAGTATAAAAAGGAATGAAATTTTGCCATTTGCAACAACATGGATGGATGTGGAGGGTATTACACTAAGTAAAATAAGACAGAGAAAGACAAATATAATATGATCTATTTTATATGTGGAATCTAAAAACTAAAACTAGAGAATATAATAGAAAAGAAACAGACTCACAGATACAAAAAACAAACTAAAGGTTAGTAGTGGGGAGGAACAAGATAAGGGTAGAAGACTAAGAGGTACAGACTATTATGTATAAAATAAAAAAGCTACAAGGATGTACTATACAACACAGGGGATATAACCAATATTTAATATTAACTATTAATAGAATATACTTTTAAAAATTGTGAATCACTTAAAAAATTGTGAATCACTATGCTGTATATCTGTAACGTAAACAATATCGTACATCAAGTATACTCAACTTAACAAAACAGAAAAAATATGATAACTATTCTTCTAATTCTTAAGGGAATTGAAGAAGGCATGTGCACTTAGGATAGGGCACTTCCTGTAGTGAAAAAGCAAAATTCCTCTTAAGTCAAGCATTCCTTTCCAGGCATTAGGATGACAAATGTCAGGTATATTGAATGTTGAAAAGTCCTTTGAAACTTTACCTTAATTATACTTTTTTCACTATGCTGTATATCTGTAACGTAAACAATATTGTACATCAAGTATACCTCAACTTAACAAAACAGAAAAAATATGATAACTATTCTTCTAATTCTTAAGGGAATTGAAGAAGGCATGTGCACTTAGGATAGGGCACTTCCTGTAGTGAAAAAGCAAAATTCCTCTTAAGTCAAGCATTCCTTTCCAGGCATTAGGATGACAAATGTCAGGTATATTGAATGTTGAAAAGTCCTTTGAAACTTTACCTTAATTATACTTTTTAAGTTATTTATAATGACCAGAGGGAGAAGGGACTATAAATGATATTTTTGTATCTGTGATCTTTAAGGGTGAACTTTAAATAACACTGTTGTAAACTGAAATATTACAGCTACTTCCCAAATCCCCAATAACTTCAAATAAGGTAAAACGTATGGTATTCAAGATAGAGGCTCAGAAATTATACTCCAGTAATAATAAAAAAGAAAACAGCAAAATTATTTTAAAAAATAATGTTGAGCATTAAAAAAGAGAGTGAGTTGATTTTATATCCTGCAACTTTACTATATTCATTGATTAGCTCTAGCAATTTTCTCGTGGAGTCTTAAGGGTTTTCTATGTAGAGGATCATGTCATCTGCAAACAGTGAGAGTTTTACTTCTTCTTTTCCAATTTGGATGCCTTTTATTTCTTTTTCTGCTCTGATTGCTGTAGCCAAAACTTCCAAAACTATGTTGAATAGTAGCGGTGAAAGTGGGCACCCTTGTCTTGTTCCCTGATTTTAGGGGAAATGCTTTCAATTTTTCACCATTGAGGATAATGTTTGGTGTGGGTTTGTCATATATAGCTTTCATTATGTTGAGGTATGTTCCTTCTATTCCTGCTTTCTGGAGAGATTTTATCATGAATGGATGTTGAATTTTGTCAAAGGCTTTCTCTGCATCTATTGAGATAATCATATGGCTTTTATTTTTCAATTTGTTAATGTGGTGAATTACATTGATTGATTTGCGGATATTGAAGAATCCTTGCATCCCTGGGATAAAGCCCACTTGGTCATGGTGTATGATCTTTTTAATGTGTTGTTGGATTGTGATTGCTAGTAAGCAATAAATGTTGGAGAGGGTGTGGAGAGAAGGGAACCCTCTTACACTGTTGGTGGGAATGCAAACTAGTACAGCCACTATGGAGAACAGTGTGGAGATTCCTTAAAAAATTGCAAATAGAAATACCATATGACCCAGCAATCCCACTGCTGGGCATACACACTGAGGAAACCAGAACTGAAAGAGACACATGTACCCGAATGTTCATCGTAGCACTGTTTATAACAGCCAGGACATGGAAACAACCTAGACGTCCACCAGCAGATGAATGGATAAGAAAGCTGTGGTACATATACACTATGGAGTATTACTCAGCCGTTAAAAAGAATACATTTGAATCAGTTCTAATGAGGTGGATGAAACTGGAGCTGATTATACAGAGTGAAGTAAGCCAGAAAGAAAAACACCAATACAGTATACTAACACATATATATGGAATTTAGAAACATGGTAATGATAACCCTGTATGTGAGACAGCAAAAGAGACACAGATGAATAGAACGGACTTTTGGACTCTGAGGGAGAGGGAGAGGGCGGGAGAATTTGGGAGAATGGCACTGAAACATGTATACTATCATGTAGGAAATGAACTTCAAGTTTATGTTTGATACAGGATACAGGATACTTGGGACTGGTGCACAGGGATGATCCAGAGACTTGATATGGGGTGGGAGGTTGTGGGGGCAGTTAAGGATTGGGAACTCATGTACACCCAAGACGGATTCATGTCAATGTATGGCAAAACCAATAAAGTAAAATAAAGTAAAAATAAAAATTAAAAAAAGAGAGAGAGTGGAAGAGAGGTTCAGAGCAGCTGTATACCCAAAACATCAGAGTGTGAGCAGTATGTTCAGGACAGGCAGTCAAACTGACTCACTCTTTTCAATGTAGCTAATGAAGGGCCAACCTCAAAATGTTCAGAGTTCCAGGACTTTTCAGATAAACATTGGAATGGTGAATATAATTCATTTCAGATAATGATTTACTGAAAAATACAGATGTAGAGAGAAAATGTCATCATTTTAATCTATTCTAAATATGGTTGCCCTGAAATACAGCAGCCACAGTCTCAACTGTGAGCCAAGAGAGGTGGGCTCCAGTGCTGGCTCTGCCTTGACTAGCTGTGTGGCCTTGGCAAGTCCCTGTCTCACTGGGCTCAGTATCCTTATCTTTACAAATGAGAGGATGGGGAACCCAACTGGAGGACCCCCCAAGTTCCTTCTGGCTTAAACAGCAAATGGAATAAATGAGGTGGTATCTTTTATTTATTTTTGGTATATTTTATTTTTAAAGCAGATGATTACCTTTGAGAGCATACACTTTAAATAAAGCACTGGTTTAAAGCATTTTAGAAGTTATTTTGATAGCCACTGGTTGGAGGAAAAGACTGTAATTAACATCTGGAGTCAAGACAAAATTAAGTCACAAATGAAGAGTATTTAAATATTTTCCTGAGCATAGAAATGAGACTTTTAGAATTATCATTTTTTAAATTATAACTATTTCAAAATGTACATGATTAGTAACCCTGTTAAAAAACAAATAAGCACAGCATAGTGTATATAAAATGTATTTCACAGAAATCAACTCAGAGATTTTGAAAACAAACATTGTTACCAAAGGGGAAACATAGTAGGAGGGATAAATTAGAAATTTGGGATTAATATACACACACTACTATATATAAAACAGATAACCAACAAGGACCTACTATATAGCACAGAGAACTTTGCTGGATATTCTGTAATAACCTATATGAGCACAGAGTCTGAAAAAGAATGTATATATATGCATAACTGCACCACTCTGCTATATACCTGAAATTAGCACTACATTGTAAATCAACTGAATGCATTTTGCATATAAATCTCAATTATAGAAAGCAAAGCCTTCTTATGAATTATTTCGAAGCATTCACATTACATTTTAATTCATAACAGCCAAAATTTCCAATGAATTTACATATATATTTTTATAATATGAATATATGTGAATTATTGCAAATAAGCTAAATGAATTTCTAAGCATTATACTATACATTTTTTAAACTAGTGAAAGTGGCTCAGTCATGTCTGACTGACTCTGTCTGATCCCGACTCTGTCTGACCCCATGGACTAAACAGCCAATGGAATTCTCCAGGCTAGAATACTGGAGTGGGTTGCCTTTCCCTTCTCCAGGGGATCTTCCCAACCCAAGGATTGAACCCAGGTCTCCTGCATTGCAGGCAGATTCTTTACCAGCTGAGCCACGAGGGAAGCACATATAATTGTACTTCTATAATTCATCAGGACATTCCTGCTTCAGAAAGCTTTGAAGCTCGGAGAAACCCTTTATGTCTCAGTTTCACACATGAAGTGGGTATACAGAATACCATACTTCCCTAAATCTTTACAGAATAGTACATTCCACCAAAGAAGACTAGAAGTAGGGATTGAAAGTGCTTGTCAATGGTCTGACAGCTAATGGAAAGTGATTTCAAAACTGATGAAGTGGCATTTCCCTTGGGAACTTGTGTGAATTTTATTGGCATGCTCCAAAGTTTGTTACTGACTCCTGGTTTAAGAATCAAGTTTTTGTTTTCTGTTCCTGTGTTGGTACTGTTATTTGTCTTGTTTTATTTTTGTTTCAGTTTTCCCTCTCCCAGGAACTCTTTTGAGTAAATGTGATGATTTGTAGGCATACTTTGAAATTTCATCTTTCATATCAGTATCAGAAAATTAACCCCTGATTCAAACTATAACACAAATGCCCAGTCTTACTCCTGTCCTGGTGAAATCTCAGGTGGCTCAGTAGTAAAGAATTCACCCAGCAGTGCAGGAGATACACATTCCATCTCTGGGTAGGGAGGATCCCCTGCAGCAGGAAATGGCAACCCATTCCAATATTTATGCCTAGGAAATCCACGGACAAAGGACCCTGGTGGGCTACAGGACGTGGGGTTGGAAAGAGTCAGAAGCAACTAAACAACTAGGTACACGTGCAGTAAAATCAAACAGTTTAGAGATATCTCTCAAATCCAGTATCTATTCTCTCTGCATTCCTCATGAGACATAAACTAAATTGCCAAATCTCTCCCTGAGAGTCGGTAAACAAGGAACAGGACAAAGTTACACCAAAAAGTGACAGGGGAAAAAAAAGTCAAAGAGAGATTCTATACACTAAGCACACATACACACACATACCTACACTCATGGGTGCTTACCTATGCTTTGACCACGTCACATTTAGAAATGGAGAAGGAAATGGCAACCCACTCCAGTATTCTTGCCTGGAGAATCCCATGGACAGAGGAGCTTGGCAAGCCACGGGTCCATGGGGTTGCAGAGTCAGACATGAATTAAGTGACTGAGCACGCACATTTAGAAAGTATTAGAAAAATTTATATACATGACACCTGTGTTAAGCATAGGATTAGTGTGGATAATTCTAATTCTGCAGTTGCCATTAGTAAATGACAATTGTATGTCTTCTAGGCAGTCTTAAAAAGAATGGTCTTGGTCTTCTCTGAATGGAAGAAGCTGCTGACATGGGTGATCCGCTACTTGGGAGATTTTTCACTCTGGTTGCTCTTGTATCTTTAATGGTCATTTAATCAACCTTAAAGTACTTATTGAACTAGCTCTAACTAAACATTGTGATTTAAGTGCTGAAATTAATGAGATATTGCTCCAGGGAAATTGATGTTTTGCATGTTTCTAGGGCAATAGCTAATCTCTCCCAGCAGCAAGTCTGTTAGAAAATAAGGGGATGGGAATATTCAAACCCTTCTAAATGAAAGGAAACACTATATTTGAAGATTAAGGTTGATGGAGTGATGCAAATACACCCTAATGATACAAAGCAGCATGATGTTTAGGTAATGACATAGTTACTCAGAAAAGCAGAAATCAAGAAAATTTCACTTGATTAAATAGTTTTTTGTTCGGGTGATTTTAGTTTGGCTTGGTTTTTTTATGTTACTTTCTGTGGTTTTTCAATACAGTTTAACTGCCGATCAGCCTAGAGGTTTGGCTTCAGAAATCTGAAGTAACTGTGTAGCCCTTATCGCAGCAGAGATGAAAGTAGGTGCAGAGCTGTAAAATAAGCGGATGCAGAGAACAAAGGCAACTATTTATTTTTCTTTTTTGTTTTTTAAGATCCTACTATTCTTAGAACTACCTTTCCCCTCTATTATTTAATATCCATTATTGATAAACCTGGAAAATAGACATTCCTCTTCTGAACAGAATATTCTCAATTATAGTAGTTTTTTCCTTTCAAAATGTGCAAAGGCTGGATCAGAGACTAATAAACTCTTTGAAACAAGAGTGCTCTTTTTGTACTTCTACCTCTCATTCATAGTGAGCAGGGAGTTGGGAAGTGGAAGACAAGTAGTTTTGGTTTCAGATGTTTTACTGAGGGAGGAAGGAAGATTTTCTACCTTCAAGAATCCTGTTACATAACGCAGATATGGGTAAGAAGGATCAAACCTTTATCAACTGACATAATATTTCTCTAATTGTTGTCTCTCAAGAATGAAGGAGAAATTCAAAAGGCTTTACAGAATAATGAGGGATGCTACTAAAGGAAATCTGGGAAGAAAATTAAAGAGGGACAAAATCATGTATGTAATCAATAACCTGCTAACCACCTGATTCGTAATCTCCCTAGATGAGTAGCTTGTTTGTTAACTGTTTGTTTTGGTGGGGAGGGGTTAGACTGTGGAGAGGGTTCAGTTCTAAGAACCTGACACTCTCAATTCAAGAAAAGAAGGAAAGCTTACTGAGCATTTAACACGTGTCCTTGTGTACACTACTTCAGTGTATCAGCTCACCCCACCTTCTTTCCTTCTAAACAAGTTCATGCTGTACCATGATCTCTCCTCCAACCATCCACCAAGAAATAAGGTTTTTCTTCTTTTCTTACCAAAGTAGCTATAGATTGAAAATTGCTTTATTTTGTTTAATAGAGTAATACAACAAACAGTTCCATGAAGAATCAGAATACTCTCAATATACATAGAAACAAAAATATGTGAATGGAAAATTCCCAACAGTGCATTATATGACTGGTTGACCTCCTCAAAATGTTTATTTACTTGTTTTTCTTTTTAATAAATGGGCTATTTTAATACCTACTCACTAATGAGAGCTATCAATGTTTCCAACTGACAAACAGCCAATGCAGGATTAAGAAAAACATGGATAATGATTTCCTTATAGGTAAAAAGAAAAATTATCACTCATGCTGTGTTTAAAGGCAGTTTTCTGCCAGTATTAAGTTCCTTGGAGAAGGGAAGAGTTCCAATGCTTTACAAAATAAAATTTAAAAAATCAATGTGTTCAACTTGTTTTTACCTTTTGAAGGCCTTCTAAAGAAAAGTGTCATTTTTCTAAGTTTTCTCTGATACAATATTTTTTTAGAACTACCGTTCCCTATTCTAGATTATCACAATTTTGCCTCTCCTGTGTCAGAGCAAACAAGAATAGATGAGAAAAGATATAGCAAGTTAAAAATAATAACTTTTTTTTTTAAAAAAAAAAGAAGACTCAGAAAGGTTTATTTGATTATGTATCCTTCTGTAGATCTATTTCTCGGCCATACCTTTTATTTTTTTAATACTCAAGGACTGAACATGCTGGCTCCTACTGTGACCCAGAGTTAGCTGGGTATGTCCTTGGACACAGACATAAAAACTCATAATCTGGGCATGTCATGGGCTTCTAGAAAACATGGATTGTCAGGGACAGTTCGGGTGAGATGGGGAGCTACATCTTCAAAGATTGGTTAGTAAGAAGGCATAGCATCCATCCTAATGCCTTTAGATTCATATTTTAGTATAAGAAACAGTTAACTGTCAAAGGGAAGATATAAACACTGGTTTCCAAACTTCCAGCCTCACAGCCTTGGTTTTCTGGCTTTCCATATGCTCAGACTGGAAATTGATCAAAGCAGCTTATTTTTACTTTCTTACTGTTCATGTAAAAGCAGTGAGCAAACACACATGGAAGGGGTAAGTTTTCTTATGATCCTAGCAACTGTTTCTAAACATCCTGAATTCATTCAGCTGCTCAGGGGTTCACCTACATGTTGTGCCAGGGAAAAACAGGTGTAGGAACTTCATGAAGTGGAACTGACAGAGGATTATCAAAAAAAAAAAAATGATGCAGTTGGAAAATAACAGATCCAGAGAGGTGTGTGTGTGTATGTGTGTGTAGATAATTGGGCTCTGGCTCATTTGCTTTGTGAGACCCATCAGAGTGGAAGGTGATTTCTAACAGCATTA
>SJXQ01011745.1:7448-66314 GCA_006408695.1 Aepyceros melampus
AACTGTTGCTTCCTGACCTGCATACAGATTTCTCAAGAGGCAGGTAAGGTGGTCTGGTATTCCCATCTCTTTCAGAATTTTCCACAGTTTATTGTGATCTACACAGTCAAAGGCTTTGACATATTCAATAAAGCAAAAATAGATGTTTTTCTGTAACTCTCTTGCTTTTTTCATGATCTAGCAGATGTTGGCAACTTGATCTCTGGTTCCTCTGCCTTTTCTAAAACCAGCTTTAACATCTGGAAGTTCATGGTTCACATATTGCTGATAGTAATTGCATTGAATTGTAGATTGCTTTGGGTAATATACTCATTTTCACTATATTGATTCTTCCAATCCATGAACATGGTCTATTTCTCCATCTATTAGTGTCTTCTTTGATTTCCTTCATCGGTGTTTTATAGTTTTCTATATATAGGTCTTTAGTTTCTTTAGGTAGATATATTCCTACGTATTTTATTCTTTTCATTGCAATGGTGAATGGAATTGTTTCCTTCATTTCTTTTTATACTTTCTATTATTAGTGTATAAAAGCCATACGATTATCTCAATAGATGCAGAGAAAGCCTTTGACAAAATTCAACATCAATTTATGATAAAAAAAAAAAACTCTCCAGAAAACAGGAATAGAAGGAACATACCCCAACATAATAAAAGCTATATATGACAAACCCACAGAAAACATTATCCTCAATGGTGAAAAATTGAAAACATTTCCCCTAACGTCAGGAAGAAGACAAGGGTGCCCACTTTCACCACTACTATTCAAAATAGTTATGGAAGTTTTGTCCACAGCAGTCAGAGCAGAAAAAGAAATAAAAGGAATCCACATTGGAAAAGAAGAAGTAAAACTCTCACTGTTTGCAGATGACATGAACCTCTACATAGAAAACCCTAAAGACTCCACCAGAAAATTACTATATCTAATTAATGAATATAGTAAAGTTGCATGATATAAAATCAACACAGAAACACTAATACTTTTAAAACATATGTCTCTTGGCAACAGGCTTATTTCCTCCTTTTTAAATTGATTCTCATGATCTCTGCTTTTAAGTTAGATTTATGCTATTTATGTTTACTGGATTTGATTTTTCATGGTTGGGATTAGCTCAATATTTTCATTCCACTGTTTCCTAATTTTTATACCTCAGCTTTGTCTTTTTTTTCCTATTTCCTCTGCATTTATAAATAAAATTTAAAAATATATTCTGCTTATTTCTTTTATATATATATATATGTTTATACTAGGTTTACAGTCGTATTTCCTTATATCTATAATATACAAGCTTAACTCAGTCTTTCTTTACTGATATTGGCCGTATGGGCATGCTCAGTCACTTTAATCATGTCCCACTCTTTGGTACCCTATGGACAATAGCCCACTATGCTCCTCTGTCCATGGGATTTTCCAGGCAAGAATACTGGCTGGACTCTGTGGGAGAGGGAGAGGGAAAGGGTGGGATGATTTGGGAGAATGACATTGAAATATGTATAATATCATATATCAAACAAATCACCAGTCGAGGTTCAATGCAGATACTGGATGCTTGGGGCTGGTGCACTGAGACCACCCAGAGGGATGGTACAGGAAGGAAGGAAGGAGGGGGGTTCAGGATGGGGAACACATGTTTACCTGTGGCAGATTCATGTTGATGTATTGTAAAAACAATACAATATTGTAAAGTAATTAACTTCCAATTAAAACAAATAAATTTATATTAAAAAAGAGAATACTGGGATGAGTTGCCATTTTCTATTCCAGAACATCTTCTGAACCCAAGTGATGGAACCCATGTCTCCTGTGTCTGCTGCATTGCAGGCTGATTCTTTACCAGCTGAGCTATCAGAGAAGCCCTTCAAATACTACAAGAACCTTCAAGAAGTGAGTTTCCATTTCACTCCTTCAACCATTTTCATAATTTTGTCATATGTTTTACTTTTACATATATTATAAACTCCACACTACATTGTTTCAATTATTTACTTATTATTTTTTCTTTAAGAATATTTAAACAAAATATTGTGTGTGTAGAAGAACAGATTGACTTTGGTGAGGGTAAAGGAGGAGAGTGAAAAAGCCAGCTTAAAGCTCAATATTTAAAATAAAATAATAATAATAACTAAGATCATGACATCCAGTCCCATCACTTCATGGCAAATATAAAGGTAAAATGTGTAAGCAGTGACAGGCTTCCTCTTCTTTGGCTCTAAAATCACTGAATGTGGTGATTGCAGCCATGGAATTAGAAGACAATTGTGCCTTGTTAAGAAAGCTATGACAAACTTAGACAGTGTGTTAAAATTCAAAGATGTCACTTTGCTGACAAAGATCTATATAGTCAAGACTATGGTCTTTCCCATAGTCATGTACTGATGTGAGATTTGGGCAATAAAGAAATATAAGGCAGAGCTTCGAAGAATTGATGCTTTTTAACTGCAGTACTGGAGAAGACTCTTGAGAGTCCCTTGGTCAGTAAGGAGATCAAACCAGTCAATCTTAAAGGAAATCAACCCTGAATACTCTTTAGAAGGACTGATGCCGAAGCTAAAGCTCCATACTTTGGTCACCTGATGTGAACAGCTGACTGAGTGGAAAAACCCCTGATCCTGGGAAAGACTGAAGGCAGATGAAGTAGAAGGTGACAGAGGATGAGGTGGCTGGATGGCAATACTGATCCAATGGACATGAACTTGGGCAAACTCTGGGAGATGGTGAAGGGACTGGGAAACCTGGTGTGCTTCATTCAGTCCATGGGGTCCCAAAGAGTCGGACATGACTTGGCAACTGAACAACAAGAAAAAGAACACATGTATGTTTTTAGCACTATAGTTTCCAGGCCACTTCATTGAGTTTCCTATCGAGAATGGCTTAGTTTCTGTCTAACTGATATCATTGAGTATTTCTTATAGTCAAAGGATTCTGCTGCTGCTAAGTCGCTTCAGTCATGTCCGACTCTGTGTGACCCCATAGACAGCAGCCCACCAGGCTCCCCTGTCCCTGGGATTCTCAAGGCAAGAACACTGGAGAGGGTTGCCATTTCCTTCTCCAATTCATGAAAGTGAAAGTGAAAGAGAAGCCGCTCAGTCATGTTCAACTCTTAATGATCCCATGGACTGTAGCCCACCAGGCTCCACCATCCATGGGATTTTCTAAGCAAGAGTACTGGAGTGGGGTACCATTGCCTTCTCAGAGTGGAAGGCTAGTAGAGGTTAAATCCTTCAACTTTTCTGAGAGAATCTTTATTTCACTTTCCATTTTGAAAAATAATTTGCTATATATAAAATTCTAAATTAACAGGTCAACCTCCTCATTGCTCACTTGAGTAATTGTGCTGTTGCTCTTATCTTTGTTTCTGTACTACTGTGTTGGTTTACTCTGGCTAATTTTGACTTATGTTTATGGTTTGTTTAGAGCAATTTAATTATGATATACCTTGCTTTAATTTCCTTTATGTTTCTTATATGTCAAAGCTTTTGAGGTTCTTGGTACCTGGATTTATAATACTGAGGATGAAAACATACCATCTCATAATATGCCATTTCAGCATAAAACTTAATTAAGTTGAAGGCAATTGATAAAAGATTCAGAAAGCACAGATAAAAGTTTCCTTTATCTGACTGTTACTGAAAGCAGACATTTATGAGAAATGAAGCCTAGCATAAACCCTCTCTCCAAGAGGGAAGTTGTATGGCCATAAATATGATGGAAACTTGGCACTGAGAAGAGTCTGCAGACAAACCTCATTAAATTAACACTTACTTTCCGTTGGTGTTGTTCTTGTTCAGAAGCTAAGTCATGTCCAACTCTTTGAGACCCCATGGACGGTAGCATGACAGGGTTTTCTGTCTTTCACTATCTCCCAGAGTTTGCTCAAATTCATGTCCATTGGTATGGTGATGCTATCTAACCATCTCATTCTCTACTGCACATTTATCCTTTTACATTCAATCTTTCCGAGCATCAAGGTCATTCCCAGTGAGTCGGTTCATTGCATCAGATGGCCAAAGTATTGGAGCTTCACCTTCAGCATCAGTTCTTTCAGTGAATATGCAAGGTTGATTTCCATTAGGATTGACTTATTTGCTTTTCTTGCAATCCAAGGGAGTCTTCTCCAGAACTACAATTTGAAATCAATTCTTTGGTCTTCAGCCTTCTTTGAAGTCCAGCTGTCACATCTGTACATGACTATTGGAAAAACTATAGCTTTGACTATATGGATCTTTGCTGGCAAAGTGATGTTTCTGCTTTCTAATATATTGTCTATGTTTATCATAGCTTTCTTCCAAGTAGTTAGTATCTTTTTTTTTTCATGACTGTTGTCACAAACACAGTGATTTTGGAGCCCAAGAAAAGAAAATCTGCCAGTGCTTCCAATTTTCCCCCTTCTGTTTGCCAAGAAGGGATGGGACTGGATGCCATGATATTAGTTCTTTGAATGTTATTTTAAGTCAGTTTTTTTTCACACTCCTTTCACCCTCATCAAGACACTCTTGCTCCTCTTCAGTTTCTACCATTAGAGTGGCATCATCTGCATATATAAGGTTGTTGATATTTCTTCCAGAAATCTTAATACCAGCTTGAATCCATCCTGCCTGGAGTTGGCATGACTGTGCTCTGCATATAAGTTGATTAAGCAAGGTTACAATATACAGCCTTGTCATACTCCTTTCCCAGTTTTGAACCAGTCTTTTGTTCCATGTCTGCTTCTAACTGTTACCCCTTGACCTGCATACAGTTTCCTCAGGAGACAGGTAAAGTGGTCTGGTATTCTCATCTCTTTAAGAATTATGCATTGTTTTCTATGATCCACAGAGTCCAATATTTCAGTTCAGTTCAGTTCAGTCGTGCAGTCGTGTCCGACTCTTTGCGACCCCATGAATCTCAGCACGCCAGGCCTCCCTGTCCATGACCAACTCCCAGAGTTCACTCAGACTCACACCCATTGAGTCCATGATGCCATCCAGCCATCTCATCCTCGGTCGTCCCTTTCTCCTCCTGCCCCCAACCCCTCCCAGCATCAGGGTCTTTTCAAATGAGTCAACTCTTCGCATAAGGTGCCCAAAGTACTGGAGCTTCAGTTTTAGCATCATTCCTTCCAAAGAAATCCCAGGGTTGATCTCCCTCAGAATGGACTGGTTGGATCTCCTTGCAGTCCAAGGGACTCTCAAGAGTCTTCTCCAACACCACAGTTCAAAAGCATCAATTCTTCTGCGCTCAGCCTTCTTCACAGTCCAACTCTCACATCCATACATGACCACAGGAAAAACCATAGCCTTGACTAGATGGACATTAGTCAGCAAAGTAATGTCTCTGCTTTTGAATATACTACTTAGGCTGGTCATAACTTTTCTTCCAAGGAGTAAGCGCCTTTTAATTTCATGGCTGCAGTCACCATCTGCAGTGACTTTGGAGCCCAAAAAAACGAAATCTGACACTGTTTCTACTGTTTCCCCATCTATTTCCCATGAAGTGATGGGGCCAGATGACATGATCTTCGTTTTCTGAATGTTGAGCTTTAAGCAAACTTTTCCACTCTCCTCTCTCACTTTCAACAAGAGGCTTTTTAGCTCCTCCTCACTTTTTGCCATAAGGGTGGTGTCATCTGCATATCTGAGGTTATTGTATTTCTCCCAGCAATCTTGATTCCAGCTTGTGTTTCTTCCAGTCCAGCGTTTCTCATGATGTACTCTGCATATAAGTTAAATAAGCAAGGTGACAATATTTCAGTGTAGTCAATGAAGCAGAAGTAGATGTTTTTCTGGAACTCCTTTGCTTTCTCCATGATCTGAAAATTGTTGGCAAATTGATCTCTAATTCTGCTGCTGCTTCAAATTCAGCTTATATATCTGTAAGTTCACATACTGATAAAGCTTAGCTTGAAGCATTTTGAAAATAATCTTGCTAGCATGTGAAATGAACACAATTTTATGTCAATTAGCTCAGATGGTAAAGAGTCTGCCTGAAATTCAGGAGACTCAGGTTTGATCCCTTGGTGGCATAGATCCCCTTTAGAAGGGAATGGCAACCCACTCCAGTATTCTTGCCTAGAGAATTCCATGGGCAGACCATGAGGTCACAAAATGTCAGATACCCTACTCAAACTCTTCCAGAAAATTGCAGAAGAAGGTAAACTTTCAAACTCCTTCTTTGAGGCCACCATAACCCTAATACCAAAACCTGACAAAGTTGCCACACCCTTGGCGGATTTGTTGATGTGTGGAAAAACCAATACAATATTTTAAAGTAAAAAAATAAATAAATAAAATAAAAATAAAGGAAACCACAGGCCAATATCACTGATGAACATAGATGCAAAAATCCTTAACAAAATTCTAGCAATCAGAATCCAACAGCACATTAAAAAGATCATACACCATGACCAAGTGGACTTTATCCCAGGGATGCAAGGATTCTTCAATATCCACAAATCAATCAATTTAATTCACCACATTAACAAATTGAAAAATAAAAGCCATATGATTATTTCAATAGATTCAGAGAAAGCCTTTGACAAAATTCAATATTCATTTATGATTAAAAAAAAAAAAAACCTCTCCAGAAAGCAGGAATAGAAGGAATATACCTCTACATAATAAAAGCTATGTATGACAAACCCACAGAAAACACTATCCTCAATGGTGAAAATTGAAAACATTTCCCCTAAAGTCAGGAAGAAGACAAGGGTGCCCACTTTCACCACTACTATTCAACATAGCTCTGGAAGTTTTGGCCACAGCAATCAGCGCAGAAAAAGAAATAAAAGGAATCCAAATTGGAAAAGAAGAAGTAAAACTCTTACTGTTTGCAGATGACCTGATCCTCTACATATAAAACCCTGAGGAATCCACCAAAAATTACTAGAGCTAATAAATAAATATAGTGAAGTTGCAGGATATAAAATCAACACACAGAAATCCCTTGCATTCCTATTCACTAATAATGAGAAAATTGAAAGAGAAATTAAGGAAACAATTCCATTCACCATTGCAATGAAAAGAATAAAATACTTAGAAATATATCTACCTAAAGAAACTAAAGACCTATATATAGAAAACTATAAAACACTGGTGAGAGAAATCAAAGAAGACACTAACAGATGGAGAAATATACCATGTTAATGGATTGGAAAAATCAATATAGTGAAAATGAGTATATTACTCAAAGCAATCTGTAGATTCAATGCAATCCCTATCAAGTTACCAATGGTATTTTTCACAAATAATTTCACAATTTGTATGGAAATACAAAAAACCTCTAATAGCCAAAAAAATCTTGAGAAAGAAGAATGGAACTGGAGGAATCAACCTGCCTGACTTCAGGCTCTACTTCAAAGCCACAGTCATCAAGATACTATGGTACTGGAACAAAGACAGAAATATAGACCAATGGAACAAAATTGAAAGCCCAGAGATAAATCCATATACCTATGGACACCTTATCTTTGACAAAGGAGGCAAGAATATATAACGGAGTAAAGACAAGCTCTTTAACAAGTGGTGCTGGGAAAACTGGTCAACCACTTGTGAAATAATGAAACTAGATCACTTTCTAACACCATACACATAAATAAACTCAAAATGGATTAAAGGTCTAAATGTAAGACTAGAAACTATAAAACTCCTAGAAGAGAATACAGGCAAAACACTTTCCAACATAAATCACCGCAGATCCTCTATGATCCACCTCCCAGAATACTGGAAATAAAACCAAAAATAAACAAATGGGACCTAATTAAACTTAAGAGCTTCTGCACATCAAAGGAAACTATAAGCAAGGTGAAAAGACAGCCTTCGGAATGGGAGAAAATAATAGCAAATGAAGCAACTGACAAACAACTAATCTCAAAACTATACAAGCAACTCCTGCAGCTTAATTCCAGAAAAATAAATGACCCAATCAAAAAATGGGCCAAAGAACTAAATAGACATTTCTCCAAAGAAGACATACGGATGGCTAACAAACACATGAATAGATGCTCAACATCACTCATTATCAGAGAAATGCAAATCAAAACCACAATGAGGTACCATTTCACACCAGTCAGAATGGCTGCAATCCAAAAGTCAACAAGCAATAAGTGCTGGAGAGAGTGTGGAGAAAAGGGAACCCTCTTACACTGTTGGTGGGAATGTAAACTAGTACAGCCACTATGGAGAAGAGTGTGGAGATTCCTTAAAAAAGTGGAAATAGAACTGCCTTATGACCCAGCACACCGAGGAAACCAGAATTGAAAGAGACACGTGTACCCCAATGTTCACTGCAGCACTGTTTATAATAGCCAGGACACGGAAGCAACCTAGATGACCCTCAGCAGACGAATGGATAAGAAAGCTGTGGTACATATATACAATGGAGTATTACTCAGCCAATAAAAAGAATGCATTTGAATCAGTTCTAATGAGGTGAATGAAACTGGAACCGATTATACAGAGTGAAGTAAGCCAGAGAGAAAAACACCAATACAGTATACTAACACATATATATGGAATTTAGAAAGATGGTAACAATAATCCTGTATGTGAGACAGCAAAAGAGACACAGACGTATAGAAGAGTCTTTTGGACTCTGTGGGAGAGGGAGAGGGTGGAATGATTTGGGAGAATGGCATTGAAACATGTATAATATCATATATGAAACAAATTGCCAGTCCAGGTTCAATGCATGATGCTGGATGCTTGGGGCTGGTGCCTGAGACCACCCAGAGGGATGATATGGGGAGGGGGGGGTTCAGGATGGGGAACATGTGTATACCTGTGGCAGATTCATGTTGATGTATGGCAAAACCAATGCAATATTGTAAAGTAATTAACCCCCAACTAAAATAAATAATATTTTAAAAATAAAAAAAAAGAAGTTAAACACAACTGAATGACTAACACTTGCACTTATACTTGAGCATTTTTGTATTGTCCTTCTTTGAGACTGGAATGAAAACTTACCTATCTCAGTACACTGTTGAGTTTTCCAAACTTGCTGACACATTGAATGCAACACTTTAACATCATCTTCTAGGATTTGAAATAGATCAGCTGGAATTCCATCACTTCCACTATCTTTGTTCATAGTATTCTTTCTTAAGTCCCACTTGACTTCACACTCCATGATATCTGGCACCAAAGTGAGTGAACATACCATGATGGTTATCCAGGTCATTAAAATCATTTTTGTACAGTTCTTCAGTGTATTCTTGCCACTTATTAATCTCTTCTGCTTGTGCTTTTTAAGTGCTCACCCTGTCTGTCCTTTATTGTTCCCATCCTTGCATGAAATATTCTCTTGATATCTCCAATTTTCTTGAAGAAATCTCTAGTCTTCCCCATTATATTGTTTTCTTCTCTTTCTTTTGTTCATTTAAGAAGACCTTTTAATCTCTTGCTATTCTCAGAAAATCTGCGTTCAGTTGCGTATATATTTCCCCTTCTCCTTTGCCTAGTTCTTTTATCTCCTCAGCTATATTTAAAGCCTCCTCAGACAACCACTTTGCCTTCTTACATTTGTTTCTTTTTGGGATGATTTTGTCACTGCCTCCTGTACAATGTTACAAATCTCTATCTATAGTTCTTCAGGCACTCTGTCTCTGAGCCACAGTCAGCTCCAGATCTTGTTTTTGCTTACTGTATAGATTGTCTCTATCTTTGGCAGCAAAGAACATAATCAATCTGATTTCATTATTGACCATCTGGTGATATCCATGCCTTAAGTCATCTCTTGATGTTGGAAATGGGTGTTTGCTATGACCCATGTGTTCTCTTCACAAAATCTGGATGCATCTTGATTTCCTACTTTTATATTCCTCTATGATTAAAAGGGGCTTCCCAGGTGGTGTTAGTGATAAAGAACCTGTCTGTCAATGTAGGAGTCCTGGGAAATGTGGGTTCAATTGCTGGGCAAGGTAGATTCCCTTGGAGGAGGGCATGGCCAGTCACTCCAGTAATATTGCCTGGAGAATTCCATGGATAGAGGAGCCTGGCAGGCTACTATCCATAGAGTTGGACAGAGTCAAATGAGACTGAGGGACTTTTAAGCACACACACAAGATAAAAAGAACTTTTTTTCCAGCATTAGTTCCAGAAGGTTTTGTAGGTCCTCACAGAACTGGTCAACTTCAGCTTCTTTAGCATTCATAGTTGCGGCGCAGATTTGGATTGCTGTGATGATTAAAGCTGTCTTGGAAATAAACCTAGATTATTCTGTCATTGTTGAGGCTGCACTCAAGTACTGCATTTTGGACTGTTTTGTTGACTACGAGGACTACTCGATTTCTTTTACCCTTTTTTTGTCCATAGTAATAGATATAATGCTCATCTGAATTGTTTACCCATTCTCATCCATTTAAATTCACTGATTCCTAAAATATTGATGTTCACTATTGACATCTCCTGCTTGTCCTCAACCAATTCACTGTGATTCATGGATCTAAAATTTCAGATTTCTAAACAATATGGATTTTTACATCATTGGACTTTATTTTCACCACCAGACATCCACAACTGAGTGTCATTTCCACTTTGGCCCAGCCACTTCATTCTTTCTGGAGCTATTATTAAGAGTAATTGCCATCTGCTCTTCCACAGTAGCATATTGGACAACTTCAAATCTCATTTTCTAGTGTCATATATTTTTCAATTTTCATACAGGTCATGGAATTCTCATTGAAAACTTACTGGAGTAGTTTGTCATCCCCTCCTCTGCTGGACCATGTTTTCTAAAAATCTCTTCACTACAACACATCGTATTGGGTGGCCTTGCAGGGACTGGCTTATGGCTTCATGAGTTATGAAAGCACTTTCACCACAAGTCTGTGATCCATAAAAGGGTTTTCCTTCCATTTAGTTCAGTTCAGTTCAGTTCAGTCGCTCAGTTGTGTCCAACTCCTTGAGACTCCATGATTCGCAGCACACCAGGCCTCCCTGTCCATCACCAACTCCTGGAGTTCACCCAAACTCATGTACATCAAGTTGGTGATGCCATCCAGCCATCTCATCCTCTGTCGTCCCCTTCTCCTCCTGCCCTCAATCCCTCCCAGCATCAGAGTCTTTTCCAATGAGTCAACACTTCCCATGAGGTGGCCAAAGTATTAGAGTTTAAGCTTTAGCATCAGTCCTTCCAATGAACACCCAGGACTGATCTCCTTTAGGATGGATGGTTGGATCTCCTTGCAGTCCAAGAGACTCTCAAGAGTCTTCCCCAACACCACAGTTCAAAAGAATCAATTCTTCGGTGCTCAGCTTTCTTCACAGTCCAACTCTCATATCCATAAATGACCAGTGGGAAAACCATAGACAGACATTTGTTGGAAAACCAACAGACATTTGTTGGCAGAGTAATGTCTCTGCTTTTGAATATAACTGCTTTTGGTCATAACTTTCCTTCCAAGGAGTAAGCGTCTTTTAATTTCATGTCTGCAATCACGATCTGCAGTGATTTTGGAGCCCCCCAAACTAAAGCCTGACACTGTTTCCACTGTTTCCCCATCTATTTGCCATGAAGTGATGGGACCAGATGCCATGATCTTCATTTTCTGAATGTTGAGCTTTAAGACAACTTTTTCAGTCTCCTCTTTCACTTTCATCAAGAGGATTTTAAGTTCCTCTTCACTTTCTGCCATAAGGGTGGTGTCATCTGCATATCTGGGGTTATTGACATCTCTCCTGGCAATCTTGATTCCAGCTTGTGCTTCTTCCAGCCCAGTGTTTCTCGTGATGTTGATGTACTCTGCACAGAAGTTAAAAAAGCAGGTTGACAATATACAGCTTGACGTACTCTTTTTCCTACTTGGAACCAGTCTGTTGTTCCATGTCCACCTGCATAGTGGTTTCTCAAGAGACAGGTCAGGTGGTCTGGTATTCCCATCTCTTTTAGAATTTTCCATAGTTTATTGTAATCCACACAATCAAAGGATTTGACATAGTCAATAATAGTTTTCTCTATCTGCCTTCCAATAGTTTGCTTCCCTTAAAAATCTAAACTCCTTTATTTTGTCATTTCTCTACAAATTTATTGTTCTTTTTTAAGGGAGAGGTTGAGATGATTTGGGAGAATGGCATTGAAACATGTATAATATCATATATGAAACTAATCACCAGTCCTGGTTCGATGCATGATACTGGATGCTTGGGGCTGGTGCAGTGGGACGACCCAGAGGGATGGTATGGGGAGGAAGGAGGGAGGGGGGTTCAGGATGGGGAACACGTGTATACCTGTTGATATATGGATTCATGTTGATATATGGCAAAACCAATACAATATTTTAAAGTAATTAACCTCCAATTAAAATAAATATATTTATATTTAAAATAAAATGCTATGTATGCTTGAGGGCTAACTGCCAATTTTTAGTTACTCATCACTATTTCCTCTACATGATTAGACACTGGATACTACACTTGATTATAAACTTTTTTTTTTCTTGTTAATCTGTCTTTTTAAGTTTTATTTTCCAGAATATAAGCTGGAGGACCTAAGAATGCAAAGAAAGAATGCTTCAGTGTCTCTCTTAGAATAATATTTATTAACTTTGGAGAAAATTAGCTATTATGTTTTCAAATATTCCTTTCTGCCCCTGCAGCTTCAGGAATGCATATATTTGAATATGTGATATAATTTTATAGATTATTGATGCTCCCTTTAATTTTAAAAATATTTTTGTGTGTGTACTTTTCATTTGAATAAGATTAATTATCATGTCTTCGTTTTCACTGATGCTTTCTTCTGCAATATCTAGCATACCATTAAGCCTATTAATGTAATTTTCATCTCACACACTATAGTTTTCACATGAAGTATTTCATTTATACATTATATAGCTTTACCATCTCTACTTAACTATTTGTGCATGTGGAATATAGCTTTAATAAATTTAATATTTTTGTTGATTCTAGGGATTGATTTAGTTCTGATTCAGTTTCAATTTTGGTTTTGCTTCTTGTCTTGGTTTATATTTTTCTTATTTTGTTCTAAGGCAGAATATTTGATTGGTTGTCATATAATGTGAATCTTAACTCATTGGATTATAAATGCTTTAGAGGAATAATTCTCTAATTATTCCTGAGATTTATACTGGGACAAACTTAAATGATGTGAAATAAATTTTATCATATCAAACTTATTGGCTTGTTAGTTTGGGTCTAGAGCCAAGTTCAGTCTAGGACCAATTATCTCCCATTACTAAAGCAGGAATTTCCTTGAACTTTTCATAATGATCTATGAACCATGATTTTTTTCTAATTTGAAATAGGCATTATTCCTTGTCCTCCTCCTGTGTGATTTCTGGAAATTGTCATCCCTAATACTTTCAGGTGGTTCTTTCTCTGATTCTAATAATGCATGCATTCACTTATCAGTAGTCAGCTGAATAATCAAATGGGATCTTCCTTAAAGTTCCAGATGTCTATTTCTGTGCTACTCTCTCTTCTGGTGTTCTTTTTGTTAACAATAGTCACCTTGATTTCACCAGGCAATTAGTTTATTTTCCTCATCACAAGGACTCTGTCTGCCTCTACCCTTCCTGAATAGCAGCCTAGAAATTATCTCAAGACAATGTGGCAAGTCCTTAGATCTGACCTCATTTGTTTCCCATCTCTCAGAGATTACTTTTCTTCATAATCTGATGTCCAGTGTCATTGGATACCACAGCTTACTTTTTGGTTACAAGAGACATAGTAAATACCATTACTGTTTTTCTGTCTTTACTTCTGAATATTAATCAACGTAGTAATCTGTTAGGGAAGGAAATTTTTGGAATATATACTTAGACTTTCCTGGGTTAATATCCTTCATATTTCTACTTGGTATATAATAACAGTGGTTCATTAACTCTCAGATTAAATAAACTAAAATTTTATAGTAAGCATTTATTCTGATCATCCTAAACTGACTACTTTCCCCTGCAAAGTGATTCAAACAGCACTCTTTAGTTCAGTTCAGCTCAGCTCTATCAGTGTCTGGCTTTTTGTGACTCCATGGACAGCAGCATGCCAGGCTTCCTTGTCTATCACCAACTCCTGGAGCTTGCTCAAACTCATGTCCATCAAGTTGGAGCTCCCATCCAATCAGCTCATCCTCTGTCATCCCCTTCTCCTACTGCCTTCAATCTTTCCCATCATCAGGGTCTTTTCTAATGAGTCAGTTCTTCACATAAGGTGGCCAAAGTATTGGAGCTTCGGTATCAGTCCTTCCAATAAATATTTGACTAACTCTGAATATCAGCCTATAGTTTATTCTTTTTCTCTCATGTATGTTTTGTTCATTTAGTTATTTTTTCTTTCTCCTTAGCAAACATTTTTGATTGCCTTCTATGTGTCAGGCTGCTCTAGAACTAGAATAGAACTGTTCTAGTGCTTTTATTTTCAGAGATGAACAAAGATCACTTGAGCTCTATTTTTATGGCACAGATGAAAGAAATTTAGCTCACCTAGACTAATTGCTTTTATGAAACTATTCTGTGATAGATTCTGATATATGGTATAGCAATTGCTATATTTCTTTTATGCCTCCCTACTAGAATATCATCTCCTTAAAGTCAAGTGTTGTGTCATTATCTTTAAAGTTGTCCTGCATAATAGAGGCAAGCACATAGTAGATGCTTGCTGCTGCTAAGTCGCTTCAGTCGTGTCCAACTCTGTGATGTTTAATTAAGTACAATTGATTGATTTTACTTTCTGGATTCCCTGGCTTCCCTGGAAACACTACATTTTCCTAATATAATTCAGCATTGAACACACACAAACATGCACACACCCCCGCCTGCCCCTGCCAATTATCCACCTGGGAAAACACATTCAGATGATTAGAATTTATTTTCCCCAATATGGATGAGAAATTCTACTGCTGAAAAACAACTTAAATATTAAAATTTCAGACTTTCAATCATGTAGTTAAGATAAAATTCACTTTCAAACTATATAAAATGGTCTCACAATCAGCTATTATATATATATATAAACACATATATATTTGTAAATAAACAGTAGCTAAGCTAAAATATATATATTAAAATCCTCAAAGCCAAAAGGATTTTAAAATACTATACTATTTGAGTGGCTTTGTAGATGACCTACCATTTTCATAGCTGATTTCATTAGTAATTTCCCTCTTCTAATGACTATATAAGTAAACCATAATGGGAAATACACAAGTATGCATATCCATAGAGAATTTGTTACAAAAAATAAATCATAATTAACTACAAACCCAAAACATATTTTAATGTATATGGAGATTTCTCTTATACAACTTATTTCTGTTTGTTTAAAAAAAGAGCATAGTAATAAATACTAACTTCTTGATATAATGGGTCACATAATGAAAATCTTTTTTTTTTTTTGGTTTCTTTTTCACACTACAGTTGTTTAGTTGAAATACTTTGTTATTACAATTAAATGAATATAATTGTTTCCTATTACTATTATTTTTTTTAGAGAAAACTACACACAGTCACATACAGGGCAAATAAATTTTTCTTTTTTCTTAAGTGAAAATATGTTCTATTTACACACACATCTATATATAGTTTTGTGACTGACTATAATAGAGTTTAGATTCTAAATCTAAAATATTTTCTATCACCTTACACTGTTAACCAATATTGTTTGCAATTAACATTACATTTCTTTGGCGCCCACAGAGTTTTAATTACAGTAATATACACATTTAATATTTAAGTTATATAACTGAATAAATAAACAGTTGGGTCATATAATTAATTTGTCTACTTGCATATGCATATTTGTTATTCAAACAAAAGCAAATAAACATGAGCATATCATCTCATCTCCTTAAAATTTTTTTGTAAAAATGGAAAATACATGTGTTTGAAAACCAGGTGTCCATTTTATCAACCCTACCCTAAGAATTATATGTTTTCAGATCAGGATGTCAATGTCCTGAAAATTCTGTGATATTAACAACCTGGAAATTGGAAACTGTATGTAATTTTTGTGAATTTTCTAAACTCAAAGGTAATGCAAATATGCAATAGTTGAAGTTAATCTGCAGAGTAAATGATGCATATACATGAACACACACACACAATCAAACTCCGTATGATGATTTGAAACACTCCATGACTTCAAATATCTGAAATGTCTATCAAATTCCAAACGTGTGGCTGAGAAAGAAAGTATGTTTAAATATTTGTGATCCTTGTATTCTTATCCAATTTATTTTATTCAATATCTCTAGAGCATATATGTCCTAATTGGAAGAAATTGAAAAGTTAGAAAGGAAAAATATCACAAGGAACCTGAACCCTTCCCCTACACATTTCCAAAATTATCATATTTTTCATTCATTTCATTATTCATTTAACAAATATATTATATAAGATATTTTGGCTCAAGGAAAAGTTTTCCAACAGTGAGCTAAAAAAAAAAAAAAGCTGAACAACTCTTCATTAGAGGAATGATTTTATCTGCTTGAACTTGGGATATTATTTCTATTACAAAATTTTGAATAAAAGCTGAATTGGCTATCCTGGACTCCTGGGTTAGAGAAGCAGTATGACTAGGAGACAGCTTGATTTCCCAAGTTGCTATGAACACTTAAGGATTAAGTCCCAGACATAGGCATATTTTACTAATATCACCATTCAGACTCACAGTTCCTTTGAGAAAGGATGATAATGAATGACTGCTAATTAGACTTTAACTGTGTCAGTTGTAGGAAGCTGCTTAGCATTATGAGTCTATGGACATAATTGATTCAGTTCAGTTCAGTTCAGTTCAGTCACTCAGTCCTGTTCGACTCTTTGCGACCCCAAGAATTACAGCACCCCAGGCCTCCCTGTCCATTAACAGCTCCCGGTTCACTCAGACTCACATCCATCGAGTCAGTGATGCCATCCAGCCATCTCATCCTCTGTTGTCCCTTCTCCTCCTGCCCCCAATCCCTCCCAGCATCAGAGTCTTTTCCAATGAGTCAACTCTTCGCATGAGGTGGCCAAAGTACTGGAGTTAGCTTTAGCATCATTCCTTCCAAAGAAATCCCAGGGCTGATTTCCTTCAGAATGGACTGGTTGGATCTCCTTGCAGTCCAAGGGACTCTCAAGCGTCTTCTCCAACACTACAGTTCCAAAGCATCAATTCTTTGGCACTCAGATTTCTTCACAGTCCAACTCTCACATCCATACTTGACTACTGGAAAAGCCATAGCCTTGACTACATGGACCGTAATCGGCAAAGTAATGTCTCTGCTTTTGAATATGCTATCTGGGTTGGTCATAACTTTTCTTCCAAGGAGTAAGAGTCTTTTAATTTCATGGCTGCAGTCTCCATCTGCAGTGATTTTGGAGCCCCCCAAAATAAAGACTGACACTATTTCCACTGTTTCTCCATCTATTCCCCATGAAGTGATGGGACCGGAAGCCATGATCTTTGTTTTCTGAATGTTGATCCAGAGGAGGAGACAAAGCTCTGTAGAAATATTAGTAAAATTAATTAAATTATTTTTTTAAGAAGGAAAATCTTATACCTAGGAGAATTAATTTATAAGAGCAATAGTATTTCCAGGTCTGAGTGGTGATAGAAGCAAGGTCTGATGCTGTAAGAGCAATATTGTTTAGGAACCTGAAATGTTAGGTCCATGAATCAAGGCAAACTGGAAGAGGTCAAACAGGAAATGGCAAGATTGAACATCGACATTTCAAGAATCAGTGAACTAAAATGGACTGGAATGGGTGGATTTAACTCAGATGACCATTATATATACTACTATGGGCAGAAATCCCTTAGAAGAAATGGAGTAGCCATCATGGTCAACAAAAGAGTCTGAAATGCAGTACTTGGATGCAATCTCAATAATGACAGAATGACCTCTGTTCATTTCCAAGGCAAATCATTCAATATCACAGTAATCCAAACCTATGCTGTAACCAGTAATGCTGAAGAACTGAAGTTGAATGATTCTATGAATACCTACAAGACTTTTTAGAACTAACACCCAAAAAAGATGTCCTTTTCATTCTAGGAGACTGGAATGCAAAAGTAGGAAGATAAGAAACACCTGGGGTAACAGGTAAATTTGGCTTTGGAATATGGAATGAGGCAGGGCAAAGGCTAATAGCGTTTTGCCAAGAGGACGCACTGGTCATAGCAAACACCCTCTTCCAACAGCACTAGAGAAAACTCTACACATGGACATCACCAGATGGTCAACACTGAAATCAGATTGATTATATTTTTGCAGTAAAAGACAGAGAGGCTCTATACAGCAAAACAAGACTGGGAGCTGACTGTGGCTCAGATCATGAACTCCTTATTGCCACATTCAGAGTTAAATTGAAGAAAGTAGGGAAAACCATTAGACCATTCAGGTGTGACCTAAATCAAATTCCTTATGATTATGCAGTGGAAGTGAGAAATAGATTTAAGGGCCTAGATCTGATAGATAGAGTGCCTGATGAACAATGGAATGAGGTTCGTGACATTATAGAGAGTCAGGGATCAAGACCATCCCCATGGAAAAGAAATGCAAAAAAGCAAAATGGCTGTCTGGGGAGGCCTTACAAAAAGCTGTGAAAGGAAGAGTGGTGAAAAGCAAAGGAGAAAAGGAAAGATATAAGCATCTGAATGCAGAGTTCCAAAGAATAGCAAGGAGTGATAAGAAAGCCTTCCTCAGTAATAAATCCAAAGAAACAGAGGAAAACAACACAAAGGAAAGACTAGAGATCTCTTCAAAAAAATTAGAGATACCAAGAAAACATTTCATGCAAAGATGGACTCAATAAAGGATAGAAATCCTACAGACCTAAAAGAAGCAGAAGATATTAAGAAGAGGTGGCAAGAATACACAGAGGAACTGTACAAAAAGATCTTCATAACTATTATTCAAAAGATAATCACAATGATGTGATCACTCACCTAGAGCCAAACATCCTGGAATGTGAAGTCAAGTGGGCCTTAGAAAGCATCCTACGAACAAAGCTAGTGGAGGTGATGGAATTCCAGTTCAGCTATTTCAAATTCTCAAAGATGATGCTGTAAAAGGGTTGCATTCAATATGCTAGCAAATTTGGAAAACTCAGCAGTGGCCATAAGACTGGAAAAGGTCAGTTTTCATTCCAATCCTAAAGAAAGACAATGCCAAAGAAATGCTCAAACTAATGCACAATTGCACTCATCTCACACGCTAGTAAAGTAATGCTCAAAAATTTCCAACTGCGGCTTCAGCAATACATGAACCGTGAACTTCCAGATGTTCAAGCTGGTTTTAGAAAAGGCAGAGGAATCAGAGATCAAATTGCCAACATCTGCTGGATCATGGAAAAAGCAAAAGAATTCCAGTAAAACATCTATTTCTGCTTTATTGACTATGCCAAAGCCTTTGACTGTGTGGATCACAATAAACTGTGGAAAATTCTGAAAGAGATTGGAATACCAGACTACCTGACCTGCCTCTTGAGATATCTGTATGCAGATCAGGAAGCAACACTTAGAACTGGACATGGAACAACAGATTGTTTCCAAATAGGAAAAGGAGTTCATCAAGGCTATATATTGTCACTCTGTTTATTTAACTTCTATACAGAGTACATCATGAGAAACACTGGGCTAGAAGAACAAGCTGGGATCAAGATTACTGGCAGAAATATCAATAACCTGAAATATGCAGATGACACACCCTTATGGCAGAATGTGAAGAGGAACTAAAAAGCCTCTTGATGAAAGTGAAAGAGGAGAGTGAAAAAGTTGGCTTAAAGCTCAATATTCAGAAAACGAAGATCATGGCATCTTGTCCCATCACTTCATGGGATATAGATGGGCAAACAGTGGAAACAGTGTCAGACTTTATTTTGGGGGGGCTTGACAACCAAGGATGAGATGGCTGGCATCACTGACTCCATGGGCGTGGGTCTGGGTGAACTCTGGGAGTTGGTGATGGACAGGGAGGCCTGGCGTGGTGCGATTCATGGGGTCACAAAGAGTTGGACATGCTGAGCTACTGAACTGAACTGCACTGAAGGGGAATATTTCATGCAAAAATGGGCACATTAAAGGACAGAAACAGCATGGATATAACAGAAGCAGAAGATATTAAGAGATGGCAAGAACACACAGAACTATATTAAAAATAATTTAATGACCCAGAAAATGATGATGGTGTAATCGCTCATCTAGTGCTAAACATCTTGGAATACGAAGTCAAGTGGGTTTGAGAAAGCATTATTATGAACAAAACTAGTGGACATGACTAAGTGACTGAACTGAACTGACTGAAAATCACTGCACATGGTGATTGCTGCCATGAAATTAAAAGACAGTTACTCCTTGGAAGGAAAGTTATGACCAACCTAGATAGCTTATTAAAAAGCAAAGACATTACTTTGTCAACAAAGTTCTGTCTAGTCAAGGCTATGATTTTTCCAGTTGTCATGCAAGTATGTGAAGGTTGGATTATAAAGAAAGCTGAGCGCCAAAGAATTGATGCTTTTGAACTGTGATGTTGGAGAAGACTCTTGAGAGTCTCTTGAACTTCAAGGAGCTCCAACCTGTCCATTCTAAAGGAGATCAGTCCTGGGTGTTCATTGGAAGGACTGTTGCTAAAGCTGAAACTCCACTACTTTGGCCACCTCATGAAAAGAGTTGACTCATTGGAAAAGACTCTGATGCTAGGAGGGACTGGGGATAGAAGAAGGGGACAACAGAGGATGAGATGGCTGGACTGCATCACCAACTCAATAGACATGAGTTTGAGTGAACTCCAGGAGTTGGTGATGGACAGGGAAGCCTGCCATGCTGGCTGTGATTCATGGGGTCTCAAGAGTTGGACAGGACTGAGCGACTGAACTGAACTGAACTGAGGAGAAGGGTGATGTTTCCCTGGTGGCTCGGATGGTAAAATATCTGTCTGCAATGTGGATTAGATCCCTGAGTTGAGGAGATCCCAGTAGTAGGGAATGACTACTGGAGAATTCCGTGAACAGAGGCTACAGTCCATTGGGTTGTAAAGTGTCAGCAACATAGAGCGACTAGCACTTCAGTTTCAAGGAGGAGGGTGTTTCAGGATTCCTCATAAGCACATCCTAAAACATTGAGGCTAGCAGTTGGAATCATTTATCCTCGTGTGTGTTGTTATCCACAAAATTTACAGAAAATACTGGGATTAGAGAAGCAATTCCATGACAGTTACAGTGGTAAGTGGGATTATATTGAAGTGGCAAAATTAAAATGTGTAGGTAGCTAGATAGATTAAGTGATATATAGATAGACATATATAAATACAGATATCTTAAGGAAATGATAATCAATAATTTTCTACAATTATCTAAAGTAATCAACTGATTATTCTACAAAGATGAGTAGCTCTCCAGCAGGTGAAACATATTTAAGTTTATTACAAGGAAAGAGAACCAAAACAATGTGCTTCATAAATTTGGGAATTCTTAATAAGCCTATAATAGTTAATCAATAGGTTTTTTTGAACACAGCAGGCTAAAGATGAAAAGTTGAGTCATCATATGAAATGACTTCAATATGAAGCAATGCATTTGGGACATTTGTATTTTGGATTTTTGTCAAGTATATTTATGTATAATTTACATAGAGAAAAATCTACCCCATTTAGGTAGTTTGATGAATTATGGCAAATGTGTACACTTATGTACCATCCATCAAGATATAGAAGAGTTTCCTAAAGCTAAAAAATTATTTTGTGTCCTTTTGTTTTCAGTTTCAAACTCTCCAGGTGGCACTAGTGGTAAAGAACCCACCTGTCAATGCAGAAGACATAAGATGTGGGTTCAATTCTTTGGACAAGAAGATTACCTTAAGTAAGAAATGGCAACCCACTCCAGTACTCTTGCCTGAAAACTTCCATGATAGAAGAGCCTGGTGGGCTACAGTCCATGGAGCCCACAAAGAGTCAGATATGGCTGAGTGACTATGTTATTTTCAAGTCCTGATTCCTAGCAGCTAGCAACAACTAATCTGCTTTTTCTCTCTATAGTTTTATATTTTAGAAAATGTCTTATAAGTGAATTATATAGAATATAAATATTTGTGTCTGACTTTTCAACATCTCCTAATACTTCTTTTTCTCCCCCTTAATTTTTCAAGCCCCAATCCCAAGAACAGAGAAGGAGATGTAGAAAAGAATCACCCTCACGCATCTGATAAAGTTTTCAAAGGGAAAAAAAGATTAGGCAATTAAATTGACATGTGAATGGAAATAAATTACAAAGGGGAAATTCATCTAATTTTTGGAGGTGAGTCACTCATGTTATATTGGGGAAAACTAATAGGTATTCATATTTGGAGGTTCAGGAGAATTCAGGAATGACCTCAAAGGGACACATTTTAAGACTAGGATAAGTAAAATTATTTTAGAGAAGACTTGACTAACTGAATAGTTAAGATATTTTCCCCAATTTTGATTGAGGATAAAATGAGGAAAATGTGACTAGAAGAGTATATTAGTTAAGATTTTGGATAAAAATGCTAGAATTAGGGCCAATTTTTGGCTTACCTAAGCATAAATGGAAAGTATTTGGAATGGTTCACAGAATTTAAACAGTAGTTTATGAATCTGACTTGGACATCACAGTAACTGTGGAAAGTTCCATCGAGGATGTAGGTTTATTTTCAAGACACACTGGAGAACCTCTACAGGTAGAATGTCTTTCCAGCTTCTTTGCCAATGAGCTAGATTACTATCTGAAGTCTCCGTGGCAGTTATATACTGTATGAAACCAAGTTCTGATTAAAAGAATATGACATAAACAATGGCTAACATTTTCAAGTCTAGATGCTCTAAACTTCCCATGCATTTTCTCATTTATTTTCCCTCTGACTAAATAATGTAGAAGCCTTCCCAGGGTAAACCTGAGAGCCCCAGATTAAAATGGATAGAGTCACAATATGGAAAGAGTTTAAATACCTAATTTATAACCCAGAGGAAAGGCAATCACAAGAATTATTCATGTTGAATAGCTACATAAGAAGATTTTTTTTTTTTTTTTGCATTATGCTATTCAAACCTTGTGGTTTGGCTCCTACGGAAGCACAATTACCTTCACTAATAGAGTACTGTCCATTTAATTATGTCAATAACACAATTTTGCATTTTTGTTCTGAAAAATCATTCAACCAATTTGGGGGGGGGGAATTGGTTTTCCCAAAAATCAGGGGTAGGAAAGAATATAATTCACATGTAAAGGATAAATTATAGTGGAGAAAGTTGCAAAAGAGAGTTGACCACTTTACAGTCAGTTAATAATTGAGTATTGAATGACTAACTGGATTATTAAGGTAGTTACAAAATAAGAGTGGATAGAATTTATTGAGGGATCTTAATTTAGAAAAAAGTTATTATGATTCTTCATTTATTTTTACTAGTGATAAACTTCACTTATTTTTTAATTAATTTTTATTTTTTAGTTTGTTTCACTTTACAATACTGTATTTGTTTAGCTATACATTGACATGAATCAGCCACGAGTGTACTTCACTTATAAAGCATAGAGATATGTGGTGGATCAAAAATTTCAAATGAAACACAGCATCTGTTAAGACTTGAAGGTAAGATTTATTCTGGCAGAAGTTTTAAGATTTAAAAATGTAACATATGTCTATTTTAATAGTAGTTTTATACAATCAATGGTTTTTGGTGCTGTGAGTTATAGAAAATAAACAGGATTTTTTCTCATGTGGCTCTCCCTTTATTCATCATTCACTAATTCATTATTTTGTTCATTTCTTCAACATTGAAATTTGACTAAGCAATTTTCACAGTTTTGAGTGAGTGTGATGAGATTAAAAAAAGGATTTTAAAGGAGAATAATACTTAGTTTCTTAATTCCTGTCCTCAATTTGGGCATATCTTGTTAGTCTGGGAAGTTTGGAAAGAAGTTCATTAAACAGAATAATTTTATTTATCATCATAATGTGAATTATTTCCTACAAGCTATTGAGTAACTGTGAAAGTTTTAGGACTAGAGGAAAAGGTGTTCATTTTACTTTACTTTTCAAGAATTACTTCGTGAAAGCAATTGGAATCCTCAGTATATCCAGAAACTAATATATAAATTCAAGTAAATGGGACTAATAGAACACCCAAAAAGCAACTAAATGTACTCCTTATAATTATCAGTTCAGTTCAGTCGGTTAGTCGTTTCCAACTCTTTGCGACTCCATGAATCGCAGCACACCAGGCCTCCCTGTCCATCGTCAATTCCCAGAGTTCACTCAGACTCACGTCCGTCGAGTCAGTGACGCCATCCAGCCATCTCATCCTCTGTCATCCCCTTCTCCTCCTGCTCCCAGTCCATCCCAGCATCAGAGTCTTTTCCAATGAGTCAACTCTTCGCATGAGGTGGCCAAAGTACTGGAGCTTCAGCTTCAGCATCAATCCCTCCAAAGAAATCCCAGGGCTGGTCTCTTTCAGAATGGACTGGTTGGATCTCCTTGCAGTCCAAGGGACTCTCAAGAGTCTTCTCCAACACCACAGTTCAAAAGCATCAATTCTTCAATGTTCAGCTTTCTTCACAGTTCAACTCTCACATCCGTACATGACCAGTGGAAAAACCATAGCCTTGCATCAGAATATACTAAATAAAAAAGTCTCCAAATGTAAATCTTTCATTCAGGTTAAAAAGCAAGCAAGAGTCTAAATATATCTTTGTCCACAAATGTGGGAATTTGTCCATTTTTTTAAATTCAGTAAGTATTAATTAAGAGAGACTCTTGGACTGCAAGGAGATCCAACCAGTCCATTCTAAAGGAGATCAGCCCTGGGTATTCTTTGGAAGGAATGATGCTAAAGCTAAAACTCCAGTACTTTGGCCACCTCATGTGAAGAATTGACTCACTGAAAAAGACTCTGATGCTGGGAGGGATTGCAGGCAGGAGGAGCAGGGAACGACAGAGAATGAGATAGCTGGATGGCATCACTGACTCAATGGACATGAGTTTGAGTGAACTCCAAGAGTTGATGATGGACAGGGAGGCCTGGTGTGCTGCGATTCATGGTGTCGCAAAGAGTTGGACACGACTGAGCAACTGAACTGAACCTTTTGCAGTTACCACTGTGGATGCGGATAAACTTATGCTGTTTAGTCGTTCAGTCATGTCCAACTCTTTGCAACCCATTTGACTGCATCATACCAGGCTTCCCTATCTTTTACCACCTCCTGGAGCTTGATCAAATCCATGGCCATTGAGTCGGTGATGCTACCCAACCATCTCACCATCTGTTGTTCCCTTTCCTCCTGCCCTCAATCTTTCCCAGCATCAGGGTCTTTTCTAATGAGTCTGCTCATCACATCAGATGGCCAAAGTATAGGAGCTGAAGTTTGAACATCAGTTCTTCCAATGAATATTCAGGACTGATGGCCTTTAGGATTGACTGGTTTGATCTCCTTGTAGTCTAAGGGACTCTCAGGAGTCTTCTCCAACACAATAATGCAAAAATATCTGTTTTCGGTGCTCAGCTTCTTTATGGTTCTGTTCTCAGATCCATGCATGACTACTGGAAAAACCATAGCTGTGACTATACAGATCTCTGTTGGCAAAGTAATGTCTCTGCTTTTTAATATGCTCCTCAGTTTGTCACAGCTTTTCTTCCAAGGAGCAAGCGACTTATAATTTCATAGCTGCAGTCACTATCTGCAGTGATTTTGGAGCCCAAGAAAATAAAGTCTGTCACTTTTTCCATTGTTTCTTCATCTATTTGCCATGAAGAGATGGGAACAGATGCCATAATTTCTGTTTTCTGAATGAGTTTTAAGCCAGTTTTTCACTCTCTCCCTTCACCTTCATCAAGAGGCTCTTTAGTTTCTCTTCAATTTCTGCCATAAGGGTGGTACCATCTGCATATCTGAGGTTAATGATATTTCTCCTGGCAATCTTGATTCCCACTTTGTGCTTCATATACCTGGTATTTCACATGATGTACTCTGCCTGTAAGTTAAATAATCAGAGTGACATTATACAGGTGATGTACTTTTTTCCAAACTTTGACCAGTCCTTTGTCCCATGTCCAGCTGTAACAATTGCTTCCTAGCTTGTATACAGGTTTCTCAGGAGGCAGGCAAGGTGGTCTACAATTTCTGTCTCTTGAAGAATTTTCAAGGCTTTATAGTAGTCAATGAAGCAGATGTAGATTTTTTTTGGGTATGGGATTCTCTTGCTTTTCCTATGATCCATTGGATGTTGGCAATTTGTTCTCTGGTTTCTCTGCCATTTCTAAATCCAGTTTGTACATCTGGAAGTTCTCAGTTCATATAACGTTATAACCCAGCATGGATATTTTGAGCATTTCTTTGCAAAGATGTAAGATGAGTGCAAACATGTGGTAGTTTGAACATTCTATGGCATTGCCTTTCTTTGGGTTTGGAATGAAAACTGAGCATTTCCAGTCCTGTGGCCACTGGTGAAGTTTCCAAATTTGCTGGCATGAGTGGAACAATTTCACAACATCATCTTTTAGGATTTGAAATAGCTCAGCTTGAATTTCATCATCTCCACTAGTTTTGTTCATAATAATGCTTTCTCAAACCCACTTGACTTCGTATTCCAAGATGTTTAGCACTAGATGAGTGATTACACCATCATCGTTTTCTGGGTCATTAAATTATTTTTAATATAGTTCTGTGTGTTCTTGCCATCTCTTAATATCTTCTGCTTCTGTTATAGCCATGGTGTTTCTGTCCTTTAATGTGCCCATTTTTGCATGAAATATTCCCCTTCAGTGCAGTTCAGTTCAGTAGCTCAGTCATGTCCAACTCTTTGTGACCACATGAACTGCAGCACTTCAGGCCTCCCTCTCCATCACCAACTCCCAGAGTTCACCTAGACCCACACCCATGGAGTCGGTATTGCCATCCAATTGTCTCATCCTCTGTTATTCTCATATCTTCCTGCCCTCAATCTTTCCCAGCATCAGGGTCTTTTCAAATGAATCAGCTTTTCACATCAAGTTGCCAAGTATTGGAGTTTCAGCTTCTCCAACACCACAGTTCACAAACATCAATTCTTTAGCTCTCAGTTTTCTTTATAGTCCAGCTCTTATATCCAAACATGACTACTGGAAAAACCATAGCCTGGACTAGACAGATCTTTGTTGACAAACTAATATCTCTGCTTTTTAGTAGCTGTCTAAGTTGGTCATAATTTTCCTTCCAAGGAGTAAGTGTCTTTTAATTTCATGGCTGCAATCACCATCTGCAGTGATTTTGAAGCCTCAAAAAATAAAGTGAACCACTGTTTCCCCATCTATTTGCCATGAATTAATGGGACTGGATACCATGATCTTCATTTTCTGAATGTAGAGCTTTAAGCCAACCTGTTCACTCTCTTTTTTCACTTTCATCAAGAGCCCTTTAGCTCTTCTTCACTTTCTGCCATAAGGGTGGTGTCATCTGCATATCTGAGGTTATTGATATTTCTCCTGGTAATCTTGCTTCCAGCTTGTGTTTCTTCCAGCCTAGTGTTTCTCATGATGTACTCTGCATATAAGTTAAATAAGCAGGGTGGGTGACAATATCCAGCCTTGATGTACTAGTTTCCCTATTTGGAACCAGTTTATTGTTCCATGTCCAGTTCTAACTGTTGCTTCCTGACTTGCATATAGGTTTCTCAAGAGGCAGGTTAGGTGGTCTGGTATTCCCATCTCTTTCAGAATTTTCCACAGTTTATTGTGATCCACACAGTCAAAGGGTTTGGCATAGTCAATAAAGCAGAAATAGATGTTTTTCTGGAACTCTCTTGCTTTTTCTATGGTCCAGTGGATGTTAGCAACTTGATCTCTGGTTCCACTGCCTTGTCTAAATCCAGCTTGAACATCGAGGATTTCATGGTTCATGTATTGCTGAAGCCTGGAATGGAGAACTTTGAGCATTACATTTCTAGTGAGTGTGATGTGTGCAATTGTGCAGTAGTTTGAGCAATCTTTGGCATTGCCTTTCTTTGGGATTGGAATGAAAACTGAACTTTTCCAGTCCTGTGGCCACTGCTGAATTTTCCAAATTTGCTGGAATACTGAGTGCAGCACTTTCACAGCATCATTTTTTAGGATTTGAAATAGCTCAACAGGAATTCCATCATCTCCATTAGCTTTGTTCGTAGTGATGCTTTCTAAGGCCCACTTGAGTTCACATTCTAGGATATCCAGCTTAGGTGAATGATCACACCATCATGATTATCTAGGTTGTGAAGATCTTTTTTGTACAGTTCTTCTGTGTATTCTTGCCACTTCTTCTCAATGTCTTCTGCTTCTGTTAGGTCCATAACATTTCTGTCTTTTATTGATCCCATCTTTGCATGTAATGTTCCCTTGGTATTTCTAATTTTTTTGAAGAAATCTCTAGTCTTTCCCATTCTATTGTTTTCTGAATGTTGAGCTTTAAGCCAACTTTTTCACTCTCCTCTTTCACTTTCATCAAGAGGCTTTTTAGCTCCTCTTCACATTCTGCCAGGTATTTCTTGGCTTCCTTCTTTTGTACTCCAGTCCCCTGTGATGAAAAAGACAAGTTTTTTTTTTTTTCTTTCTTTCGTTTGAGTGTTAGTTCTAGAAGATCTTCATAGAACCGTTCAGCTTCTGCTTCTTTGGCATTAGTGAATAGGACATAATAGATTTTATTTACTATAATATTGAATGGCTTGCCTTGGAAGTGAGCAGAGATCATTCTATCATTTTTGAGACTGCACTCAAGTACTGCATGGAAATGAGAACTCCTGTATTCTTGCCTAGAGAATCCCCATGACAGAAGAACCTGGCAGGCTACAGTCCTTTGGGTCGCAAATAGTCTGACATGACTTAACAACCACACACTGCATTCCGGACTCTGTTGTTGACTATGAGGGCTACTCTATTTCTTCTAAGGATCTTTGCTCGCAGTAGTATATATAATGATCATCTGAATTAAACTTGCCCATTCCAGTACATTTAAGTTCACTGATTTTTAAAAAAATGATGTTCACTCCTGTCATCTCCTGTTTGATCACTTCCAATTTACCTTGATTCACAGACCTAACATTTCAGATTCTTATGCAATATTGTTGTTTATAGCATCACACTTTACTTTCACCACCAGACACATCCACAACTGGGTGTTGTTTTAGCTTTGACTCATCCTCTTCATTCCATCTGGAGTTATTTCTTTGCTCTTCTCTAGTAGCATATTTGGCACCTACTGCCTGGGGAGTTCATCTTTCAGTGTCATATCTTTTTATCTTTTCATGGGGCTCTCAAGGCAAGACTGCTGAAGTCGTTTGCCATTCCTTTCTCCAGTGGACCATAATTAGTTAGAACTTTCCACCATGACCTGTGCATCTTGGGTAGCCCTACATGGCATGGTTCATTGTTTCATTGAGTTAGACAAGGTTTTGATCCATGTGATCAATTTGTTTAGGTTTTTTTTTTTTTTTAATTGTGGCTTTCATTCTTTCTGCCCTCTGATTGTTAAGGATAAGAGGCTTGTGGGAGCATCCTGGTGGGAGTGACTGGCTGTGGGAAAACTGGGTCTTGCTCTGGTAGGCAAGGCCATACTCAGTAAATCTTTCATCCAATTTTTTGCTAATGGGTGGGGCTGTAGTTCAGTCTGAGGCCAAACTATTGTAGGAGTAAAGGCAGTAATGATGATCTCTTTTATAAGGACTTATGCTAGAATGCCAAGTCTCCCAGAATTGTTGTAGTCACTGCCTCAACCCTGTGGCAGGCCACTGTTGATCCATGCCTGCTCCTTTCTCTTGAGTCCTTTTGCACACAAGGTTTTGTTTGTACCCTCTAAGGGTCTATTTCCCTGGGGGTTCTCAGTCCTTTTGCCAGATATCCAGGTTGAGAAATCTATTGTGGGCCCTAGAACTTTTGCAATAGTGTGAGAACTTCTTTGGTATAATTGATCTCCAGTTTATAGGTGGTCTGCTTGGCAGCTATATACTGGATCTAATGGAGACATCCTCCAAATGAACATATGCCACAGACCATATCTTTCAGGTCTGTTGCTGCCAGAGTCCCTAACTCCACGACAGGTCACTACTGAACTGTGCCTCTGCAGGAGACACTCAAACACTCAAAGCCAGGTCTGGTTCAGGCTCTTGTGGAAGTCACTGACTCATTCTCTGTGTCCTAGTGTGCACAAAGTTTTGTTTGTGCCCTCTGAGCATCTCTGGCTGGTCTGATATTTGACTTTAAATGTGACTGTGCCCTTTCTATCATTTGTTGGGGCTTTTCCTTTGCTCTTGTATGTGAGGTATCTTTATTTGGTGGGATCCAACATTCTCCTATTAATTGTTCAGCAACTGTTTGAGATTTTGGTGTTCTTGCAAGAAAAGATGAGTGTACATCCTTTTATTCTGCCATCTTGAATCTTTGAAGTGATAAAATAATAATAAATGACAACAGAAAGAAGCCCCTGCTTTTTTGGAGATGTACTAATAGAAAGGATAGCTAATAAATAAATACAATAATAAAAACAAATCATTTAATTTCAGAGACTAAGAAAAGCCACAGAGAAAAATAAGGCAAAGTAGGTAGGTCCACTGGAGAAGAGAATGGCAAGCCACTTCAGTATTCTTGCCTTGAGAACCTCATGAACAGTATGAAAAGGCAAAATGATAGGATACCAAAAGAGGAACTCTCCAGGTTATTAGGTGTCCAATATGCTACTGGAGATCAGTGGAGAAACAACTCCAGAAAGAATGAAGGGATGGAGCCAAAGCAAAAACAATTCCCAGTTGTGGATGCGACTGATGATAGAAGCAAGATCCGATGCTGTAAAGAGCAATATTGCATAGGAACCTGGAATGTCAGGTCTATGAATCAAGGCAAATTGGAAGAGGTCAAACAAGAGATGGCAAAGGTGAACATCAACATTCTAGGAATCAGTGAACTAAAATGGACTGGAATGGGTGAATTTAAGTCACTTGACCATTATATATACTACTGTGGGCAGAAATCCCTCAGAAGAAACGGAGTAGCCACCATGGTCAACAAAAGAGTCCAAAATGCAGTACTTGGATGCAATCTCAAAAATGACAGAATGATCTCCGTTCATCTCCAAGGCAAACCATTTAATATCACAGTTATCCAAGTTTATGCCCCAACCAGTAATGCTGAAGAAACTGAACTTGAACGGTTTTATGAAGATCTACAAGATCTTTGAGAACTAACATGCAAAAAAGGTGTCTTTTTCATTCTAGGAGACTGGAATGCAAAAGTAGGAAGTCAAGAAACACCTGAGTAACTGGCAAATTTGGCCTTGGAATGCAGAATGAAGCAGGGCAAAGACTAATAGAGTTTTGACAAGAAAGTGCACTGGTCATAGCAAACACCCTCTTCCAACAACACAAGAGAAGATTCTACACATGGACATCACCAGATGGTCAACACCGAAATCAGACTGATTATATTCTTTGCAGCCAAAGATGGAAAAACTCTATACAGTCAGCAAAAACAAGATTGGGAGCTGACTGTGGCTCAGATCATGAACTCCTTATTGACAAATTCAGACTTAAATTGAAGAAAGTAAAGAAAACTGCTAGACCATAGAGGTATGACCTAAATCAATCCGTTATGATTATACAATGAAAGTGAGAAATAGATTTAAGGGCCTAGATCTGATAGATAGAGTGCCTGATGAACTACGGATGGAAGTTTGTGACATTGTACAGGAGACAGGGATCAAGACCATCCCCATGGAAAGGAAATGCAAAAAAGAAAAATGACTGTCTGGGGAAGCCTTACAAATAGCTATGAAAAGAAGAGAGGTGAAAAGCAAAGGGGAAAAGGAAAGATATAAGCATCTGAATGCAGAGTTCCAAAGAATAGCAAGAAGAGATAAGAAAGCCTTCTTCAGCAATCAGTGCATAGAAATAGAGGAAAAGAACAGAATGGGAAAGACCAGAGATCTCTTCAAGAAAATTAGAGATACCAAGGGAATATTTCATGCAAAGATAGGCTCAATAAAGGACAGAAATGGTCTGGACCTAAGACAACCAGAAGATATTAAGAAGAGGTGGCAAGAATACACAGAACTGTACAAAAAAGATCTTCATGACCCAGATAATCATGATGGTGTTATCATTAACCTAGAGCCAGACATCTTGGAATGTGAAGTCAAGTGGGCCTTAGAAAGCATCACTACAAACAAAGCTAGTGGAGGTGATGGAATTCCAGTTGAGCTGTTTCAAATCCTGAAAGATGATGCTGTGAAAGTGCTGCACTCAATTTGCCAGCAAATGTGGAAAACTGAGCAGTGGCCTAAGACTGGAAAAGGTCAGTTTTCATTTCAATTCCAAAGAAAGGCAATGCCAAAGAATACTCAAACTCCCGGACAATAGCACTCATCTCACATGCTAGTAAAGTAATGCTCAAAATTCTCCAAGCCAGACTTCAGCAATACGTGAACTGGGAACTTCCAGATGTTCAAGCTGGTTTTAGAAAAGACAGAGGAACCAGAGATCAAATTTCCAACATCTGCTGGATCATGGAAAAGGCAAGAGAGTTCCAGAAAAACATCTATTTATACTTTGTTGACCATGCCAAAGCCTTTGACTGTGTGGATCACAATAAACTGTGGAAAATTCTGAAAGAGATGGGAATACCAGACCACCTAACCTGCCTCTTGAGAAATCTGTATGCAGGTCAGGAAGCAACAGTTAGAACTGGACATGGAACAATAAACTGGTTCCAAATAGGAAAAGGAGTCCATCAAGGCTGTATATTGTCACCCTACTTATTTAAGTTCTATGCAGAGTACATCATGAGAAATGCTGGACTGGAAGAAACACAAGCTGAAATCAAGATTGCTGGGAGAAATATCAATAAACTCAGATATGCAGATGACACCACCCTTATGGCAGAATGTGAAGAGTAGCTAAAAAGCATCTTGATGAAATTGAAAGAGGAGAGTGAAAAAGTTGGCTTAAAGCTCAACATTTAGAAAATGAAGATCATAGCATCTGGCCCCATCACTTCATGGGAAATAGATGGGGAAACAGTGTCAGACTTTATTTTTGGGGGGCTCCAAAATCACTGCAGATGATGACTGCAGCCATGAAATTAAAAGACTCTTATTCCTTGGAAAAAAAGTTATGACCAACCTACATAGTATATAAAAAGCAGAGACATTACTTTGCCAACTAAGGTCCATATATTCAAGGCTATGGTTTTTCCTGTGGTCATGTATAGATGTGAGAGTTGGACTGTGAAGAAGGCTGAGCACCAAAGAATTGATGCTTTTGAACTGTGGTGTTGGAGAAGACTCTTGAGAGTCCCTTGGACGCAAAGAGATCCAACCAGTCCATTCTGAAGGAGATCAGCCCTGGGATTTCTTTGGAAGGAATGATGCTCAAGCTGAAACTCCAGTACTTTGGCCACCTGATTCGAAGTGTTGACTCATTGGAAAAGACTCTGATGCTGGGAGGGATTGGGGGCAGGAGAAGGGACGACCGAGGATGAGATGGCTGGATGGCATCATGGACTCGATGGACATGAGTCTGAGTGAACTCCAGGAGTTGGTGATGGACAGGGAGGCCTGGCATAATGCGATTCATGGGGTCACAAAGAGTCGGACACGACTGAGCGACTTAACTGAACTGAACTGAACCGAGGTAACATAATATTCTGAATAAGGAGGAGTATAAAAATAGTAAATTTAGAAATGGTAAGCATAGTGTTTCTTTTGGCAAAGATGACATTATAGCATAAGCAATTGTGAAAGATGAGATTTTCATTAAAATTTGGAGCAAAATTATTCCAAGCAAAATAATTAGCAGAGATAGATACAGGGAGACAAGAATGATCTTGGTGTGTTTGGGAAACAAACCATGAGTATGGAATTGGATTGAAGGGCATTTAAAAGATACAGGTTTGGAATATTTCAAGAGGGACATAGACTTCATTATGAAGGTCCTGATGGGCAGGTGTCCAGTTCTTATTCTACGTATAATGACAGAAAGTTTACAGCTTGATATTTTTATATCTTATGTGTTTTAAAAGACATCCCTGACAGTTGTGTGGTAGGATGTGTGATTGATAGGATGGTTTAATCAGGTGTGAAAGCAAGTGAATTAGGAGGTTGTTACTGCAGGCCAGGTCTTCTCAAGATGCCCTGCTACCTTTTAGGTATAGGATTAAATATAATTCAAATGTGCATTCAAGAGAGACAGAAGGCTTTGAAGAATTAGGGAAAAAAAATGTTAATTCCTATGTGAGGTTCTTTCTGAAATTAAGAGGATAATATTCCTTTCCCCCTATCTTTTATTATTTTCTATAATATAATCTCTCATTTTGATACTTTTTTCTTCAAAATTGAGCAGAAAATGATGGCTTACTTACACTGACATATTCATACATTAGAATCCAAGACTCCTTAAGAAAGAGTGTATTCTTGTCAGCGTAGCATAGTGGTTAATAAAGTGATATTTTAAGTCAGACAGATACAAATGTAAATCATAGGTTCACCAGTTATTAACTGGGTTACCTTGGTTAAGTTAATGAACACTTCTAAGACACAGTGTTTCATATTTAAATGAAGAAAACCCTATAATCCCACTGTTGAGATAATGTGAAACTTAAGCAGCTCTATCTAAAGCTGAGCATTTAATGTTAAGGAGCCAAAATATAATGATGAAATATGAGCATCATAAAGGAGAGGATATGGGTCCTATTTAAAGTAGACATGATAATACAAATAACATATTTGGGTTTTTAACAATTGCTGTTAATTATATATCATAATTGTTAAAAACACAAATACGTTCTTGGTGCTATCATTTCTTCCTTTCACAGAACCCATATTCTCTCCTTTTTGATGCTCATATTTCATCATTATACTTTGGCTCAACATTAAAACTCATTTTTAGATAGAGTTACATAAGTCTTACATTCTCTCCACGGTGGGAATCCAGGGTTTTCCTCATTTAAATATGAAACACTCACTGAGGCTTTGAATCATGAAATGATTATTATTATTATTTTTGGCTTAAGTTTTTTTTTTCCTTTTTTTAATTAATTTTATTTTTTAGTTTGTTTTGCTTTACAATACTGTATTCATTTTGCTATATGTTGACATGAATCAGCCACGAGTGTACATGAACTCCCAATCCCGACTCCCACCTCCCCGCTCCTGCCCCACACCATCTCTCTTGATTATCCCCGTGCATCAGTCCCAAGCATCCTGCATCCTGCATCAAACCTAGACCGGCGATTCATTTCACTTACGATATCATACATGTTACACTGCCACTCTGCCAACTCATCCCACCCTCTCCCTCTCCCACAGAGTCCAAAAGGCTGTTCTATACATCTGTGTCTCTTTTGCTGTTTCGCATACAGGTTTATCATTACCATCTTTCTAAATTCCATATATATGTGTAAGTATACTGCATTGGTGTTTTTCTTTCTGGCTTACTTCACTCTGTATAATCGGCTCCAGCTTCCTCCACCTCATTAGATTCAAATGTATTCTTTTTAATGGCTGAGTAATACTCCATTGTGTATATGTACCACAGCTTTCTTATCCATTCATCTGCTGATGGACATCTAGGTTGCTTCCATGTCCTGGCTATTATAAATAATGCTGCACTGAACATTGGGATACACGTGTCTCTTTCAATTCTGGTTTCCTCGGTGTGTATGCCCAGCAGTGGGATTGCTGGGTCATCACTCATTATCAGAGAAATGCAAATCAAAACCCCAATCAGGTACCATTTCACACCAGTCAGAATGGCTACGATCCAAAAGTCAACAAGCAATAAATGCTGAAGAGGGTGTGGAGAAAAGGGAGCCCTCTAACACTGTTGGTGGGAATGCAAATTAGTACAGCCACTATGGAGAACAGTGTGGAGATTCCTTAAAAAATTGCAAATGAATCATGAAATTAAAAGACACCTGCTCCTTGGAAGAAAGCTATGACAAACCTAGACAGTGTATTAAAAAGCAAATATATCACTTTGCCAACAAAGGTCCATATACTCAAAGCTACAATTTTTCCAGGGGTCAGGCATGGATGTGAGAGTTGGACCATAAAGAAGGCCGAGTGCTCAAAAACTGATGCTTTTGAATTGTGGTGCTGGAGAAGATTCTTGAGATTCCCTGGGACTACAAGGAGATCAAACCAGTCAATGCTAAAGGAAATCAAGCCTAAATATTCATTGGAAGGACTGATGCTGAAATTCTAATAATTTGGCCACCTAATAGGAAAATCTGACTCATTGGAAAAGATCCTGATGCTGGGAAAGATTGAAGGTGAAAAGAGAAGAGTGCCACAGATAGTGAGATGGTTAGATAGCATCACTGACTTATTGGACATGTATTTGAGCAAACTCCGAGAGATAGTGAACAGGGAAGCCTGTCATGCTGAAGTCCATGGGGCCCAAAGATTCGGATGTGACTGAGCAACTGAACTACAACAAATAATTATGTATGTCTTTCCAGGTTAAAGTGAAAGAAACTGAAAGTGAAGCCATCAGTCATGTCCGACTCTTTGTGACCCCATGACTGTAGCCTACCAGGCTTCTCCATCCATGGGATTTTCCAGGCAAGAGTACTAAAGTGGGTTTCCGTTTTCTTGGTAAAGAATCTGCCTACCATTGCAAGCAACTCAGGTGTTGAGGTTTCGATCCCTGAGTTGGGAAGTTCCCCTAGGGGAGGAAATGGCAACAGTTCCGGTATTCTTGCCTGAAAAATCCTGGACAGAGATGCCAGGAACCAGGCTCCACTGTCAATGGGATTTTCCAGGCAAGAATCCTGGAGTGGATTGACATTCCCTTCTCCAGGGATCCTCCCAATCCAGAGATCAAGCCTAGATCTCCTGCACTGCAGGCAGATTCTTTACCATCTGAGCCGCCAGGGAAATATCCTAAAGTAAATAATAAATTGAGGTGCAAAATAAAATAGACTTAAGTAGAAAGATAGTTGAAATAGTGTATTATCTTCTGTGTAAAGAAGAGTGTGTGTGTGTGTGTGTGTGTGTGTGTGTGTGTATAACCTCTCCTGAAAGAGAAATGTAGAGAGCATAAAACTTCTAGAAATCCATACAAAGAGCTACATTCATGGATGGGTTACAAAATGGTAAAAGAGATGGAAGTGAGCGAATTATACTTTTTAAAGTATAGTTTTCTTACACAACTTTGATTTTAGAACCTTGTAAATTTTATACATTTTCCAAAAAATTAAACATATAAGGATAATATAACACTGAAATTAAAATTAACTTAAAATAACTGAATAGAAAAGCATAATTAATTCAGAATAATTTTCAATGCATGACATTTAATTTGACATCATTAATGAGATATATCTAAGGGCGAATAGCAATACAAAGAAAGCTGAACTTGTTTTAATTGACTTGCTTTTAGCAGTAATGTTGATATATAGTAATACTATAACACTATGTACTATTAAAGATAGAAAAGATAAAAAAGATTTTCTCTCTGGGAAAATGAAATATAGATTTGGAATAAAGTAGTTGAGAATTTTGTTAGATTTTAATTAGAATTATCAACCATAGTTGGTGATATATTTACAAAGTTATTTCACAACTGCCTTCACCAGCTCATTTTAGAAACAATGTTGTCCCCCACCTTCAAAATTAATGTGTTTAGCTCTCATATCTTCATTTCTAAACATTATTGCCCAGTAAAAAGTGCCAGGGTAAGTGAGGGTGAAATGAATTGGGAGATTAGGATTTACATATATACACAATTGATACTATGTATAAAATAGATAGCTACTATCTATAAAATAGATAACTAATGAGAAACTATTGTATAGCTCAAGGAAACCTACTCAGTTCTCTGTGGTGACCTAAATGGGAAGGAAATTCAAAAAAGAAGGGTTATGTGTATTTGTATAGCTAATTTACTTTGCTGTACAAGAGAAGCTAACACAACATTGTAAAGCATCTATACTCCAGTAAAAATTCATTTAAAAAGGGAGCCAGAGTAACAACTTTATGGGTCAGAGAAATCACAGTGGGATCCTTGTGTAGTTTGTTGTGTCAGAAAGTGAGAATCGGCCCAAAGACTGTAGCTGACATGCTAAAAGAAAACCAAAACAATATTGTAAAGTAATTAACCTCCAATTAAAATAAAGTTATATTAAAAATAAATATATATATTTAATTAATAAATAAATAATATTGTAAAAGAGGAGAAGTTTTAAAACACACACACACAAAGAATACAGCAACCAGCTCAAAAGGGCTTTCACTTACAAAATTTGGAAGAAGTGGAACATTAAAAAGAATAACTATAGAAATAGATTTTAATATATTTATTTTTTATTATTTATTTTTTTAAAATTTTAATTAATTTTTATTTTTTAGTTTGTTTTGCTTTACAATACTGTATTCGTTTTGTTACACATTGACATGAATTAGCCATGAGTGTACATCAACTCCCAATCCCGACCCCCACCTCCACCCTCCCGCCCCACACCCTCTCTCTGGATTATCCCCGTGCATCAGTCCCTAGCATCCTGCATCTGCATCAAACCTGGACTGGCAATTCATTTCGCTTATGATATCACACATGTTACATTGCCACTCTGCCAACCCATCCCACCCTCTCCCTCTCCCACAGAGTCCAAAAGGCCGTTCTATACAACTGTGTCTCTTTTGCTGTCTTGCGTACAGGTTTATCATTACCATCATTCTAAATTCCATATATATGTGTAAGTATACTGTATTGATGTTTTTCTTTCTGGCTTACTTCACTCTGTATAATCGGCTCCAGCGTCATCCACCTCATTAAAACTGATTCAAATGTATTCTTTTTAATAGCTGAGTAATACTCCATTGTGTATATGTACCACAGCTTTCTTATCCATTCATCTGCTGATGGACATCTAGGTTGCTTCCATGTCCTGGCTATTACAAACAGTGCCGCGATGAACATTGGGGTACACGTGTCTCTTTCAATTCTGGTTTCCTCGGTGTGTATGCCCAGCAGTGGGATCGCTGGATCATAAGGCAGTTCTATTTGCAATTTTTTAAGGAATCTCCACACTGTTTTCCATAGTGGCTGTACTAATTTTAATATATTTAATAAGAATAAATCCATTGATCCATAGCAATATGTTAATAAAAGATGTGCACTTAATTAGTGATGAATGCCAGTTAATCTTCCTGAAAGGAATGAAAAAATTAGATAAAATTCAACTACTGATGCAATAGACTTCCCTGGGGGCTCAGATGGTAAAAGTGTCTGCCTACAATGCAGAAGACCTGGGTTCGATTCCAGGGTTGGGAAGATACCCTGGAGAAGGAAATGACATCCCACTCCAGTGTTCTTGCCTGGAAAATTCCATGGACAGAAAGCCTGGTAGGCTACAATCCATAGAGTCTCAAAGAGTCGGACATGACTGAGCGACTTCATTTACTGATGCAATACTTTATTCAGGCAAAAAGTATTAGTGGATGCCGAAAGCATTTATAGACTGTTGTTGGAAAAGAGAATAGACATCATCTGAAACATTACCTTCCCAATGGCTTATTAATTATCTTTAACAATTACCTTTCAAATGGAGAGATCTGGAGGGCACCACCAACCAAGTGCTCCAGCTCAGCAGCATCACTAAGGAGTGATGAAAGTTAAAGGATTCTTGATGTGATAAAATGGGGCACACACAGCATCATCTCTGAAGTGCTATTGACAGGAACATCTAATCTAAATCGGTTCAAGAAGAAGCTGCCAGATAAATGCAGAAAGTGGGAAATTTTATCAGACAAGTAAAATGAACCATGTAAAATATAAGTGCCATAAAATAAGCAAAATAAAAGTGAAATGGTTGTTGTAGATTAAGTGAGATTAAACGTATGAAAACTAAGTGCAATACACTTCCTTTGACCAAATCTTAAATTGGACACAAACAGCTCTAAAGGACATTACATATATATCTGAGGAATTTTATTTGTGCTCGACACTAGACAATATTGCTTCAGTGGAACCTTTATTATGTGTGATACTTTTGGGTTTTTTTGGTTTTATAGGAGACTGTCATTTTTTTATAAGCATAAAACATCATGAATTCTACAACTTTCTTTCAAATGGTCAAATGTCTGTGTGTGTGTGTGTGTGTGTGTGTGTGTATCTGAAGAGAGAGAGATAAAAATTTGACAAAATGTAATAACTGGTGAGTGATAAAATATATGGAGTTTACATATTGTGTAATAAATGTTGGGAAAAAATGTTGGAAGTAAGAGCATATACTGAAATGGGAGGTACTTTAAAAATTTACTTAAATTAAGAACACTCTTAAAATCAGTTGCTACAAAATATATTTGTAAATAATAGTTAATAAGATTATCTAAATACCATTGACCTATAAATTATAGTTTTCAAAATTAAGAAAGTGATATAATCTGACACAGTTCTCAAGTGGTTAAATCTGTTTGGGCTTTGTAGTGACAACTGAAGAAGATAAAGCTCTGAATTCTTGAGAAATGTATCATGTCAGGCCTAATTATTTTCACAGCTTCTTGCCTCTGGTGTCTTAAATGGAGTATTATTAATGTAAAAATACTATCACATTTACAAATATCTTTTAGAAATAGTTATAAAATGTTATGTATATGAATATAACTATATAAAATATGTATGAAAACAGTGTCTACTGTACATGACTTGTACAATGCTAAAATGATGTTCTATCAATCTTTGAAGTGTACTTCTGATAAAAACAAGATCCATATAGTTATTTATAATGCTATGGCTGAGTTATATTTTATAGATTTACAGTTTGTTGTGTTTGTTTTTTTTTTTTTGGTAGTATCAGGCATTATCTAACAACAAAAAATCCCATTGATACCTTTATCCATCTTGCAAAATGCTTAGAGATGGTACTGGTCTGCTAGAAAATTTTCCCCTTATTCCCCACAGTTAACAGAATGAACTCTGTAGATACAGACTTGTCCATTAGACCTCAATTTTGCTCATTCTTTCCAAGTCTTCATGTAAAAGATTATGGCAACTAAACTAAGTGTGAAAAACTGTTTGGAAGAGAAAAGAAAAAGTCCCAAAGGATAAACTGATAATTTGCCTTTAACTTAGTTTTCAGCTAAAAATAATGCTGTGTGTTTTGAGAGATGATAGATCATGTTTTGGAGCTAACCAGGTGGCACCAGTGGTAAATAATATGCCTGCTAATGCAGGAGATGCAAAAGACATGGTTTCAATTCCTGAGTTGGAAAGATCCCCTGGAGGAGGAAAAGGCAACACTCCCTGGTAATCTTTCTTGGAAAATCTCATGGACAAGGGAACCTGGCGGGCTACATTCCATAGGGTCACAAAGAGTTGGAGATGACTGAGCGACTGAGCACACACACAGACGCATAAACACACACACACACACACACACACACACACACACCATGCTTAGACTCTAAAATTAGAAAGTAAGAATGATTATCTTAACTCAAGTGTTATCCTACCATTTTCAACTTTTCAGGGTTCTCATTCATAACATTGTGATAGTAGTACTGACTGTCTCCTAGGGTGGGGTATATACCTGTGGTGGATTCACGTTGATGTATGGCAAAACCAATATAATATGTAAAGTAATTAACCTCCAATTAAAATAAATAAATTAATATTAAAAAAAATAAACACACTAGGCACTCTAAAAAAAAAAAAAGAAAATGCAGAGCAATGTGATTTACTTTCAATGTATGTTAAAATTCAGTGATGATCTTTCTACAAAAGAAAACTAAATTATCTAGTTAACAATATAAACATCCCCTGCCTGCCTGCCAACTGGTTTTCTAGGTAATCTCAGTATATTTCTAGCTTCCTTCCATAGCTCTTATTTATCTTCTGGCATAATTTCTGAAAAGCTGAAATGAGGTAAAAAATCTCTCTGGAGATGGATGATATGCTGTTTTTGTCCAACACATTTTTGAAACCATGTTTTCCTTCAAAATCAACTGTAAAATGTACTTTAAAGGACTGCTTTTTTACTTTTGTAGTCCAAGATGTCTGTGAGTCTTCTATTCATTTTCTGAAAGAGACCTTTAACTTGCAAATAAGAGGATTATTGGTGAATTCGATATTCTAGAGAAGAAAATATCTGCTGAGGATAATTCCAGGCATGAAGTTAAGGATCACTGTGCATCTTGGTCTTCTTATTTCAGTTCAGTTCAGTCACTCAGTCATGTCTGACTCTTTGTGACCCCATTAATCCCAGCACTCCAGACCTTCCTGTCCATCACCAACTCCCAGAGTTCACTCAGACTCACGTCCATCGAGTCCGTGATGACATCCAGCCATCTCAACCTCTGTCTTCTCCTTCTCCTCCTGCTCCCAATCCCTCCCAGTATCAGAGTCTTTTCCAATCAGTCAGCTCTTTGCATGAGGTGGCCAAAGTACTGGAGTTTCAGCTTCAGCATCATTCTCTCCAAAGAAATCTCAGAGCTGATCTCTTTCAGAATGAACTGGTTGGATCTCCTTGCAGTCCAAGGGACTCTCAAGAGTCTTCTCCAACACCACAGTTCAAAAGCATCAATTCTTCAGTACTCAGCCTTCTTCACAGTCCAACTCTCACATCCATACATGACCACAGGAAAAACCATAGCCTGACTAGATGGACATTGGTTGGCAAAGTAATGTCTCTGCTTTTCAATATGCTATCTAGATTGGTCATAACTTTTTGTCTCACAAAACTCTTAATTATTATGTAGTCACTTCTTTGAAAGTATGAACCAACCAAGAGTTGACCACATCTGTAGTCTCTAATAACAAAGTTTTGAGAATCCACCAGACTTCTCTGCAGGATAATCACTGCATTTCATTTAGCATAGTATTTTCAGACTGAAGTTTTCACATTTAAGTCAGTTATTTACCTTCATACTGTTGCAGTTTTTCAAAGGGGAGCACTGTTGCAATCCAAGCATGTCAATGACTACAAAATCCCTGAGGACATTCTCTATGTCTGCCAATAACCCAAGAACAGAAGGTGCCCTGACAGAAGAAAGCAACTACAATGCTTTAGTCTAGGATTAGTTGAAAATTCTATATACTGAGAACTTTAAAAATGCTCAAACTTATTTATGAGTTAAAGGAAAAATAAGCAAGTGTGTATCCCAAAGGGCGACACTTGATATAAGTAAACTCCTTAGATCAATATACTTCAGGCAGTTTATGTGAAAGTGAAAATTTCTCAGTCATTTCTGGCTTTTTGTGACCCCATGAACTATAGCCTGCCAGGTTCCTCTGTCCATGGGATTCTCCAGGCAAGAATACTGGAGTGGGTTGCCACTTCCTTCTCCAGGGAATCTTCCTGGCCCTGCAGGATCTACAGGGTCTCCTGCATTGCAGACAGATGCTTTACCCTGTGAGCCACCAGGGAAGCCCTGGTTAGTCAATGGGAGGTTATAAAATTTAAAATTATTTGGAAATATGTGTGTTATGTAACCTATAAATCCTCTTGGTGGTGGAATACATAAAAACAAATATTTTATAAGTTCTTTTTTACTCTACATAGATTTTTAAAATCTGTGATTTAAAGAAAGCTTTTTCATATATTGTAGATTGTGGATTACCTGCAAGTAGTATTTAAACATCGCATGAATCTGAATCACATTTTAGTGACCTCCGGAGATGTGTTTCCCCATCAATTATGTGTAGTAAGACAAACTCCACAAGTAAACGCTGTCTTTAAAATGGCAGCATATCTTCATTCAAGTAAAATATTAGCGAGTTAGTTGGAAAGTTAGTTGCTCAGTTGTTTCTGACTAGTTGCAACCCTATGAACTGTAGCCCACCAGGGCCCTCTGTCCATGGGATTTCCCAGGGAAGCCTGTTGTTTTTTTCCCTATTAATTAAAAAAAAAAATGGTCCTACTGATTTTCCTGGGAGAATTACAGATTTTAACATGGGATAATTTGAACTTCAATAGCCAGAAAGTAAGCTAAACAGGTGAGCACCTGCCCTTGAATGGCTTTTTATTATTTCTTCTGAGACATAAAAGACAACTGACAGAATTTAGACAGAGAGCAGTTTAGAACCTCAAATCACTCACTACAAGCTTGAATGGGTCCAAGCATCTAGTATACATTTTGTGGACTTCCCTGTTGGTACACTGAATAGGAACCCATCTGTAAATGCAGGGGACATGGGTTTATTCCTTGTTCCTGAAAGATTCCATATACAGCAGGCATCTAAGCCAGTGTGCCACAACTACTGATCCTGAGACCATGAGCCACAACTACTGAAGGCTAGTTGTTCATCTAGAGCCTGTGCTCTGCAACAAGAGAAGTCAACACATTGACAAGCTCTCTCACTGTGAGGAAGAGTAGCCCCCTCTCACTGCAAGTAGAAAAAGCCCAAGTACAGCAACACAGATCCAGCATGGCCAAAAACAAATAGCTATGCTTCAATAATTTGAATTGAATATGTTTTGTGCCTAATTAAAGCACAGCATAATTGATTGTTTGAAAATGCAGATTACTGGTATGTATTGAGGTATGCTACATACAAACTTTGTTGTTGTTGTTTTTAGTTAACTAGTACCTTATTAGGCCCAAAATAATGTTCTGAGGAACCAGAAGTTGGGAGGTTGGGATTTATAAAGTTGCAAAGTATAGCACTTGCTTTTATGCATCTTTCACAGAATTGTCTTAACATATCAATTCCCACTGAAATGCATTCCACAAAGACTCATAAAGTGATTTTTAGCCAATTTGTTGATTGATGTTTTGTGTACCTAGATCAGTGCCTTCTACTCAGCAGGCCCTCAATAAACTTTTTTTTAAAAAACAAATGAATAAAATATACAGGAAAATACAATTTGGTTTGTGGAACTCCCATAACATTCCTGAGGAAACTAATCAAAATGGGCAGAATAAATCTGAAAAAGAACCATGGAGAAATGAGGTTTGAACTTATAAGATAGATAAATGTGGAGAAAGAGATTCAGAGTCAATGGCTGAAGTAAATGTATAGAAAATTTGGTGAAGAATGGTTAAATCATACTTATGAAGAGAGATATATTTAAGAGTAAGGAGAAAATTGAGTTTTAAACATAAGTTGAGACAGAAGAGAAAGATCCTTTAGGGATGACTATATTCTTCAATCTCAGGTGGTCAGGAGCATCTGAAAACTTTGGGATGGACAGATTAAACATTGGTGCCAAACAGCTGCCTGATTCTGTCAATCCCTTTAATGCAAGTTGGCTTCCTGTTGGCTAGAATCCAAGGATGTGTGTCTGGATTTCATTTTTAAAAGTCAAAATCAATTTTCTGAGAGAAGCTTCAGAAATCATTCATTTTCTCAATTAAACCAAGGATGTCATTCTTTTAACTCTAGAATTAAGCACATACCAAGTTGAAGTGATAGCAGTTAATTGTTATTAATTGCTGGGTAACAGCATTCATGAATTCCAGAGGATCTGAATTCAGTTCAGTTCAGTTCAGTCACTCAGTCATGTCCGACTCTCTGTGACCCTATGAATCGCAGCACGCCACACCTCCCTGTCCATTATCAACTCCTGGAGTTCACTTAAACTCATGTCCCTCGAGTTGGTGATGCCATCCAGCCATCTTATCCTCTGTCGGCCACTTTTCTTCCTGTCCCCAATCCGTCCCAGCATCAAAGTCTTTTCCAATGAGTCAACTCTTAAGCATGGGATGGCCAAAGTACTGGATTTCAGCTTTAGCATCATTCCTTCCAAAGAACATCCAGGGCTGATCTCCTTCAGAATGGACTGGTTGGATCTCTTTGCAGTCCAAGAGACTCTCAGGAGTCTGCTCCAACACCACAGTTCAAAAGCATCAATTCTTCAGCGCTCAGCCTTCTTCACAGTCCAACTCTCACATCCATACATGACCACTGTTAAAACCATAGCCTTGATTAGACAGATCTTTGACGGCAAAGTAATGTCTCTGTTTTTGAATATGCTATCTAGGTTGGTCATAACTTTTCTTCCAAGGAGTAAGTGTCTTTTAATTTCATGGATGCAATCACCATCTGCAGTGATTTTGGAGTCCCCCAAAATAAAGTGTGACACTGTTTCCACTGTTTCCCATTCTATATCCCATGAAGTGATGGGACCAGATGCCATGATCTTCATTTTCTGAATGTTAAGCTTTAAGCCAACTTTTTCACTCTCCTCTTTCACTTTCATCAAGAGGCTTTTTAGTCCCTCTTCACTTTCTGCCATAAGGGTAGTGTCATCTGCATATCTGAGGTTGTTGATATTTCTCCCAGCAATCTTGATTCCAGCTTGTGCTTCTTCCAGCCCAGCATTTCTCATGATGTACTCTGCATAGAGGTTAAATAAGCAGAGTGACAACATACAGCCTTGATGGACTTCTTTTCCTATTTGAACCAGTCTGTTATTCCATGTCCAATTCTAACTGTTGCTTCCTGACCTGCATATAGGTTTCTCAAGAGGCAGGTCAGGTGGTCTGGTATTCCCATCTCCCTCAGAATTTTCCACAGTTTATTGTGATCCACACAGTCAAAGGCTTTGGCATAGTCAATAAAGCAGAAATAGATGTTTTTCTGGAACTCTCTTCCTTTTTCCATGATCCAGCGGATGTTGGCAATTTGCTCTCTGGTTCTTCTGCTTTTTCGAAAACCTTTTTGAACATCAGGAAGTTCACGGTTCATGTATTGCTGAAGCCTGGCTTGGAAAATTTTGAGCATTACTTTACTTGCGTGTGAATGAGTGCAATTGTGCGGTAGTTTGAGCATTCTTTGGCATTGCCTTTCTTTGGAATTGGAATGAAAACTGACCTTTTCCAGTCTTATGGCTACTCCGAGTTTTCCAATTTTGCTGGCATATGGAGTGCAAAACTTTCACAGCATCATCTTTCATCACCTCCACTAGTTTTGTTCATAGTGATGCTTTCTAAGGCCCACTTGATTTCATATTCCAGGATGTCTGGCTCTCGGTGAGTGATCACAACATCATGATTATCTGGGTCGTGAAGATCTTTTTTGTACAGTTCCTCTGTATATTCTTGCCACCTCTTCTTCATATCTTCTGCTTCTGTTGGGTCCATACAATTCCTGCCCTTTATTGAGCCCATCTTTGCATGAAATATTTCCTTGGTATCTCTAATTTTCTTGAAGAGATCTCTCTTCTTCCCATTCTGGTTCTTTTTTTTTTTTTTTTCTCTATTTCTTTGCATTGATTGCTGAGCAAGGCTTTATTATCTCTGCTTGCTATTTTTTGGAACTCTGCATTCAGATGCTTATATCTTTCTTTTTCTCCTTTTCTTTCCACTTCTCTTCTTTTCACAGCTATTTGGAAGACCTCCTCAGACAGCCAATTTGCCTTTTTGCTTTTCTTTCCCATGAGGATGGTCTTGAAAACTGTCTCCTGTACAATGTCATGAACCTCAGTCCATAGTTCATCAGGCACTCTATCAGATCTACCCATTTCTCATTTTGACTGTATAATCAAGGAATTTGATTTAGGTCATACCTGAATGGTCTAGTGGTTTTGCCTACTTTCTTCAATTTAAGTCTGAATTTGACAATAAGGAGCTCATGAAAATAGTCCAGCAACAGCTTCAATTGGTTTTAGATAAAAATAAAAAATCACAGGAAGCCAATGATATTTAAGATGCTTGAGAAAACTACTGAAGCACTTCCCTTAATTAGGTTTAATTACCTCTAGAGAAAGTTTTGTTGGAAATATGATGGAAACTAGAATAGGCCCAAATCTTTCATAATCTGAGTAGTGCTTCTCAATAGAGCTTTCTGATTTGATGGTAATCTATATATGTGTTGTTCTGTGTAGTATCCATTAGACATGTGTGTGTGTGAGTCATGTCTGGCTTTTTGCAGCCCCATGGGCTATACCCCCCAATGTTACTCTGTCCATGGTATTTTTCAGACAAGAATACTGAAGTGAGGGGCACTTTCCTACTCTAGGGTTTCTTCCCAACCCAGGGATCAAACTGGCATCTCCTGCACTGGCAGGCAGATTCTTTTCTACTAGTGCCACCTGGGAAGCCCCCAGGTGTATTAAACATTAATATGTGAAATGTAGTCAGTAGTAACTGAGTAAATAAGTTTCATATTTTATGTAGTTTGAATTGACTTAAATTTAAATATTCTGGTTGCTAGTGGCCATCATTTTAGAAGGCACAATTTTGCCTAACCAAGAAGAGCAACAGTTTGGAAATTTTCAATCCGCTGGCTGTATCAGTCATGATAAGCTAGGTAATGCTAAATAATACTAATGATGTTTTAAAAATTCTACAAGTCTATAACAGCAATATCTACATCTCTGTTCACATTTAATTTTTCATGTGAGTGTCATGCTGGAACTCAGGCCACAAAGTAGAATCTGTCTGTAACATTGTTGGCTGTCCTTGTAAAGTAAAAGGAGAGCTTGTAAAACAATGTTTTATACTGGTTCTTTAACACTTGCCAGTTTCACTAACACACTCTACTTCTGTTGATGGATGATGATGTTGAGATAGATAGATAGAAAGACATATAGCAGTGTATGATATATCAAAGCATGACATAATCTATGTTTCCCTCCAATCAATCACATGACCATTCTTGAGTTCCATTAAGTAAGAATGTATAGGTTTCCTCAGAGAACCAATGAACATAAGTGAACAGCAGTACCGGCTCTTCTGTCCATGGGGTTTTCCAAGCAAGAGTACTGGAATGGTGTGCCATTTCCTTCTCCAGGGGACCTTCCTGACACAGGGATCACACCCTGATCTCCCACATTGTAGGCAGAACTTTTACTGTCTGAGCCACCAGGGATGTCCCTAAAAGATGATACAAAGATATATTTTGTTGAATTAATGAATGAGTATTTGCTAGCAAGTTCTGTGTATCTTGACTAGAACTTGATGTTGTAAACCCATCTACTTTATATGTTCATAGAGCAGTGAAATATAGCCTGGTACAATATTTTCTAGGGCCACCCTTCCCCAGTTCTTAGGAATATATCCTTTTCTTTCTTCACTCCTTAGCTTAAATATCACTTCAAAGAGAATCCCCTAGTATTCTTGTTTAAATTAGTGGATTGTGGCATTTTTGTATAGAATATAAGTAACCATCCAAATGGAATGTATCTTAAATTTATTCTCTATATTTAATGGAGCATAGAATGATAATGAGAAGGACATGTCACCCACTGCAGTATTCTTGCCTGGAGAATCCATGGAGAGAGGAGCCTGGAAGGCTACAGTCCATGAGGTCACAAAGAATTAGACATGACTGAAGGTACTTAGTACTCATACAGAGAGAAATACATACACACAATGGTCAGATCCAGACAGATCTTAAATAGTGTACCAGGATCCCTTGGACAAATTATCACTTCCCTTTTCACTGCAAGCTCCTTGAAGACAAGGAATCCGACATGAGTGTCACCAGGCTAAAATAAGGTGTTTTCAGGTCTGCATCCCTATCTGGAGGATCTAAGAGAGGATCTGTTTCTTTCCTCATTCAGATTGTTGTCAGAACTCAATTCCTTGTAGTTATAGGACTGACATTCCCATGTTTTTGCTGGCCATCAACTGAGGATATGGGATTGAACTTGGCCAACTCAGATATTCAAGAATAAATTTCTTATTAAAAGGTCAATTATTAACATTCTTTTATCATTCTTTAATCTTAATTATTTTTGCCATGTATAGAGAATATGTAAAAATATTTTGAGAATTAAGACATGGATACCTATGAGTGGTTGGGGAGTCATTGTTTTTCTTACCACAGTGATTTAAAAGATTTATTGCTTTTACAAAAAATATATTAATCTGCATAAATTTGATTTTGACTTAAGAAATCAATGTGGCATTATGTTAGGCATTGCTTAAATAGTATTTTATAAATATACATTTATATAACTATTTATATATACATAATATGTACATAGTGAGTGAAGTCACTCAGTCGTGTCTGACTCTTTGTGACCCCATGGACTATAACCTATCAGGCTTCTCTGTCCATAGGATTTTCCAGGCAATAGCTCTGGAGTGGATTGCCATTTCCTTCTCTAGCGGATCTTCCCGACCCAGGGATCGAACCCAGGTCTCCAGCATTGTAGACAGATGCTTTACTGTCTGAGCCACCAAAACTAAGGGAAACTGAGTCCTGTGGATATTAAATGAATCAACCTTCTTAGGCCCAGGTAATGACAGATTTCTTCAAGCCCCTTGACTTTCTCCCAATAACATTGTCTGCTCATTTCATTATATGTACAGCAAGCTATCTGAATAAATATTTTTTTAAAAGTTATTCAGTGTAGTATAAAGCATATAATTAACAAAAATGCTTATCTAACTTCATTTTAAAAAGAGATTATCTTTATAATGTTTAATATAAACATTTGAGTTTGAGTAAACTCTAGGAGTTGGTGATGAACAGGGAGGCCTGGCAAGCTGCAGTCCCTGGAGTCGCAAAAAGTCAGATACGACTGAGTGACTGAACTGAACTGACTCATTTCTGTATGCCAATTTGCTTTTGTTAAATCTGTTACTGAGTACAAAGCATTTTTGGTCTAGTCATAATATAATAGAAATATAGATCAAATAAGCAGTTAAAAGTAAACTAAATTTATTATATGGGCCTTTTTTATGTTTTCTCCCTCAAAGGCAATCTATATAATATGTGTTCTTTGATCAACAGCCCTCTCCAGTAAGCCTTGTGAAAGCAGTATAAATGTTAATATTTTGTGGCTTAATTTTTGCTCAAATGCATGAATGTAGCATAATAAAAATTTGGTGTTTCTCTGGGGCTCAGTAAATGCTATTTCTTTTTCTCCCCAAGATCTTGAGAGAGTAAATAATATCAAAATGCCCAAAGAATCATGCAATGCATATCCCAGGATGAAAAAGGAAAATTGCAGTCCATTTGTACACTCTCTGGAATTGGATTAGAGTCCTCAGAACTGATATTACCCAGCACAGACCACAGATTCTGCCCTTAACACAGGACTAAGCTGTAAATCATGTAGTAATTTTTACTGTTGCTTGTTCTCTGGTTTGGGTGACAACTTAATATCCTACAGTAGTATTCAGTTATAAAATGCTGCACATGACTGGTCACAGGCAGTAAAGAAAGTCCTTGCACTTTCTGATTGCTACAGGAAAATCTTTTGTGTAATTTGTAATTGAAATAAATAAGTAACTATACAAACAGAGCAACTTAGGTCTTGCTGAAAAGTGAGTAGAAAATCAAATTGAAAGTGAGTTTTCTTTGCCTTCCATGTTTTAAGTGCTCTGCTAGACAGATCTGAAGACAGGATACTTACTGTATGTATTATTTATAGTGGTTTTCATTTTCTTCATAGTTTCATTACAAAAGTTCCAAAGCACCCATGTAATATTCCCCAAACTTCAGTTTCATTAGAATGGTTCTTTGTATATGGTTTTCCATTTTAATAGTAATAGCAACATATTTGGGGCTTCATAGGTAGCATAAGTGGTAAAGAACCCACCTGCCAATGCAGGAGATGTAAGAGACCTGGGTTTGATCCCTGGGTTGTGAAGATCCCCTGGAGGAGGTCACGGCAACTCACTCCAGTATTCTTTCCTGGAGAATCCCATAGACTGAGGAGCCTGATGGACTACAGTTCATGGGATCACAAAGAGTCGGACACAACTGAAGTGACTTAGCACTCACAACATATTTGTTATCTGCCTTTTTTTAAATATAATCACCAAATGCTACACAAACAATTATGCCCTCTCTAAAATGTATTTGAAATTTCAGAAAATATTTAATATAATGCACTTTAAAACTTCACCAGTAACACACAAACATACACATATGCACAGGTATACATACAAAACTCGATTTGTGCTTAGAGCAAGGAGAACAAAGGAACCATTAGATTCTTAAAGGAAGCTCATCTAATTCAGTCACAGGCTAGTCTCTAAAAGCTTTTTGTCTAAAAAAATTCATGGATCAATATGTCTCATATTTATCTGCTATCTGTACCTGCTGCTACTATTTTATTTTAGGCCTTAATCATTCTCCGTCTCCTGCATTACAAAAACTTACCAATGACTCTGCCTTTCCTCTTATCCCACTAAAAACTAGTTTTCATGTGGCAACCAGAGCTAACTCTTTAATAGATATCTGATCATATCCCTCTTTTCTTACTCTAGTGACTTCTATCACCTCAAAAATAGACCATACATAGATGCGTAGTGAAGATCTTTTGATATCCTAGATTATTTCCAGTCTGAAATTGCAATTTACTCTCATAGACTTCACGCTTCTTTGCTCATTCTGCACCTCTAGTATAAAGAATTCCTAACCACAATTATGCACAAATTAAATAACATCTCCTTTTCCTTTCTCAGTGACTAAAAACCACTTTATGTGAGCTAATAGAGTATCTTTCTCCAGTCTGTTTCGTGTGTGTGTGTGTGTGTGTGTGTTAGTAAACTATAAATGACTTCTCTATCTCTCCCTCATCTATGCATTTTAAAATCTAGGAAGATAGTAAGCTTTTGCTTCACTTATAGCATATACCCAATAATTAATATGTTCTAAGTTATATTGATCTCCTAGAAATTTAAGACACAAATCAATCATGAACCATGTATATGTGCATGTGTGTGTGTATGTTGGGGATAAACAGACACTTAAAAATATTGTGTATCTCATAAAAATGCTTTAAAAGGATGAGATAGATTGGTATTAATTCTCCTTTGAATGTTTGGTAGAAGATAAAATTCATGAATGTGGTCCTCTATCTGATCCTGGATTTTGTTGTCATTGTTTGGATGTTTTTGATTACTGAGTCTATCTACTTACTAGTAATCAAAGTGCTCAGATTTTTCATTTCATCATTTTCCAGTCTAGGTAATTGTTTCTAGAACTTTCTTCATGTTTTCAAGTGTCCAGTTTCTTGGTGTATAATTGTTCATGTAAATCTCTTATGATACACATGAAACATACTCAACATATTAAGTGAATTTATTTTCTTGAAATATAGTTAATTTACACTGTAGTGTTAGTTTCAGGTATACAGGAAAATGATTCAGTTATACATATACATATATCCATTCTTTTTCACATTCTTTTCCCACAGAAGTTACTACAGAATACTGAGTATAGTTCCATGTGCTGTATAGTATGTCCTTTGGTTTCTAGGGTATATAGTAGTGTATACATGTTAATCCCAAACTCCTAATCTATCTTTCCTCTGCATTCTCCCTCATAACAATAAATTTGTTTTCTATGCCTGTGGGTATATTTCTATTTTAGATATAAGTTCATTTGTATCTTATACTCCACATGTGAGCCATATCTTTTGATATTTGTTTTTCTGTATCTGACTTAATTCACTTAGTGTGATAATATCTAGGTCCATCTATGCTTGCAAATGACATTATTTCATTCTTACTTATGGTTGAGTAGTATTTCACTGTATAAATATACTACATCTTCTTTATCAATTCATCTGTTGACAGACATTTAGGTTTCTTCCATGCCTTGTCTACTGTAAACAGTGCTGCAATGAACACTGGAGTGCACTTATCCTTTCAGATTGTTTTTCTCTAGATATGTGCCCAGGAGTGGGATTGCATGACAGCTCTATTTTGCTTTTTAAGGAACATCCATACTCCTCTCTATCTCAGATAATCATGTGGTGTGATGGTGTGATGGTGTGATGGTGTGATCACTCATCTAGAGCCAGACATCCTGGAATGTGAAGTCAAATGGGCCTTAGAAAGCATCACTACGAAGAAAGCTAGTGGAGGTGATGAAATTCCAGTGGAGCTTTTTCAAATCCTGAAAGATGATGCTGTGAAAGTGCTGCACTCAATATGCCAGCACATTTGTAAAACTCAACAGTGGCCACAGGACTGGAAAAGGTCAGTTTTATTCCAATTCCAATGAAAGGCAATGCCAAAGAATGATCAAACTACCGCACAATTGCACTCATCTCGCATGTTAGTAAAGTAATGCTCAAAATTCTCCAAGCCAGGCTTCAGCAATACATGAACTGGGAACTTCCTGATGTTCAAGCTGGTTTTAGAAAAGTCAGCGGAACCAGAGATCAAATTGCCAACATCTACTGGATTATTGACAAAGCGAGAGAGTTCCAGAAAAACATCTATTTCTGCTTTATTGGCTATGCCAAAGCCTTTGAGTGTGTGGGTCACAGTAAACTGTGGAAAATTCTGAAAGAGATGGGGATACCAGACCACCTAACCTGCCTCTTGAGAAATCTGTATGCAGGTCAGGAAGCAACAGTTAGAACTGGACATGGAACAACAGACTTGTTCCAAATAGGAAAAGGAATACATCAAGGCTGTATATTGTCACCCTGCTTATTTAACTTCTATGCAGAGTACATCATGAGAAACGCTGGACTGGAAGAAGCACAAGCTGGAATCAAGATTGCTGGGAGAAATATCAATAACCTCAGATATGAAGATGACACCACCCTTGTGGCAGAAAGTGAAGAAATGAAAAGCCTCTTGATGAAAGTGAAAAAGGAGAGTGAAAAAGTTGGCTTTAAAGTTCAACATTCAGAAAACGAAGATCCTGGCATCTGGTCCCATCACTTCATGGGAAATACATGGGGAAACAGTGTCAGACTTTATTTTCTTGTGCTCCAAAATCACTGCAGATGGTGATTGCAGCCATGAAATTAAAAGACACTTACTCCTTGGAAGAAAATTTATGACCAACCTAGACAGCATATTCAAAAGCTTTGCTTTTGCCAACAAAGATCCATCTAGACAAGGCTATTATTTTTCCTGTGGTCATGTATGGATGCGAAAGTTGGACTGTGAAGAAGGCTGAGCACTGAAAAATTGATGCATTTGAACTGTGGTATTGGAGAAGACTCTTGAGAGTCTCTTGGACTACAAAGAGATCCAACCAGTCCATTCTGAAGAGATCAACCCTGGATGTTCTTTGGAAGGAATGATGCTAAAGCTGAAATTCCAGTACTTTGGCCACCTCATTGAAGAGCTGACTCATCGGAAAAGACTGTGATGCTGGGAGGGATTCGGGACAGGAGGAGAAGGGGACGACAGAGGATGAGATAGCTGGATGGCATCACCAACTCGATGGACATGAGTCTGAGTGAACTCCGGGAGTTGGTGATGGACAGAGATGCCTGGCGTGCTACAATTCATGGGGTCGCAAAGAGTCGGATATGACTGACTGAACTGAACTGATACTCTTCTCTGTAGTGACCATACCAATTTACATTTCTACCAACAATGTAGGAGGGTAAGCCCTGTCCTTACCTTTATTTATAGATTTTTTGATGAAGACCATTCTAACTGGTGTGACATGATACATCATTGTAATTTGGTTTTCATTTCTCTAATAATTAGTGGTACTGAGCCACATCATTATGAAATTAAAAAAAAAGAAAGAAAAAGTGTTAATGACGGTGGTGAGAATATTGGTGAGGTAGTGTACACTGCTGGTGAGAATAAAAATTGCTGCAATCACTATAGGAAACAGCATGGAAGTTCCCCTAGATTTAGAGCAATAATTATCATAAGATCTAACAAGTCTTCCTCTGGGTATTCAAGTGAAGAGAAAGAAAACACCAACTAGTAAAGATACATGGATCACCATAGTAAATGCGGCATTATTTACAATAAGCAGGACAATGAAGCAACCTAAGTATCCACCAAAAAGATGACTGGGTAAAGAAATTGTGTTATATATATACATACAATGAAATATTATTGAGCCATACAATTTAATGAAATCTTCCCATTTGGGACACAATTAATAGATCTTCAGGGCGTATTGGTAATTGAAGTAAGTCAGACAGAGAAAAGCAAAAATCCTATGATCTGTATTATTAATGTAATCTAAAAAGTACAAAATAAAAATAGAACCAAACATATAGATGTAAAGAACAGATTGCTAATTACCAGAGGCAGAGGGATGAGGGTGGAAGGAACAAATGAATTTTTTTATTTGTTTAAATAAGATAAATTAAAAAATAATATTTTAATAAATGTAAGTTCCTTGAGGGTAGTGATGTTTTACTCACTGAATTATGACCAGAACTTTGAAGTATGCCTGACACATAGTAGATACTTAATAATGTTTATAGAAGCAATCCATAGCTATCGTTGCTATTTGGAAAGTCTAGGCTGATAAAGGCAAATCCATCTTGTTGAGAATGTTAAAGATTTAAAATGGTAGCATGAGTATCCCCCTTCTGAAGGACAATTTTCAACTTTTCATGCTAAGTTTCTGCTGAGAGGTTATTTGTATTGAACTATAGTGATTTTAGTTTTGGAATCCTATGTGACAAAACCAGCTTATACTCAGAGGTTGATAGGTAATTAGAGTAATGGGCAATGATACTAAAAACCTTACACTAGGATATGAATATAGTGGAGATGGAATTATATCAAGTGATGTTCATTTATATTTCTTAAAGAAGATGGCTGAAACTGAGTAACTCAATTATTGATAGGAAAGACCAGGAATAATACAAAGAAGTTTACTATTATGTCTTTAGTGTCATGTTATTCACTCAGTCATGTCCAATTCTTTGTAATCCCATGGACTATAGCCCTCCAAGCTCTTCTATTCATGAAATTCTCCCAGCAGGAATACTGGAGTGGGTAACCATTGTCTTTTCCAGGAGATCTTGCTGACCCAGGGATCCTGTATTACACGCAGATTTTTGTCACTAGGGAAGTGTATTATGTCTTTATAATACAATATTGTAAAGTAATTAGCCTCTAATTAAAATAAATAAATTTATATTTACAAAATAAAAAATAAAAAAATAAAATAAATAAATTTGTAAAAAAAAGAATATCTAACTGTTACATTGAATGTCTGAATGCTACAAATAGTTCAATAAAAGCATTATATATACAAAAAAAAAGTAGAGGGGAAAAAGTAAAACAGATATAGGAAAATGATGAGTGACTAAGAAATTTTGGGAATAAAATTTCATGAAAGTCCATGTGTGCTTGTCTTTGTGTGTTTTGGGAGGTGGGGAAGTAAGTGTGAGAATTAAGCTAACATTGATTATGTATAGCATACAAAATTTAATGGCTTAAAATAAGAAAGTGTGTTAAGGTAAGGAACAAATTGCTTAATATAGGTGACTGCAGGGTTGGTAGTTGAGTCTTTATGGAAAAAACAGGATTTTGTCATTTTTTTCACACTATTTTTATATTGTCCTCAGTTTAGTTCTCCTCATGTTCTTGAGATCCTAGACCAGTATCACATACAGGTACTTCAGTTGTCAGTGAAATAAGATGTTAAAAAGTGCTGTTCATCTGTCTTTTACAATGAAGATGATTTCCCAAAATTGCTGCCATAGTTTTCCTCTCATATCATTGAAGAGAATTTCATCACACTTCCACGAGTGTGGTACCTATGGGTAAATAAGATTTACCCCTGAGCTGATATTATAGTTATCATGCCTCAGAAATTATACTGAAACAAATGTGTGTTTGTGCAGCAAGGGATAAATGAGCAACCAAAAATAATTTTTGTTAAGGATTCTCACAAATTGGTTTTTATATTCCTGATATTTTTGTTTTCATTCTAATATAGAAAAATGAAATTTCCAATAGCACATTTAAATGTCAGTTTTCAAATGTAAGCAACTTTTTCTATCAGCAATATGGTGCAATATGATTTGTATTAATATTCTAAGCATGTATTTAGAGGTTTTCCAGATTTACATCTGAATTTCATTCAAAACTTTACTCATTTTATCATATGAAAGAGCAATTTTAAATTGTGAGTAGGTTGCCAACACGAACACAACAAAGGTACAGCTGTTTCTATTAAAATACCATACGTGTGCTTCTGAAAAATCAATTATTTTGCAAAGTTTCACACTAAAACTATCAGAGCTTATGAAAAAAAGTATGGGTAGAATCATGATAATCAAAACATAAGAAAATTTATAACTGAGGTGCTAACCAACACAATAATATCCACAATAAAACATAATATGTGGCATAGTTACAAAATGGTATTTCTAATAAATAAATGCTACACTGAATATAGGTATGTGCATTTCTTTAAAAACAGAGAATGGGCTGTAAGAGTTGTGCCTCCTAATTAATAAATATTTGGACTATTTTTAGAAATGCAATGTGGAGATCTTCATAATTATACTTACACTGTAAATCAGGTGACTGAGTCAAGAGGCAGGTGAAAGTGTGAAAAGAATCATTTCATTACTATGGATTCCTCCAGAGCTCATTGTATTCTGCCCTTGTATTTCCATTCACATCTTGGTACATGTGCCAGAATGGCACAATACATTTACAGGATGAAGGTAAAAATTCCATATGAACTAATAATTTGATTAACATCCCTCTACAGTGTACCAATTATAGATCTATCATCTATCTATTTTTCTACCTATATATCCAATTCATGTTGCTCTATATAACAATACTCTCTCTAAATATGGTTTCTCATGTGGCAAAGTGGTAAAGAATCTATCTGCGAATGCAGGAGATACAAGAGACTTGTATTCAATCCCTGGGTTGGGAAGATCCCTTGGAGTAGGAAAGGGCAACCTGTTCTGTATTCTTGCCTGGAAAATCCTATAGACAGAAGAGCCTGGCAGGCTACAGCCCATGGGGTAGCAAAGAGTTGGACACAACTGAGCACAACACACAGAAACACACACACAGAGACACACACACAGAGACACACACACACACCCACACACACACACACACACACACACACCACATTGTTTCCTTCCCAATATCAACTCACTGGGAAAGAAAGACCTTGATGCTGGAAATGATTGGAGGCAAAGAAGGGGAGTAGCAGAGAATGATCGGGTAGCCTCACCAACTCAATGGACATGAATCTGTGAAAGCGCCAGGAGATAGTGAAGGACAGAGGAGCTTGGGATGCTATAGTCCTTGTGGTCACAAAGAGTTGAACAAGACTTAGCAACAGCAATTACAGCAATTAATTGAACAACAGAAATAGCATATATATATATACACAACA
>SJXQ01011745.1:66630-105311 GCA_006408695.1 Aepyceros melampus
ATATATATATATATATATATATATATATATATATATATTTGCTTTTGATTCAAGATGGTCAGGAGAAATGCAGCTTTTTTTTTTTCTTCTGGGAGATAATATAGAGAACATGGTATGAAGCACACAAGAGTATACTTGCAACACTATATATTTTTTTGCAGTTGTTGTTCAGGAAGCCAGAGATCCAAAATGAAAAATTAGTATCAGTTAAAATGACTTTGGATGACAACAGAAAATAATGTGCTAATGCCTGGTTTGGCCAGTTGACAAGAAAGATGTTTCTTAGCTGAATGCCAGTTAGAGATTAAAAGACTATTTACATATTTAACAATCTACTGAGCCAAAAGTAGTTGAATCTACCTTACTAATTTTTTCAAACAGAATTTATGCATGGATTTGAAGGTAAAGAGAAAATTTCCATCAAAGCAGCATAGATAAGTAATCATTGGTGGTGGAGAAAGAACATATTTTCTGAGATAGTTGCCTTTGAATGGAATGAAAGCATTAGAGTTTTATGTAATTCATCTATGTTCATGAAATAGAAACAGTATTTTCAGAGATAGGACATAACACATTCTCCATTATTATGTACATTTTTATAAACCTAAAAGTGTTTGGTTTAAAAATTACCTTAGAGTAACTCAGTTGCAAAGGTCAAGTTCCATATTTACAAAATTTCAAATATACAAGGCTGTGTGTATGTGTGTAAACTTTAAAAAGTAAGAGTTCCAAATCTGTTTTGTATAAAAATGATAATTAGTTTTATATAATATTTATATTTACATTTCCCTTTCCTACAATAGCTTTCTTTACAATATCTATATCTATATTATTTACTATATATGTATATTTATAAGCATATATATTTAAAATCAAGTTAACTTTTATCATAGCTAGTTACTATTAAGATAACATTTTATTAATAACTTGCTAAAATTACTTTGAATTCATCTTATTATATTTCTAATTTTAGACATTTTAAGTCTTTAGTGTTCAGGCTAAGATTTATGACATTCAGATATTTATTTACAGCAAAGAGTCATCATGTAATGCAAATGTTATTATATATCAAGGAAACAAGTATTTATTAACACTTGTGGGATTTTACCTTATTGACATTCCAAAATCCTTTATATTATAATTCCAACTTTGTATGTGAAAAACTTGGTTTAGAAGGAGAGAATCATAGACCTTATGGTTTAGAATAAGAGAGTCTGATTTTGTTGTTGTTGTTGTTGTTATGAAGGAAGATTTACTTGGTTAGTGAATTTATTTATTTTTTCCCCTGATGTTTTCTTTTTTTTTAATTAATTTTTATTTTTTAGTTTGTTTTGCTTTACAATACTGTATTCGTTTTGCTATACATTGTACAGGGAGGCCTGGCGTACTGCGATTCATGGGGTCGCAAAGAGTCGGACATGACTGCGCGACTGAACTGAACTGAACTACTTTCCGTCTCTAGGAATGTGTCTACTTCAGGTAACTCTTATAAGCACCTTCGTTCTTTTGCTTCTGGCTTAGTTTACATAGTCAACTTCTTCAAGTTTCATCCCTGTTGTTTCCAGCACCAGGATCTCCTTCCTATTTAGGACTGAATAATATTCCTGTGTTGGAGAAGGCAGTGGCAACCCACTCCAGTACTCTTGCCTGGAAAATCCCATGGACAGAGGAGCCTGGTAGGCTGCAGTCCATGGGGTCACGAAGAGTCGGACACGACTGAATGACTTCAGTTTAACTTTTCACTTTAATGCATTGGAGAAGGAAATGGCAACCCACTCCAGTGTTCTTGCCTGGAGAATCTCAGGCACGGGGGAGCCTGGTGGGCTGCCGTCTCTGGGGTTGCACAGAGTCAGACATGACTGACATGACTTAGCAGTAGCAGCAGCAATATCCTGTGTATGAAGGGACCACATTTTGTTTATCCATACATCTGTGGAGCTTCTTTTGACTACGGAGAATGATGCTGCCATGAACATGGGTGCAAAATATCTGTTTGAGTTCCTGCTTTCAATTCCTTTGGGTGTATACCCAGAAGTGGAATTACTGGATCATATGGTCGTACTATGTTTAGCTTTTGAGGAACTATCAAATTGTTTTCCATGATAGCTGCACTATTTTACATTCCCACCAGCAATGCGCAAGTGTTTGAATTTCTCCATGTCCTTACCAATGTTTGTTACTTTCATTTTTTAAAAGAATACATTACCTAGAATAACCATTCCAGTGGCTGTGAAGTGATATCTAATTGTGGTCTTGATTTGTTTTTCCCTAATGACTGGTGATTTGATCGTCTTTGTATATGCTTACTAGTCATCTGAGTATATACTTTGAGGAAATATCTATTCAAGCCTTCTGTCCATTTTTATATTGAGTGGTATTTTTTTGTTGTTATGAATTGTAGGCATTCTTTATATCTTCTGGATACTGATTCCTTATCTGATATATGATGTGAAAAATCTCCCCCCATTCTATTTTTTTTTTTAATGTTTATTTGTTTGGCTGTACTGGGTCTTAGTTGTGGTAAGTGAAATCTTTAGTAGGGGCATGAGACTCCTAGTTGCAGCATGTGGAATATAGTTCCCTGACCAGGGTTCAAAGCCGGGGCCCCTGCACTGGGAGCTCAGAGTCTTCCCCCAGGGAAGTCCTTTCCCCCATTCTGTAGTCTGTCTTTTCATTCTCTTGATAGTATTTTTGGATGCACAAATGTTTGTCCTTTTGTTTGTTTGTTTCTGAAAAATAACTTTTATTCTGAATCAGTGATAAGCTACATATTCATCTGCGACTATTTCAAGTCACAGTTATATTGACATCTGTCCTTTGAAACACTGAACCGTTTTTTCTGCAAAAAATACGGAGCACTGCACGAATTTGCCTGTCATGCTTGCACAGGGTCACGCTAATCTTCTCTATATCGTTCCAGTTTTAGTATATGTGCTGCTGAAGCGAGCGCACACACATGTTCTTAATTTTGATCAAGTCCAATTTGTTAACTTCTTTTGTTCCTTGTGCTTTTGTTGCCAGGTGCCAAGTCACTGTCAGATCCAGTGTCATGAGAACTTCCCCTGTGTTTTCTTCTAAGAGGCTTACAGTTTCAGCACTCATGTTTAGGTCTTTCATCTATTTTGAGTTATTTTTTGTGTGTGGAGTAAGGAAAGGAGCCAATTTCAGGCGTGTGAATATCTAGACTTCCCAGCACCATTTATTGAAAAGACTATCCTTCCCATTTCTTATTTTCCTTTATGTTTACATATTTTTAAGTTCCCTGCTAAGGTAAGGGAAGTGAGAATCACTTAAACTGTAAGCAGTCGATGAGCAAAATATATTACATTTAGGTAAATACAATATTGAAACCAGATAACTCTTCTGTGGATCTGTGTTAATATTACGGATCTAAGTCTCACCTCTTCCATGATCCTTACTTCTTCAGCCTGAAACAATTCCGTCCTGTATCAGACTCTTAGCTTTCATGGCCTATATTTTTTTGCATGAATTTTTATTTTTAAAAAAGTAATCATTATTATTATTATTTTAATGTTTTATCTAGTTAGTTACTTATTTGGCTGCACCAGGTCTTTGCTGCAGTTTGTGAGACCTTTTTCCAGTTGCAGCATGTGGATCTAGTTCCCCGAGCAGGGGTTGAACCTGGGCCCCCTGCATTGGGAGTGTGGAGTCTTAGCCACTGGACCCCTGGGGAAGTCCCTTGTGTGGATTTTTAAATTGAAGTGTATTTGATATTAGCACTGTGTAAAGTTAAGGTGTTTTAATTTTTAAAAAATTATCCATTGGCACTTTTTACTCCAGGGCCCCAATTATTTTTCTCACAAACTACAGAAGTTTATTTTTCACAGTGTTTGATGAGGACTCACTTCCTAGACTGCACCTTCTCTGTAGCTGGCAGACTGATGCTGACAGGAAACCTTAGCTCCTCATCGGTTTTCTCTGTAAGGATTCTCAGGTGTCCTCAGGATGTGGTACCCAGCTGTCCCCAGAGGAGTGATCTAGGAGACCAAGGAAGAGGCTCCCATGATCTCTTGGACAGCTCATTATGACTCAGTCAATGTCAGGCTGAGGATCCACGTTAGGCATGACTTTACACTGAAGCCTCCCAGGCTCTTCCTTCCGTGGGATTTTCCAGGCAAGAGTACTGGAGTGGGGTGCCGTTGCCTTCTCCGTACATGCATCCAATGTCCTCTAATGCAAGGTCAGGCTGAGAAGTCTCACCATCTGATGTCTGCAAGATGGAGGCCCTGGAGAGCTGGTGCAACAGCTCCATCCAAATCTGATGGCATCCTGTCCCATCACTTCATGGCAAATAGATGAGGAAACAATGGAAACAGTGACAGACTTTATTTTCTTGGGTTTCAAAATCTGTATGGTAAACAATGGTGCGGAGAAGCCACTGGCTCTTCTTGGGTACAGTTCTCGGGGACCGAGAGGGAGATACCCCCAGAATCCCCTTGGTGCTCAGGCACACATTGCCTGGGAGTGCAGGTGAGTCGGTGCCCCGTGGGGCGAACTTTGACCGGTGGGATCAGGAACCAGTCCTTCCTAAGCAAAGGAGGTGGATGATTCTGAGGCCCTTCAGCACGGCTCCTCGGAAAGTGCTAAGGACACGCAGTCTCAGTTCCCTACAACAGTCTTCCCCAAAACACACCTTTGTATTGGTTTTCCTCCTTTCCTGTCTCATCCTCCCCAGTTCCTGCCCACCTACCCCCTCCCCCTACCGCCAATGCTTCTACTCAAACTTTGGTCTCAATCCTTGCTTTCCAGGAAGAACACAGGCTAACACAGTAGCCCTAGTCTTCTGATAGCTCTTTTTTTTTTTTTTCCAGTCAGAAACAAATGATTTCTTGTAAGCAGTGATACAAGACAAAAGGAAAGTAAATGTTAAGAGTTAGCGAGGAAGGGTATGGCTCTGTGATCAAGACAGAAATACTTGGCTTCTGTATCAGGCTCAGCAAAGGCAATAAATAGCCTGAAAATAGCCGTTCTTATGGAATCAGCTGTTCTGAAGTCACTGTCAGTTGACCGGAAGCTGTAATTTCCCTGGTCTGTCCTTACAGCGCCTCCGCCCAGGGCATCGTTCTGTGCAGAGGCCGCCGGTGTGATAACTCCTCCTGTGTAACTGGGTTACATGCCAGCCTTTTGGTTTTCTAATCAAAGGTTTATTTCCTTATTCATTTCTTACCTGATGGCTGCACCATGTGGCACGCAGGATCTCTGTTTCCTGACCAAGGATTGAACCCATGCCTCTGCAGTGGAAGTCTGGAGTCCTATCCACTGGACTGCCAGGGCAGTCCCATTCCTTATTCGTTTTTAAAATGTACAATTTAGTGGTTTTTCAGTATATTCACAAAGTTGTACAATCGTCTCCACCATGTAACTCCCAAATCTTCTCATCTCTCCAAAGAGAAACCCGTGTCCATAACCCATCACTCTCAGATCCCCACCAACCACAGTCCACTCTCTGTCTCATAAACTGGCCCGTTCTGGACGCCTAATATTAATGGAGTCGTGCGTGACCTTTTGTGTCTGGATTCTTTCACTTAGCCTAATGGTTTCAGGGTTCAACTATGTCATAGCCTGGGTCAGTACTTCTGAGTTCCTACTTCCTGACACCAGCCAATTCTTTGCCACCAGCTGGCTGCCCAACAATTTTATTCAGTTATTGCACTAACTCCTGGAGTTAGCTCAGACACCACAGATGAAGTCCTCAGTCCCACAAGACTCCCCCCACATGAGAAACCAGCTGCACATGGGGTGCCCAGGCTACCCACATTTCTGCCCAGGCAGCTACAAATTCAGAGCTTCCTATGATCCTCTCCTCACCTTAAGTTTGATACCTCACTGGGATGACTCCAGCTCACAAGTCGGGAGAGAGCTTGACTTACTAGTTTGCTGTAGAGACCACAGCTCGGCACAGACATGGAAGAGGTGCAGGCGGTGAAGTATGGTGAGGCCTCTCAGGGCACACCCCCTGCCAGCACTTTGATGTGTCCATCAACCCAGAAGCTCTCTGAACCCCGTTATTTAGAGGGTTTGGGGGAGTTGATGATGCGATTGATTCAATCATTAGCCGTTGGTCATTGAACTCAATCTCCTGCCCTTCTTCCCTCCCTGATGTTGGGCATGGGCCTGAAAGCTCCAACCCTTTCACCATATGTTGGTCTTTCCTGCTGCCAGCTCCCAACCTGAAGCCACCTAAGAGCCACCAAGAATCAGCTCATTAGCATAGACTCAGATGTGATTGAAAGGGGATAGTTATCAATAGCAGAAGACTCTCCTATCACTTAAGAAATCCCAAGGACTTCAGGAGCTCCATGCCAGGAACCGGGGACAGGGACCAGACAAACATTTACTATTGTTCCATCATACTTTATTCCTTGTTATGGCTGAATAGTATTCCATTTGTTTATCCATTCCTCAGCTGAGGGACATTTAGTTTGTTTCTACCTTTTGGTTATCGCAAATAGGGATGGAGAGCCTGGTGGGCTGCCATCTATGGGGTCACACAGAGTCAAACATGGCTGAAGCAACTTAGCAGCAGCAGCAGCAGAACAGAACATGTATATGTAAGTTTTATGTTTTCTTTTCTCCTGGGTAAATACCTAGGAATAGAATGATAACTTCCATGTTTAACTTTTTCAGGAACTGCCAAGCGGTTTCCCAAACACTTGTTTTTTTTTTTTTAAATCATAACTCTCTCTATACATTATTTTGGGCTTTCCCAGTGGCTTAGCAGTAAAGAATCTGTCTGCAATGCAGGAAATGAAGGAGATGCGGGTTTGATCCCCGATTGGGAAGATCTTCTGGAGAAGGAAATAGCAACCTGCTACAACAATCCCATTCTTTCCTGGGAAACCCTATGGACAGAGGAGCCAGTGGGCTACGGGCCACAAAAGAGTCTGAAGCGACTGAGCACACACTATTTAGGCTTTATCTCCCCATGAACCTTATAAACTCTTTGAAAGAAGGATCAGTGTTTTCCACTCTCCTGACACCACCACGGGTTTTCTCCTAATGCCTTACACCTCAGTATTTGTGTGTGATCATTTAATAGGACAGTGTGCCCTTTACTTTGGTTACTGCTGTTGTGCACTCGCTCAGTTGTGTCTGACTCTTTGCGACCCCCTGGACTGCAGCACGCCAGGCTCGTCTGTCCTTCACCATGTCTCGGAGCTTGCTCAGATTCAGGAGCAACACCAGTCTTACTATCAGCGGGTTGGTGGACATATACATGGCTTTCTTCGCTTCCGTGCTCTCCTTGCTGGAGGAATACAGGCAACGGTTGGTGTGTGTATGTTATAGAAACGGTCAGAGTGTGGTGATGGTGTTTGGGTGGTGGCTAAGAGGGAGCGGGCTTCCTTTGTAGCTCAGTCAGTAAAGAATCTGCCTGCAGTGCAGGAGACCTGGGTTTGATCCCTGGGTTGGGAAGATCCCCTGGAGAAGTAAACGGCAGCCAATGCCAGTATCCTTGCCTGGAAAATCCCATGGACAGAGAGCCTAGTAGGCTGCAGTCCATGGGGTCGCAAAGAGTTGGGTACGACTGAGTGACTAACACTTACTTGCTTAAGAGGGAGTGGGATTAGGAGTGGCTTCTTCAGTTCATGTGCTTGTTCAGACCCCGGAGAATGTTGATCAGTTCTCACTCAAAGCGATGTGTCCACTCACGTGAAATATGTGTACTTTGAGGGGATCTATTTATGTTCCACTGGGAGTCATCCCTTCCTGTCAGGAGTCTCACCTGCTGCTTTGTCTGTTTGGTCAGATTCCTGGCACATTTTTGTTTCCTGTTGTTTAGTAAAGGTACTTTTTCTGGGATGTTCCAAACCTGATTTTTTTTTTCCTTTTGATTCAATATATTGAAAAAGAAATGGGACGGTCAGATCCATTCTAGGAGTGCTTCGGGTTGTGTGTGAAATAGCCTTTCATTTTGAAACACAAGGATAGGATTGTAATAAAAGGACATGGAACAGTAAAAACAAAAAGAAAACCCAGCAACAAAACAAGCAATAAAAACCAAAGTGATGTGTTCAGTTTCTACTGTACTTGTGTCTGGCAGTATCTTCAGATACTTCTGTACCATCAGCTCATCTCAGCTGTCCATTCATGCACATCTCAGAGCCTCACCCCAGGCGTTAATCAGGCAGGACTCTTTCATTGGCACGTGACAAAAAAACCAACTTCAACTTCCTCGTGAGAAAAGAAAAAAGCAGAGGAGCAGTTTCTTGGCTGTAGGTCTCAGAGTTATCATCTTCAGCGAAGCTGGGTCCACCATTGTCAGACGGCTTGCTCATGCCCACTGTCCCCCTGAGTCTGTGGGCTCTGTTTTCTTCTGTCTTGACTTTATTCTCAGAAAGATTCTTTCCCTGGCAGCACGTCGTCCCCCGGAAGCTCTCTCTGCTGCTCACTGTCTCTTTGACATAAATCTTGGGAAGCAAGGCAGCGACCAGGAAGGAGCTCAGCTGGTCAGAGGGGCCCATGGAACTCACACTCCTCGTCCCACCACCCTCCCGTGAGGGGACGAATGGGAGTGAATGAATGAAAGAAAGAGGGGTCAGGAAAGAAACGAGGAGAACCAGCAGGCCTTTACTTGGCAATCAAGCCATCATCTTGGAAACCACCCTCTGAAGAGAAACGTGGCGCCTAGTTGACCTTCTCACTGCTTTAGAGACAGGAGGCTTTGTGTGCCAGGCCCATGCTGGGCTTTGGCAGGGGCGGGCAAGACACTGGAGCTCGAGGGAGAAGGACAGCTGGTTGCTGGTGAGGCTGGAGGAAGGCCTGGAGCAACTCCTTTGTCGCTGGGAACCCAAGCCTCTTGGGAGCAGTCACACGAGGATGGCCTTGGCTGGGGATGCACAGAAACCAGCCAAGTTCACAGTTGGCCTCCCTCAGCCTGGACAACCTTTGAGAGAGGCATGTCTCTCTTGAATTTGCAGAAATGAGCTGCAGCAGAGGGGAGAACCAACATTTCTCATGGTTGCAATGTGCAGACTGTGTCAAAACGTGTTGCTGCATCTATGTTGCGCCAACCTTGAGAAAGCAAGGCTCAGCTCAGCCATGAATAGAAGATGTAATTTTGGGGTTGAGAACTTAAGGAGTTCCAGAATGGCTCCTCCAAATAAATTTACCTTTGCTAGTCATTGTTTACTCCGGTGCGTTTGGAAATTCACATTTTCCTGGTCATTAAAAAAATAAGATGTACAAATTTAAAATTCAAGCAGTACAGAAGGGTAAGCAATGCTAAGCAATGATATGGACATGGAGAGTCTCCATTATACAAACATGTACAGTCTTGCTCATTCATCTATATATATGGTGTTTAGTTTAATAGCTAAGTCATGTCTGGCTATTTAGTTTAATAGCCCACCAGGCTCCTCTGTCCATGGGATTTCTCAGGCAAGAATACTGGAGTGGGTTGCCATTTTCTTCTCCCGGGGATCTTCCCGACCCAGGGATCAAACCCATGTCTCCTGTGTTGTAGGTGGATTCTTTAATGCTGAGCCACTGAACGCTATTCCAATGAAAATGCCTTCAGAACTTTTTACAGCTAGACAAGGTGATGTCAAAGTAAATACTGAAAGGTAAAGGTGTAAAAATTGTGATAAAATTCTGAAAAAGAAAAATAGGGTAAAATTAGCCCTAGAAGATTGAAATATATTATAAAATTACCCTTATTAAAAGTTTGCCAGTGACATAGATATAGACAAATTAGTGGTATAAACTAGCTATTCATAAATAGATCCAAACATACATGTGGGCTGTATGTGTTTAAGATAAAGGTAGATATTTATATCTAAAGATAGAATTTCAGGATTGGGGGGTGGGGAGATTACTAATAAATGGAATTGAAACATTTAACATGCTATCTAGAAAAACAATGCCTCCCGCATTGCAGGCAGACACTTTAACCTCTGAGCCACCAGGGAAGCCCTAGAAAAACAAAACAAAACTGGATCCTACCTCATTCCTCATATACCAAAACAAATTCCAGATGTGTCAGATGTGTTAGTGTTAAATTGCTTCAGTCGCGTCCGACTCTTTGCAACCCTATGGACTATAGCTTGCCAGGGTCCTCTGTCCATGGGATTCTCCAGGCAAGAATACTGGAGTGGGTTGCCATTTCCTCCTTCAAATACTTAGATGCTAAAGTATCAAATACTTAGATGTTAAAAATGAAACCATGAAAGTAAAACATTGGGAGAATTTAAGAAAATAATCTTGGGTGATATCATGGTCTGAACTGTATTTCCTCAGTATTCATATTTTGAAGTCCTAACCCCCAGGATCTCAGAATGTGACTGTTTGGGGAGATAGGGAAGGTAATTAAATTTAAAATAGGGTCAAGGCAGTGGGCTCTAATCCAGTATGTTGCTGCTGCTCCTACTCAGTTGCTCAGTAATGTCCGACTCTATGACCCTGTGGGCTGTAGCCCACCAGGCTCCTCTGTCCATGGGGAGTCTCCAGGCAAGAGTACTGGAGTAGGTTGCCATTCCCTCCTCCAGGGGATCTTCCCAACCCAGGGATTGAACCCTGGTCTCTTGCATTGCAGGTAGACTCTTTACCATGAGCCACCAGGGAAGCCCATTATCTGATATAACTGGTGTCCATATAAGAAGAGATTGGACATAGACACTCATAGAGACAAGACACGGGAAGAAGGCAGCTAGCTGTGTACAGCCAAGGAGAGAGGCCTTAGAAGAAACCAACCCTGATAATACCTTGTTCTTGGACCTCCAGGCTCCAGAGGAGCCTGCGAGGAGATAAATTTCTGTTGTTTAAGCCACCTTGTCCATGGTACTTTGTTACGGCAGCCTGGCAAGCTCATACAAGTGACTAAGATATTCTAAGCAGCATATGACATTCAGAAGCTGTAGAAGAAATACTTGATAAATTTGACTACTTAACAATTTAAAATTTCTGCACACAGAAATAAAAAACCAACGACAACAATGAAACCTATGACAACAATGAAAAGCCTCCCCAGATTAAAAAGACAACACACCAGAAAAAATATATGACACCCCAAGGGCTAAATTCTTTTATTAAAAAAAGAGCCCTTGATTGCCAGATCTTCCTTCCTTTCTTTCGTTTTCTTCCTTCTTTCTTTCCTTCCTGATGGTTTCCTGTTGAATCCTAATTTCAGTTGTAAGCACCCTGTACAACCTGATACTATGTGGGGCTCCTAGTTTAGAACCTGTAGTCTAGACACCCACCGCAGGGTGGTGGACCTTCAGCAGATCCGTGGACCTACTTAAGTTCTCATGCCACTGAGAGATGGAGAATTGGGGTTCTTTCTTAGACACCCAGAATCATACATACACACGTGCACACACACACACACACCATGAATGTTAACTCTCCAATACAGTGCTCTTTGGAGCAGCCTTATACTGAAGAAACTATTTCCTTATAAGCACCGTGATGCTTACTGACCTGGGTGGGAGCAGCCCTCGAGTCGTGGAGCAGAGCTGAGTTAGCCACTTCCTTTGCTCTCACCTACGAGAGGCCCACCTGCCTGGGAAGCAGCCTTTGTGGAGCTGTGGTTGATGGTTGGCTGCAGAGAGAGCCAGAAGAGGCTCTAAAAAACCCCTTCTCTGTGCTTTAAGCCAAATCACACTCCCAGGCAGAAGTCTCCAGAAGGGAGAGAGGAAACAGGAGAATTTATGACCCCCAGGAACCCCCTCCCCTGAGCAAACATGAGGTGAGGGGAGGGGCAGTGTGCTATCTGTGGGGGGCAGGGAGGATGAGTGGGTAAAAATGCACACTTTACACGGTTAACTGTGGTTAATCTCGGGCAGGGAGACTTGGAATGATTTTGATTTTCTTTTTAATTTTCTGTATTTTCTAGGGCAAAATTGGATTACTTTTCTAAACACGAGAAAGAACAATAAACGTTATAAAAATCATTTTGTATGTGAATCTTACCTTCCTAACTAGACCATATAAACTCTGTAAAGTCTTGAGTGTTTCCCAGACTCAGGTCACTTGGGCAGAAGATGCTTTGCCCCGGGGTTAGAATGACCCACGGAACCATCTTGGCAGCAAGATCGGGGGACTGGGTGTGTGTTCCCTGCATCTGATCTCAGAGGCATGTCATCGCCCCCAATGTGCACCTGGCCTCATGGTGCAGTGTTCCAGGGCTCCGTTACTTGGTGGTGTTTTATTTTATTTATTTTTGTCTGTGCTGGGTCTTCATTGCTGTGTGCAGGCTTTCTCTAGTTGTGACAAGCGGGAGCGGGGGCTACTCTTTGTTGGGATGCACGGGCTTCTCATTGCAGTGGCTTCTCTTGTTGCTGAGTGTGGGCTTCAGTAGTTGCAGCACTATGGGCTCAGTAGTTGTGGCTGGAGGGCGTTAGAGCATGCGCTTAGTAGCAGCATGTGGGCTCAGCAGTTGTGGGGCACAGGTTCAGTTTCCCTGCAGCACGTGGAATCTTCCTGGACCAAGGATCAAACCTGTGTCCCCTGCATTGACAGGTGGATTCGTTACCACTGAGCCACCAGGGAAGTCTGGTGCCGTTTCAAACTTTGGGTGGTACTTCCTGGTCCATTAGAAGGTTGCCACTCACAGGTTTAACATTGGTTGGTGTGAATATCATCCGTCAACTTGATGTTATTTTAGGCAAGATGTCTTCTCTGATTTCCTCACCGAGAAGTAATCATTCCTTCCTCTTAAGTTTCATCACATGTGATTCCTACCACCGTAGCATCCATCACCTTCTAAACTTGTGTCAAGTTGTGTACACACACATCTTATCTCCTCTCCCAAATGCTGTGTTTTCTGAATCAGGATCCATCCTTCTCTTTACGAGGACACCACCCTATGAGATAGGTGTGTTATCTCCACTTTACAAGCGAGAAACGTGAAGACCCAGAAGGTTAGCAACATCTAGTACAGTAGATTGGTATCTAGTATCTAGTATAGTAGATCTTTGGGCTTCCCAGGTGGCACAGTGGAAAAGAATCCATCTGCTGATGCAGGCAATACAAGAGACACGAGTTTGATCCCTGGGTCAGGAAGAGCCCCAGGAGAAGGGCACGGCAACCCACTCCAACATTCTTGCCTGGAGAACACTGTGACAGAGGAGCCAGGTCCATGGGGTCACAAGAGTTGGACTGAGCACACACAGCACACACAGTAGATCTGCAGCAGGTCACACTGCTGAGTGATGGAGGCTGGCTTCACATGCAGGTTGTCTGACCCAAGTCTGCACCCTTCCTTCCTGGGCCTCAGTGTCTCCCAGCCATGCTCCCTGCACACCGCAGGCAGCAACAGTGCAGTAGATACTCATCAAATAAGGTTATTAATCCGTGATACCACAAGAAGCCTGGGCAGCTGGTGGGAGACCCTCCCAATTTCCCACACCTCCTCTGATGGCCAGCATTAGGCCAGTTTAGATAGTAAAGGATTTCAGAGTAAAGTCAGGGGATACTAAAGAGCTAGATCTGCCCCCAGACCACCATCAGACCAAGTCTGACCAATGCGGACATGAGTTGTATTAACCTAGGACACTGCTTCACAATCGTACGGAAACCTAGCTAAGCCAGCAACTTCCTAAAGAGGAGAGGTTACACATTTCAGAGAACAAAATTATGTCACTCTTTGAACCTTGGTGTTGACTGTGTGTTGGGATGGGGGAAGGGCATATATATTGTACATGCTATACACACATACTGGAGTAGAAGATAGTCTTGCCTGGAGAGTCCCATGGACAAAAGAGCCTGGAAAGGGTTGCAAAGAGTCAGACTGAGCATACACCACACACACACACACACACACACACACACACACACTACTGAGCATACACCACACACACACACACACACACTACTGAGCATACACCACACACACACACTACTGAGCATACACCACACACACACACACACACACACACACACACACACGAGTGAGGTTTAATGAGAGCATGTGAAAGGCCCAGCACAGAGTGTGGTACCAGAGGAACTGCACGCCTATGAGCCCTGCCCTCCACTCCACCCTCATTTCCCAGCTAAGCCGCAGGAAGGCACACAGCCAGGGGAGAGATGAGTGCCAGTGATAAAACAGATGAGGACAGCTGGTGATAAGAGAGATGCTGGCCCACCTCCACAGGACTCAGTGGATGTGAATCAGAGGTGGTTAGGTCCACTGCCAAGACCCCAGAGAGCAGCTTTTATTCTTGTGAGAAAGGTCTGTCAGGAGAGGGGTGAGGGAGAGATCTGCTGGAGGAAAGTGGAGGCAGTTTTCTCCCAGCAGAGGGTGAAATCAGTTCCTGGGATGTCTTTCTTGTAACAAGTGACTGGTTTGTTAGCCAGGACTGGATTAGGTCAGGGGTATTTAGCCCTCTACACCTCTCGCTAGGTCCTCGGGACCTTAGTGAGGAATAACAGGAAGGTTAATTGCAGGCACCTGCCAGGCTGCTCATCCCACATCAACCAACCCTGGATGGTTGCTCTCATTCCAGGAATTGCTTGGTCTCCAGCCTCTGTGAAGTGTGCCCATCTGTCTGGAAGAAGGCAGTCCAGGCCATGTTTTTCCCAAGCAGTAGAAAAAGCCAGGCTGAACAAAGCAAGAAGTTTGTCCTAAGAAACTGGAAGTTTACTTAAGAGATATTTCAACAACCTATGTCTTTGGTAAGTCTCCCCTGAAACAGACTCTAGGAGGAGACATGCATGCAGGGTGTTGGGGTTATCTTTATTTTTGAAGTTTTATTTTGATGTGGACTATTTTTAAAGTCTTCATTGAATATCTTACAATATTGCTTCTGTTTTATTTTATTTTTTTTGGCCATGAGACATGTGGGATCTTAGTTCCCCAACCAGGGATTGAACACATACACCCTGCATTGGAAGGTGAAGTCTCAGCCACTGGACCACCAGGGAAGTCCCAGTTATTTTTGTTATTCTTGTTGTTGTTTGGGAGGTGGAGTGTCCTCTCAAGAATGACATGTGAACAGCGGTAAGGGAAGCAGGTTTGGGCAGAGGGAGGAGGTGAGTTTGCATGCTACAGCACCAGGGCCTCTGCTGAGCCCCTGGTGGCTGGACAACAGTGCAGAGTTGTCTCCAGTAAAACACGGTGTGGCCTTGCATCCCCAGTGACCAGCCACTGCATGCTGGCCGCCCCAGAGAGGGGCAGAACCTTGTGCGAGGCAGCCCCCTCACCCTCCCTGACGCTTCGGAGAGGGCTCAGCTGTGAACCACCAGCAGCTAACGCCTCAGCGGCTGGAACCTTCTCTAACCCACCATGAGGTGGTGAGCCACGTTCAAAGTTCAAAATCTAGGGAAAGTGTCAGACTGTCATGATTTTAGAGAGTAGTCATGAAGGAAAAATGAAGAGAAGCCCACTTAGGAGCGGAGATTTGGGAAGGGCCGTTGTGTAATTGGCAGCTTTCCAGAGTGCTGACGGGCGAGACCCTCGCCCAGGTGGCCTGAGTACAGGCCAGCGAGGTCTGGGGTGTGATGGGGAAATCTGCATGTTCCTTGTCAATTAAGGAAGTAGAATCAATGGACTGCTACACCTGGGAACTTACCCCATAGCCCAGAATCAGAGTAGTCACTCAACAGATGTCTTTTTGAATTGAATAGTGTTTCACTGGTTTGGAGTTTCTGTCTGAGGGATCCATTGGTGCTCTTTGTGAAAAGTGTGGGGTTTTTCCCCAGAGTGTACATGCACCAGTATGCCACCTTGATTTAACTGTATAGGGGTCTAAAAGTCCTATTCATAACACATGTCAAGCCCTAGGAAGAAAAGGTAAGATGAGAGCTTGTTCGATCTTGACAAAGGAAAACAAAAAAACAACTGAACAAACAGCCTTATCCGTCCAATGTCTCCCTCTGAGGCTGACCCTTCACATCCCCCAAACAGGCGCCAGCCAAACCCAGCGCACACGCGCCTCAGCAGCTGTGCAGCTGTACTGGTGCGTGTGGCTGGCCATCTCTTCTGCACACAAAAGGCTTCCAGTAAATGATTGTTGGACTGAATTTCATTGCTTTGGTAGTCCTGGCCTTGGCATCTGATGGCCTTCTTTCCAGTGTCAGGTTACTTTTTCTTGCCAAAATATGACCATGACCATTTTTCCTCCTTAAAATAATCCAATGGGAGTCATCGAGTAATTTTGAAGAAATTCAGGGCAGTCCATTCTTACCTGCATTGTCCAATGTCACTAGCCACAGTGCTGGATAAAAAACAGGACACCAGTTACATTTGAATTTACAATAATTAAAGACTAAATTTGTAGTGTAATTGTGCCCCATGCAATATTTGGGTTATCCTTACACTACAAAATTATTGGTTGCCTACCTGAAATTAATAATTAACTCTGCATCCTATATTTTTATTTGCTTTTTCATTCCAATCCCAAAGAAAGGTAATGCCAAAGAATGCTCAAACTACTGCACAATTGCACTCATCTCACATGCTAGCAAAGTAATGCTCAAAATTCTCCAAGCCAGGCTTCAATAGTACGTGAACCATGAACTTCCAGGTGTTCAAGCTGGTTTTAGAAAAGGCAGAGGAACCAGAGATCATTGCCAACATCCACTGAATCTTCGAAAAAACGAGAGTTCCAGAAAAACATCTGCTTCTGCTTTATTGACTATGCCAAAGCCTTTGACTGTGTGGCTCACAACAAACTGTGGAAAATCCTGAAAGAGATGGGAATACCAGACCACCTGACCTGCCTCCTGAGAAATCTTTATGCAGTCAGGAAACAACAGTGAGAACTGGATATGTAACTGGTTCCAAATCGGGAAAGGAGTACATCAAGGCTGCATATTGTCCACCCTGCTTATTTAACTTATATGCAGAATACGTCATGAGAAATGCTGGACTGGATGAAGCACAAGCTGGAATCAAGATTGCTGGGAGAAATATCAATAGATATGCAGATGACACCACCTTTATGGCAGAAAGCGAAGAAGAACTAAAGAGCCTCTTGATGAAAATGAAAGAGGAGAGTGGAAAATATTGGCTTAAAACATCCAGAAAACTAAGATGATGGCATCTGGTCCCATCACTTCATGCCAAATAGATAAGAAACAATGGAAACAGTGAGAGACTTTATTTTTTGAGGCTCCAAAATCACTGCAGATGGTGACTGCAGCCATGAAATTAATAGACGCTTGCTCCTTGGAAGAGAAGTTATAACCAACCTAGATAGCATATTAAAAAGCAGAGACATTACTTTGCCAACAAAGGTCCATCTAGTCAAAGCTATGATTTTTCCAGTATTCATGTATGGATGTGAGAGTTAGACTACGAAGAAAGCTGAGCACCGAAGAATTGATGCTTTGGTGTTGAACTGTGGTGTTGGAGAAGACTCTTGAGAGTGCCTTGGAGAGCAAAGAGATCCAACCAGTCCATCCTAAAGGAAATCAGTCCTGAATAGTCATTGGAAGGACCAATGCTGAAGCTGAATCTCCAATACTTTGGCCACCTGATGTGAAGAACTGACTCCTTGGAAAAGACCCTGATGATGGGAAAGATTGAAGGCAGGAGGAGACGGGGATGCAGAGGACAAGATGGTTGGATGGCATCACTGACTCAATGGACATGAGTTTGAGTAAAATCTGGGAGATGGTGATGGACAGGGAAGCCTGGCATGCTGCAGTCCATGGGATTGCAAAGAGTCGGACACGACTGAGCAAGTGAACTGAAGTCTGGTAACCCTACACACATGGCTAGCTAAACTTAAATTAATTGAAGTGCATAAACATTTTAAAATTATTTTCTCAGTCTTGCTTACTATATTTCAAGAGCTCAATAGCCATCTTGAATAGCACAGATACAAGACATTTCTGTCACTGCAGAAGGTTTTATTGGACCCTAATCTGCCAAGCAAAAGATCACAGGAAAGGTTTCTTTTTACACACTTAAAAAAAGTTGTATTTGGAGCCTAGAAGACCCCTTGTAACATAGCCAAGACGCCTCAGTCTCCATTTGTTACTTTTACTGAACATGCAGGGTATTTATTTATTCTCAACAAGTGGGTCTCTATGACGGAAGCAGTTCCTGCACACTGACTTCTGTGGAGGCAGGCATCCTGCTTTTCTCCTGGGGCTACCAGGGACTAAGTCAGCTCTCAGATCAGAGCAGATCAAAATTTAAAGTGTCCTAAATGAAAAATGAATGTGTTGTTATTTGACTTATCAGTCTCCTCACTCACAGATTTTTCTTAAATTGATAATCAGATGACATCGTCACCTAGATTATCTGTTTATAACCCAAATCTGAGATGAGCTTGGAAAACACAGCAGAAGTCTTTCCTCCCTTAATTAGCCTTTTGGGAGAAAATCTGTTTTGCATTGCCGCCTGCAGTGCTGGGAGTCTTACAGGGAGCAGGAGTCAATTAAACTTCAGAAGAGACACTTGCCAAAAGTTGATTTTTTACATACGACTCGGTGGATCTCAAGTAGAAACTGACTAACATGCCAAATGTGACCAACATAAAAGTGAGAAGACTATATCAACATAAAGGTCAGGAATCTAAAGGATTTTACAAAGTCAACAGTTGTACACCAAAATATTATAAAAAACAAAAAGACGAATGACTTAAGTTTCAAAATATTGCTACGTGTGTGACAGAGTTGATGCCGTCTATATATGAGAAATTCCCATAGATCAATAAGCAGAAGACAAATACCTCAGTAGAAAAATGACCAAATGATTGGAAAGTCACAAAACAAATACAAAAGTCTAATAAACCTTTAGTGTCTAGGATAGTAACTGTCACACAGTGGACACTCAGAAATACCCACTGGATGAATGAATGTCTATGAAAAACACTTGATTTCAGGAAAAATAAAAAACTGCAAATTAAAATAACAGTGAAATATCATTGGTTGTTGCTTGTTGGGGCAGCCTTTTAATGTACCCTCCAGGACTTAGTGGTTGGTACCTAGACATGTGCGTGCATGCTCAGTTACACAGTTATGTCCGACTCTGTGACACCATAGAGTGTAGTCCGCCAGGCTCCTCTGTCCATGGGATTCTCCAGGCAAGAAATACTGGAGTGGGTTGCCATTTCCTCCTCTAGCGGATCTTCCCGGCCCAGGGATCAAACCCACATCTCCTGCGTCTCCTGCCTTGGTGAGTGGGTTCTTTACCACGAGCACCACCTGGGAAGCTGTACATAGACATGGGATGCATCCACATCAAGCCCTTTCTCACACCAAATTGTCCCAGTTGGAGAAGGAAAAGGAGGTCTGTCTTTGTCTTTGGCATGCTGGCTGTCAGAGTGGGCTCTAGAGCCAACAGTGGCTGTAACTCCCACTTGAATGTGGCCAAAATAGAGAAGTACAAATGAGACAGAAAGACAGAGGGAGGGAGGGAGAAAGAGAAAGTGCTCTGGTGAAACTTGAGTCAATATATCCAGTCAGCTTTAAGGCTAGTGTACTTTCTTCCTTTCTGTGGTTCTGTGAACCAGTTAATTCTACTTTTTTTTTTTTTGCTAAATTTAGCATGAGCTTGGACTTCCACTTCCTATCAAGATGGCAGTCAAAGTCCAGTTGGAGAAGGAAAAGGAGGTCTGTCTTTGTCTTTGGCATGCTGGCTGTCAGAGTGGGCTCTAGAGCCAACAGTGGCTGTAACTCCCACTTGAATGTGGCCAAAATAGAGAAGTACAAATGAGACAGAAAGACAGAGGGAGGGAGGGAGAAAGAGAAAGTGCTCTGGTGAAACTTGAGTCAATATATCCAGTCAGCTTTAAGGCTAGTGTACTTTCTTCCTTTCTGTGGTTTTGTGAACCAGTTAATTCTACTTTTAGCATGAGCTTGGACTTCCACTTCCTATCAAGATGGCAGTCAAAGGGACCAAAATTACCCTCCCACCAGAAGCAATAAAAAAATCTAGAGAAAGTGTTTTTTTAAGTGGCCATTTTCAAGATATTGGATATCAACACACTGCTATATTCAAAATGGAAAACCAACCAGGACCTATTGTTTAACACATGGAGCTCTGCTCAATGTTATGTGGCAGGCTGGATGAGAGGCAGGTTTAAGGGAGAATGAATACATGTATATGAATGGCTGAGTCCCTTCACTGTTCACCTGAAACCATCACAACATTGTCAATCGGCTATAGCCCAATATGAAATAGAAAGTTTAAAGTTTGGAAAAAAAGATATTGGACATCAGACCTGATGAAGCAGGAAAAGAATGAGGTAAGCCCTATGCATGCCCAGCCTACTGCCTTGAGAGATTTTCCAGATGGTGACATGGAAAGGTGGAATCTGGGTAGAGCTTGGCAGATTCCCTGAGTTGAGAAGTTGAGCTAGAGTCCAGGGAGACCAAGACAGCCAGTTTGCAGGGCAGAATATCAAAGAGGAGAGCACTACACACACACACACACACACACACACACACACAAATGGCAACAACAACCAAAGTCTAGAGATCTGCAGAAGGTTCCCCTCAGCTGTTCAGCAAGATTGTCACCAGCATATGAAAGCGAGGGAACTGTTCAAGACTAGGGAAAGAACCACCTGAAGGTGTTGCAGGAACAAGAACTCATCCAGGGCCTGCAGAGTGCCTGTTCCCGCCAGCCAGACTGGAAATCTTGTAACTCACAGATCATTAAGCAAAGTACTCAGAAGGATTTTGCCTCAGTTGTAGGGGCAAAGTTGGCTCTTGATTAAATGCAGGCCTGGTCCTGCCTAACAGATTTTTAAAAATAAGACGAAAGGATCAAATTGTTTCCAAGTAACTGTGCTCCAAAATCACTGCAGATGGTGATTGCAGCCATGAAATTAAAAGACTCTTATCCTTGGAAGGAAAGTTGTGACCCACCTAGATAGCATATTAAAAAAGCAGAGACATTACTTTGCCAACAAAGGTCCATCTAGTCAAGGCTGTGGTTCTTCCAGTAGTCATGTATGGATGTGAGAATTGGACTGTGAAGAAAGCTGAGCATCGAAGAATTGATGCTTTTGAACTGTGGTGTTAGAGAAGACACATTGAGAGTCCCTTGGACTGCAAGGAGATCCAACCAGTCCATCCTGAAGGAGATCAGTCCTGGGTGATTGGATGGACTGATGCTGAAGCTGAAACTCCAATACTTTGGCCACCTCATGCAAAGAGTTGACTCATTGGAAAAGACCCTGATGCTGGGAGGGATTGGGGGCAGGAGGAGAAGGGGATGACAGAGGATGAGATGGCTGGATGGCATCACCGACTCTATGGACATGAGTTGGGGTAAACTCTGGGAGTTGGTGATGGACAGGGAGGCCTGGTGTGCTGCAGTTCATGGGATCGCAAAGAGTCAGACACGACTGAGCAACTGAACTGAACTGTGCTCCAGAACATACTCAAAAATTAAAACTACAAAAATATCCAGCACTCAACAAGGTAAGTTCATGATGAATAGCATTAATGAAAAATTATTGGGCACACACACAGCTAAGTGAGGAATATGACCCATAATGAGAAAAGTAAATAATCAAACTGACCCAGAACTAAGGCAGATGTTAGAATTAGCAGGCAAGGATATTAAAATAGTTATTATAACTCTGTTACATAGGTTCAAAAGGCTAGAGAAAAGGTTGAATATGTCAAGTAGAAACATGGATGATATTTTTAAAAGACCCTAATTCAACTTACAGAAGTACAAACAATAGTGTCTGAGATAATGGGTATACTGGGTGGGATTAATGGCAGATTATTCATAATGTTTTCAGTTTGCCCATGTTGTAGCATGTATTAGTACTTCCTTCATTTTTATGCCCGAATAATATTCCATTGTATGGATATACCACAATTTACTTATCGATTCATTAGTTGATGGACTCTGTTTCTACAACACTGCTATGAAAACTCATGTACAAGTTTTTGTGTAGGCATGTTTTATTTCTCTTGGGGATAACCTTGGAGTGGAATTTTCCTAAGCTTCTTTATCCTCTTATCCCCATTTATCCAGTACATAAATAGTCCAATTCCAGTTGGAATTGCTGGAATTACACGGTAACCCTGTGTTTAACTTTTTGAGGGAGCAGCTGCACCACTTTACATTCCTAACAGAGGTGAAGCCCAGTGAATCTATTTTTTGCTGTTGCTGCTTGTGCTTTTGGTGTCATATCTAAGAAACCAGTGCCTCGCTACAGCTCAGAAAGAGTCACTCCTAGGTTTTCTTCTGTTTTCTTTTGCATGTGGATCTATGGTCCATTCTGAGTTAATCTTTGTGTGTGGTATGAAATGGGTATTCACTTTCTTTTTTGTTTGTTTGTTTGCCTATGGCTAGTTTGTTATCCCAGCACCATTTGTTGAAAAACCATTCTTCCCCATTGAGTGGTCTTGGCATTCTTGTTGAAAATAAACTGATTACAAATGGGAGGGATTGTTTCTAGTCTCTCAATTCCGTTGAGCTGTGTGTTTATTTGTATGTCAATTCCACCCTACCTTGATTACTGTAGTTTTGTAGTATGTTTTTGAAACCAGAAAATGTGTTTTAATTTTACTCTTGTTTTTCAAGATAGTGTTTGCTATTCACTTGATATTCCCTTGAAATTCTATGATTTTAGGATCAGCTTGTCAGTGCAAAGAAGCAAGCTGGGATTTAATAAGGACTGTGATAATCTGTAGCTTAATTAGAGAGTACTGCCAGCTTAACACGGAGAAGGCAATGGCACCCCACTCCAGTACTCTTGCCTGGAAAATCCCATGGACAGAGGAGCCTGGTGGGTTGCAGTCCATGGGATTGTGAAGATTCGGACACGACTGAGCGACTTCACTTTCACTTTTCACCTTCATGCACTGTAGAAGGAAATGGCAATCCACTCCAGTGTTCTTGCCTGGAGAATCCCAGGGACGGCGAGCCTGGTGGGCTGCCGTCTATGGGGTCGCACAGAGTCGGACATGACTGAAGCAACTTAGCAGCAGCAGCAGCAGCCAGCTTAACAATATTAATTGTTCCAATCAATGAACACAGGACATCTTTCTGTTTATTGAGGTCTTCCTTAATTTCTTTTTGCAATATGAGTACAAATTTTACACATCTTTTGCTAAATTCTAATTATTTTATTCTTTTTGATGCTATTGTAGATGGAGTTGTTTTCTGAATTTGGTTTGTTCATTGCTAGTATATAGAAATATAATTGATTTTTGAATGTGTATCCTGTAAACTTGCTGAATTAAATATTAGTTCTTATCATTTTTTAGTAATTCCTTGGGATTATCTATATCATGTCACTTGCAAATAAGCATAGTTTTACTTCTTTTCTAATCTGTTCTTATTTAATTGCCCTGGCTTGAACCTTTAGTACAATGTTGAACAGAACTGACAAGAGCAGACATTTTTCTCTTGTTCCAGATCTTAGAGGAAAGCATTGTCTCTCACCATTGAGTACAGTGTTCGCTGTGGATTCAAATTATGTTTACTTTTAAGTATCTTTGTAAATTTACTTTTAAGTATTAAGCATTTTTGTAAATTCATCCAATATTTTACACATAGTTTTGAAATTTACTAATCTCTCAATTACCTGTTGAGACTGAACAGAGCTAGTTTTATCTTCTGAATGTAACTTACAAACATGTGAGCCCTGCTGCAAATTTGTTTCTATTTGGTGCTGGCAGTAACCAAAGAAAAAAAAGATATTTGACCTTATATTAACATTCCTTAAGGCTGTCTTAAGCCTGATGCTAATTTGATGGAGTTAATAGTTAATTTTTATAATCCCTTTAATGGCTCTGTGGATGATCACAATGCTCTGTGCACAATAGGTTCTCAATAAATATTGATATATTGTTGAGAGTTAATTGATCATAGGAGAAGAGATAACATGGAAAAATGAAACCCAAAGATAATCTAACATTCAAATTTTAGCCACTAATTTTTTCCCAACATCGCTCTCCAATTTCCCCTCTAAGCTTCTATATCCTTTTGTGCCCTTTATCGAATGTATAAGTAGCTTAGAAGATAGATACTCTGAGAAGACAGGAGAAAGTTCTGATTAATCCACAGACAGACACTCCAATTCGAATCTGAGTTATGCAATGGGGTTTGTATACAATTCTGTGATCTTAGAACAAATCCTTATCATCAGGAAAATTAATTCCCTATTGGCACTCAACAAATATTTGGCAGTTTAAAAAGTAATATTCTAGATTTAACACACCTGGCTAGTAGATGAATGTAAGATTCTTGGGATGATAGTTTCTTTAGGCCATAGTTTCTAAATCTATTTTTTAAAGTGGGGTTGGGTAGGGTAGGGTGTGGTGTGGTGGGGGATGGGCTTCCCAAGTGGCACTTGGGAAGAACCCGCCTGCCAATACAGGAGCCACAAGAGATGTGGGTTCGATTCCTGGATGGGGAAGATCCGCTGAAGGAGGGCATGGCAACCCACTCCAATATTCTTGCCTGGAGAATCCCATGGACAGAGGAGACTGGTGGGTTACAGTCCATAGGGTCACAAAGAGTTGAACAGGACTGAAGTGACTTACTACACACACACAGGATGGGGAACAGGACCAGATTATCTCTAAGGGTTTTTCAATTTTCTTCTAAGACCCTATTTTATGATTCTATTTAAGTCATCTTTCTTTCTTGGAAGCTACTACTTTATTTGCTCCATTAATTGTAACCAAAAAACACCAGGTAGATAAAAACACTCCTCATTCTTATTTGGGGGTGGTGGAAAGGGGTGCTGAGGAAATCTGCCTGACATTGACAAGGATCAGGGAATGAAAAAAATGTTAAGAGTTGAGAGTCCTTAACAGTCATCCAAATCAATCGACCGTCCATTGTGGGAATTCCCTTCAATATCATGTACAGATCAGTCATCTAGCTTCTGCCTGAATGTTTCCTATAGTAGGGAGTTCACTGGCTCACAGGACAGTTGATCCCAATTTAGGGCAGTTTAATTATTAGCAAATTCTTGCTTATGTTAAGCTGAAATATGTCTCCTTGTACCACCTACCAGTCTGGCCTTTGGAAGACACCCAGTTCATTTGCCTGGAGAACACGTGCTTAAACAACCTTGTGGGGCTTTTGTTGTTGTTGTTTATGTATCTGGCTGCACCATGTGGCGTGTAAGAGATTTGTCCCTGACCAGGGACTGAACCCATGCCCCCTGCAGTGGAAGCACAGAGGCTTAACCACTGGATGGCTGGGGAAGTCCCCCAGCCTTGTGTCTTAAAAATCCCAAATTCAGTGTTAAGGAAGTCTTGGATCATCATCTGCAGATGTAGTTTCCTCTCTCAGGATTTCAGCTCTGGTTTCAGATTGCATATCAGTCAAAGAGATTGAAAGAGCAACCTTGGCACTTGCTATTTGCCCAGAAAAGTTTGTTTTCAGATAGGTGAGTATCTTTCTCACTAGCAAATACAAGGGGAAGAAATATCTGCAAGATACACTAAGATCCAATGCCTTGTTCTAGCTAGATGTTATAATTTGGACTAAGAGAACCCACTGGTCACTGGCTGGGTGACCCGGGCATCACACTTCCCTTTCTGTGTATTCATTTTCTCGTCTGTTATATCTGCACCCCTCCACCCCTCCTCAGAGGGAGTTCAGGAAAATGAAAATAATAGTATGACTGTGAAAAGCTTTGAGTCTGGAAGATTCTAGGGAAATACAGGATGCTATTAGAGTGGATCTGTCCTGAAAAATAACAACTAAAGGCCAGTGAACACACTTAAAGAATTAAAACTACAGTAAAATAACTGTATGTGATTGCATCACCTTTCAAACACACAGACATGCAAACCCAGCTGGAAAACCATCTCATCCTAAATTAAATGTGAGGATTAGTACTGTATTCAGGTTCAGTCACATGGACTGCCCCTGCAAGTTCGGCGACTGCTGTCAGGTTTAACTGTGCAGTGGACTCTTGCCAGGATTAGGCAGGTCAGACTTTACTGGACACAACATTGACTGTTCCGGTGCCTGTATTTTTACCTGAAAAAAAAAAAAAACTCCAGTTAATACTAAATAAATACTGAAAGATTACAGTATGTTAGAAGCTGACAAGATATCATAATATCTAAATGAATTTATTGACCTTTAAATGGAGCTTGGCCCACATGTCTGTTTGTCACAATTTCCTACTTATTTCCTTCCCCACTTTTTCCCCATTGTCAACTCTTGTTATTCTCAGTGGTCATGGAAAAAGAAATATATTAGTTTGAGTGATGAAAACAACACAGGCTGGCAGATTCTTTTCCTTTACTCAATTATTTTCTTTGTTTTAAGATACAATTGACATACAACATTATATCAGCTTCAGATGTCAACATAATGATTTGGTATCTGTATATATTTCAAAATGATCAGGGCAGTAAGTCTAGCTAACGTCTTTTAAGAGAGCTATTTCCGGATTTTGGTCATTTGTGTGGTGGCATCTCATTATAAATGTAATGTATTTCCAGTCCATGGCATCAAGAAAAATATTTTTTCATTTATACTCTTTTAATGTTTTAGCCTTTACTACCTTATAGTTCCTGGAGGAGGGCATGGAACCCACTCCAGTATTTTTGCCTGGAGAATCCCATGGACAAACGAGCTTGGCAGGCTACAGTCCATAGGGTCACAAAGAATCAGACACAACTAAGGTAACTGAGTATGCACACATGTACCTTATAACTAAGAAATTTATTATCTGTATAAATCATATGTCCTACTTTGAAATATTTTATATAATAATTGAAAAAAAAGTTATTTCCAATCAGACTCATTACAGAGCTTCTAACAGTAGGAATCAAAGGCTCTGACATAAGCTTGTACTGACAAACACAGTCTCAGGAAGAAGTTCACTTTGGTTTTCTCCCCAGCTCCTCAAGAGAATGTACTAGTGATAATATCCAGTGAAATAATACCCAGTGAAAATATTATATATTTTCTATGTGTAATTACAATGCAATAGGACTATCAGATTGCATTAAGTTTGAAGTGTTCTTTTCATGAGGAAACTGGCATTAGTATTAGTGGAGAGAGAAACCAGTTTTGGGGAAGGAGGAATGAATATAAAGATGTAGGGTAAAGTGGACAAGTGAGGTTAGAGAGGTAAATAAATTGAAGCTTTATGTCCTATAGATAGTACTTAAATAATAATAATTTTAAAAGCTGTCTTAAGGGAAGTCTGTTGATGTGCTAGCCCTGGAAGAGAGGAAGGAGGTCTCTGTTGCAGTGGGGTCAGCTCACATTTTACCCTCTTTCTACTCCCCACCACAGGTAGCTTCCCCTATGGGCCTGGGGATAGTGACAGACCCTCCAAAGGCATCTTGTATATGCTTGTATATGGGGGTGAAATGTTGGTAACAACTTCAGAGTCCAAAACTGAAGTTCAACCATGTGATGAAAGACTATTCTGACACTTAAAATAATATTACATATTTAAAAATTAGTGATAATTTTGATGGAAATATGATTAGTGTTAGATTAAAAATAAAACAACACATACATTAAAAAAAAGAAAGTAAGTAAGAAATAGACCCACAAATAAAAGCACAGATAAAATATTGGAAGGGAATATACCAAAATATTAATGTGGTTATTTCTCTATGGTAGAATTATGAGTGGTTTTTACTTTTCCCCCCTTATGCCTATTTTGTAAATTTTCTAAAATAACATGTATACTTCTGGAATAATAAAACAGTGAAGGTTGGTTTTTAAAGAGTGTTAACAGATAAATGGTTTTCCATTCTTTAAAGAGATAAAATAATATAATTTAAAAATATGTCCTTTGTTGTTCCGATGAATAGAATTTATTATAAACCTGGTTTGTTGTGTGTGAGTGTGTATAAATGTGAGTGTGTATAAATATGTGTGTGTTGTGGGGGAGATCTTGGATACACAGAGTTAAATTTAACCTTTCAAATTAATCACACGGTTGACATCTGCTATGACCAGGGCCCCATCCCAGGTATTGTACAGGATACAGTTGTTATGAAGCAAACACATTGTTTACAGAAGGCCTAAATCTGATGGGAAAAAAGGCTTAAATATGTGGAAAAGTCAGTAACAATCCCCATAACAAGCTGATGTGTTTTTCCGCCAGTTGTTACATGATGTTCTGTTCATGTAATTTGATGATCAGAAGATGCTTCTTCTTCTTCTTTTTTTTTTTTAAGAAGATGCTTCTTGAGAGGACCTGTCCACTTGAAAACATCTTAGTCAGTGTTTTTTGGGATGTTATCTGTCTTTAGGTAATAACCATGTGTCACAGGAATCTGCTGAGTTAAGACATTTTCCCCCATTTATAAAAAGTTGAAATAAAATTGATTTGGCAATAAGATTGGGGCTAAGTCTTTACAAGGGTTTTAAATTTCACTTCAGGCCAGGTTCAGCCTTTGGGCCTCCTTCTAATTACTACCTGTGACAATTTTTTTCTAACCAGGGCCTAGCACTTATGTCCTGATTCTTGGGTAGCTAATCCAATACTTCAATCTGTCCTGGTTTGTTATAGGCAGAGACAAATGATAAGATTGCCCAATCCTGTTGTGTCATAACTTAATACCTCTGTTGAAGCAGGGTGATTAGGGCTGCAGAGATGCGCAGATAGACAGCTAAAATCAGCCTAGCAGTTGAAAAGGTCTGCTGTGACAAGCTCCTCCCAACATGTGCTAAGCTATGAAGCAATAGCAATACTGTCTTGTCTTTTTCTAGGAAACCCCTACGTCTAAATTTAGATACCACATGCACATCCCTAACCCAGCCCTTCTTAGAATCATGACTTTTGTTACTGTTTAGCACCCTTATTCAATAATTAAAATCACATTGCATATAAAGTATGAAATCAGACATTCTCTCCAGTGGGAACCTAATCGGGAGATACACATAAGAGAAACTGAGAAGGGCTTTAGGGGAGTGTGACGGAGGGGGAGTCTTGGAGAGGAAAAGAAATAATCACTTTAGGATTTTCTCAGAGAAATTATAAAGAAGCTTCACTCGAAGTCCCAAAGGGAATAGGCTGAAGTAACTTGCCACTCTGACAAAGGAAAACCAACTTTTATGAATTCAGTTCGATGAAGAGTTCAGCTCTGCTGGAGTCTCATCCACTATAGCCCTAGGTGGTCCAGGTTCCTCTTCCTTCATCTTTCCCTGTTGTTGCCTTGTGCGTGCGTGTGTGCTAAGTTGCTTCAGTTGTGTCTGATTCTGTGCTACCCTATGGACTATATAGCCTGCCGGGCTTTTCTGTCCATGGAATTCTCTATGCAATAATGCTGGAGTGGATTGCCATGCTCTCCTCCAGGGGATCTTCCTGACCAAGGGATCGAGCCTGCATCTCTTGTGTTGGCAGGTACGTTCTCTACCACTAGCACCACCTGGGGATCCTTGTACTGTGTATAATTTTAGGAGCTTTGTGATTAAACTGGAGAAAAATGAGACTACTACTTAAGGATTACTAGTATTGTCTTTATAGGACTTCCCTGGTGGCTCAGATAGTAAAGCGTCTGCCTACAATGCAGGAGACCTGGGTTTGATCCCTGGGTCAGGAAGATCCCCTGGAGAAGGAAATGGCAATCCACTCCAGTACTATTGCCTGGAAAATCCCATGGACAGAGGAGCCTGGTAGGCTGCAGTCCATGGAGTTGCAAAGAGTTGGACAAGACTGAGCAACTTCACTCACAGTATTGTCTTAGGAGAAGGCAATGGCACCCCACTCCAGTACTCTTGCCTGGAAAATCCCATGGATGGAGGAGCCTGGTGGGCTGCAGTCCATGGGGTCGCTAAGAGTTGGACACAACTGAGTGACTTCACTTTGACTTTTCACTTTCATGTATTGGAGAAGGAAATGGCAACCCACTCCAGTACTCTTGCCTGGAAAGTCCCAGGGACGGAGGAGCCTGGTGGGCTGCCGTCTGTGGGGTCACACAGAGTCGGACATGACTGAAGTGACTTAGCAGCAGCAGCATTGTCTTAAAATAATGTATACTTCTGTCTACTGTAGATCATTACTCAGTGTAGAACTTGGAGCTCTTTTCCTAATTCTCAGCCATCCTAAGAGAGGAAATTTACAATGTCTTCAATGGTCTAAATGCATACAGACATTTGGAAGATGAACTATTATTACTGTTGTTACTGAACTTGCTAAATATTCTTTCTAGTTATGGAGTTAATCTGACTGTGGAGATTAATAAGCAAATTATGTTCAGTAAAATCATCATCTTAAGAGAAATGTTATTAAATTATGAATGTTAAAGTAGCACATATACTTCTCCTTGATCATTAATGACTAGTTTGGCAGAATTATATGCCACTGAAAAAATCTTCTTTGCATAGTTTTTGTTGTTGTTCAGTCACTAAGTCATGTCTCATTCTTTGTGACCCCATGGACTGCAACACTCTAGGCTTTCCTGTCCTTCACTATCTCCTAGAGTTTATTCAGGTTCATGTCCATTGAGTTGGTGATACTATCTAACCATCTCATCCTCTGTTGTCCCTTTCTCCTCCTGCCTTCAGTCTTTCCCAGCATCAGGGTCTTTTCCATGAGTCAGCTCTTTGCATCAAGTGGCCAAAGGATTGGAGCTTCAGCTTCAGCATCCGTCTTTCCAATGAATATTCAGGATTGATTTCCTTTAGGATTGACTGGTTTGATCTCTTTGCAGTCCAAGGGACACTCAAGAGTCTTCTCCACCATCACAATTCTTGATTCTAAGGCATCAGTTCTTTGGTGCTCAGCTTTCTTTATGGTTTAACTCTTACATCTGTACATGATTACAAGAAAAACCATAGCTTTGACTATGCACACCTTTGGTGGCAAAATGGTATCGCTACTTTTTAATACGCTTTCTAGGTTTGTCATAACTTTACTACCAAAGAGCAAGTGTCTTTTAATTTCATGGCTACAGTCCTCATCCACAGTGATTTTGGAGCCCAGTAAAACAAAATCTGTCACTGCTTCCAGTTTTTTCCCCATCTTTTTGCCATGAAGTTATGGGACCAGATGCCATGATCTTCGTGTTTTGAATGTTGAGTTTTAAGCCAGGTTTTTTACTCTCTTTCACCTTTAAGAGGCTCTTTAGTTCCTCTTTACTTTCTGCCATTAGAGTGTATCATCTGCATATCTGAGGTTGCTGATATATCTCCCAGCAGTCTTGATTCCAGCTTGTGATTCGTTCACTCAGCCTGGCATTTCGCACAATGCACTCTGCATATAAGTTAAATAAGCAGGGTTTCAGTATACAGCCTTGATGTACTCCTTTCTCAATTTTGAACCCATAAGTTATTCCACGTCCAGTTCTCACTGTTGTTTCTTGACTTGCATACAGGTTTCTTAGGAGACAGGTAAGGCGGTCTGGTATTCCTATCTCTTTTAAGAATTTTCCACTTTGTTACTTATTTTCTGCTTTTTGAGGTATAATTTATGTACAGTTAAAATTCACCCATTTAAAGTGTACTGTTTAATGAGTTTTGAATGAATACAGCCTATACCTACCACCAAAATCAAGACAGAAAATATTTCCTTTACTTTAAAAGTCCCATGTTCCTTTGCAGTCAGTCCCCTTTGCCCCATCTTACCCTTGACCCAGGAATAGATCAGTTTCTATGATTTTACCTTTTCTAGATTGACATGTAAGTGAAATCAGTCACCTTTCCAGTCTGACTTCTTTCAGCTAGCATCATGCTCTTGAGATTCATCCAGATTACCGTACACATCAGTAGTTTGTTTGTATAGCATTCCAGTACATGGAAATACCAATTTACTTATCCATTCAATTACCTGTCAATGGGTACTAGCAGCAGCAGCAGCAGCAGCAGCAGCAGCAGCAACAGCAGCAGCAATTTGTTGTATTTCCAGTTTTGGCTATTGTGAATAAAATTGCTGTGAAATGTCTTTGTGTAGACGCATATCTCCATTTCTCTTGGGTGGGTACCTAGCAGTGGATTTGTTGGATTATATGGTTAAGTGTATGTTCAACCTGATTACAAAGTCACACTGTTTTCCGTACTGGCTGTACCATTGCATGTGTGATAGAGACAGATACTTTGCATTCTCGCCACCACTTGGTAATCTCTGTCTTTTTAATTTTAGCCATTCTAGTAAGTACGTGATGATATTACATTGTGATTTAATTTTCACTTCATCAGTGACTATGATGCTATACATCTTTTCATGTGCTTATCTATCATCCATTTATCCTTTTTGGTAAAGTATCTGCTCAAATCTTTGGCACACTTTTATTGCACTCACTGTTTATCTTAATGTTGAGTTGTAAGAGTTCCCTACATATTCTGTTTACAAATATTTTTCCTGATATTTGTTTTGCAGTATTTAAGTCTGTGGCCTTTTCATTTTGGTAACACTTCTTTTAAATGACAAATTGTTTAAATTTTTATAAAGTCCAGTTTAACAATTTTTCCTTTATGTGCATTTTGTGTCTTAAGAATTCTTTGCCTAACCCAAGGTCACATTGATTTTCTATGTTTTCTTTTGGAAGTTTTATAATTTTAACTTATATTTAAGTGTATGATCCATCTCGAGTTAATTTTCAATATTGTATGAGGAAAAGATTAAGGCTCATTCTCTAGCATTGGGGTAGGCCTTGTCCTGGGACTTCAGTAAAGTCAAGTGTTCATTTCATTCTCTTTCTCCAAATGGGAGGGTATCTCTCTTCACCTTGGGCTGCCTGGGATTGGGGAAGGAGTGCTAGGGATGAGGTAAAACTATCTTTCTTTCCCTCTTCAATGCATTTTATTTCTCTGCTTTACCTGGGTGCTCTAACTGCCACTTAAAATCCTTAGCTCTTGTGAAGGTATTTTGGCATGTGGATATTCCTTCAAACTGGTATTTCTGTGAGGGAGCAGTCACTGGAAACTTGCTGAAGTCTGAAAACCAAACAATATGTTTAAAAATTTTTAATTTTCAATTGTCCATTGCTTGTATATAGAAATGCAATTGGTTTTTGTATATTGACCTTGAATCCACTGTCCATGTTAAGTCACTTAGTTCTAGTAGGGCTTTTTTTTTTTTGCATTCCTTGGGTTGTTTCTTTACAGGCTGCATGTGTCTCATCTTTCTTCCTCTCTTAGTGCATTGGTTAGGACTGCTAGTACCATGTTATATAAAGTGGTGGGAATGAATATTCTTACCTTTTTGCCATTCTAGAAAGCATTTGTTCTTCTACCATTAAGCATGATGTTAGCTCTAGTTTTTTTGTAGATGTACCGTATCATGTTGAAAAAGTTCCTTTTTATTTAGTCAGCTGAAGGATTTTATATATATATATATATATATATATATATAAAATGAACAGTCGTTTTTTGTTTCTTTGTTTTGTTTTGGCTATGCCATGTGGCTTACAGGGCTCTTAGTTCCCCATTAGGGTTTAAACCCTCACGCCGTGGCAGTGAAAACCTGAGTCCTAAGCACTGCACCGCCAGGAACTCCTAGTAGTTGAGTTTTGTCAAGTGATTTTTATGCATCTCTTGAGGTGATCATATGATTTTTCTCTTTTTCGTTTGTTGATAGGGCTTCCCTGGTGGCTCAGTGATAAAGAATACGCCCGCAATGCAGGAGACACAGGTTTGACTCCTGGGTTGGGAAGATCCCCTGAGGGAAATGGCAGTCCATTCCAGTATTCTTGCCTGGAGAATCCCACGAACAGAGCAGCCTGGCAGGCTACAATCCATGGGGTCGCCAATGAGTCAGACATGACTTAAGTGACTAAACAAAAAAATTAAGTATTTTCATCCTTAAAGAAGGAGATCCTGTTATATGCTACAAGATGGGTGAAACTTGAGGACATTATGCTAAGTTAAATAAACTAACCATAATAAAAAAAACAAAAAATGGCAAATCACACTGATTACATTTATGTTTACTATTAAATCTTCAGATAAACCCAACTTGGACATGATGTATTACCCTTTAAAAAAAAAAAATCTCGATTTTATTTACTAAAATTTTGTTTACGATTTTTGCATCATGCTCATGGTAGGTATTGAACTGTAGTTTCCTTTTTGTGTAATATCTTTGGTTTTGCTAACTAGGTAATGCTAGCCTTATAGTATGAGTTGGGAATTGCTTCTACTCTTCTGTTTTTGGAAAAGTTTGTGTAGAATTTGTATTACATGGTTATATTTCCTTATGTGCTTGGTATAATTCACCAATTAAGCATCAGATCTGGAGTTTTCTTTGTGAGAAGATCAACTATAAATTCAGTTTCTTTGATATAGGGCCACTAAGCTTTTTTTTTTTTTCTTTAAGTGAACTTTGATAGTTTGTGCTTCAACATACTTGTTCATCTTATTTGTCAATATATTGACAAAGTAGTTCAGCATGTTCTCCAATTATCCTTTTAATTTCTGTAGGATTTAATGTGATGGCCTCTCTTGTGGTCCTATTAGTCAGCTGAATCTTTTCTATTTGGGTATTGCCCAGACTTTAATATTAATACATACAGAAACATAATTTTAAAATATATGATCTAATACCTATTATTCTGCAACTTGAGTTTTTTATTTACTATTGTTATGTGACTACATATCTATTTACTTTGTGCTCTTCTATGGCTGTATGGTATCAAAATTTATACTATACTATATTTTGTCAACATACATGCAGATTGTTTCATTTCTTGGTTATAGACAAAGCTCTAGTGGACCTTCTTAGAGTTATTTTTAGTGCATATGTGCAAGCATTTCTCTAAGGTGGTTACCAAGAAGGGAGACTACTGGGTCAATGGCTATGCACACTGCACATTTTAATAAGTACTAACAAACGGCTCTCAAAAAGTACTAATTTATGTTATCATTAGCAGTGCATGAGTTTCTCCACACCTCTGTCAATCCTTGATATTATAAATCCATAAAAATTTTGCCATTTTTTTTGAGGGAAAAATACACATCTTATTTTAACTTGCAGTTCCCTAGTTACTGGATTCGTGGTTTTTTTTTTCCATATGCATTTCTTCCTGCCTCAGTTTTCTAATTTCTCCCCTTCTTCTATACAACTATCTTTTTCTTTATTTTTAAGGTGTTATTTATGTATTTTGGCTACTAGGCTTCTGGTATACAGGTTCCAAGTTTTTCTGCCAGCTCATCCTTGTGCTTTATTGATCAGCATTGTCAATTCTAACATACTCAAATGTTTTTCTTTATGGTGCTTGGCTTGTTCTTTGAAGTCCTTTCCTAGCCCTGTTTCCCTATGTTTCAAAAATTCTTAGAGTTCTTTAAAAAATAATTAGCTCCTTAAACTGTGTGGATATCAATTTATAAATGGTGTGAGGTAGACATCTAATTTCTTTTTCAAAGGAATAACTAATTGTTCAAGCACTGTTTATTAACCTTTTCACACTGCCCTGAAGAAGATCGCCATCTTCCTCATTTATGGACCTCCCATGCACACATTTCTGTATTCTCTCCATTATCTGTGCTTATCACAATAAGCAGATTTAATCTTATGGTTTTCCAATATGCTTGGATATGGGGCAAGTCCCAACCCCCCTTTATTTCCTTTATAATAAAAAAAGGTTTCAAAATCTGTTCTTCACTGTTTAACTGCCTGATTCTCTCTTCTTCCTTGGGTTGCAAGTAACAAAGAGGTGAAATAAGAATTACCATAGGCAAGACAAGGGAGCATGAAGAATGGAGAAAGAGAAAAAAAGAGCAATTCTCTTAAGATTTTTTTTTTCCCCCTCTACACTTCAAGATGCTACCCTATGAATATGCCAAATAAACATTAAATAAGTTTGTGTGTTCAGCCACTGTCTGAATCATAGGTGGCTTTCATTGCTGTCTAGTTACCAATGGCAGGGACCATGTAAACATCAAATGGGAATGGATGGGAGCTAGAAAGAAACATGAATCAGGGTGAGAAAATGAACAGGGACTACATGAGTAAAGAACATGGTGAGAGAAAATAAAAACTTGTATTCTTATGGACCCATCTGCCAGGCAGTCCAGTCTCTGCTTAGAGCATCTACTGGGTTCTTTCTGCTACCTCTTGATGCTTTTTATATATGGATTACAGAGAGGCTGGTTCTTTACTGGACACCTGACTTTACAGAGAAAGGAAAAGAATGATTTGGGATATAATAGTAATGATTCATAGCGAATACCACTGAAAGTGGGTAGGTGTTAAAAAGGGAGCCCAACAAACAAGTGTGGTAGTAAAATATTCACATAAACAGTTTAATCTTCAAATCTAACACTGTACCTTTTTCCCGGTGAAGCTACCATTACACATCCCGGAAAAGCCGTCACGTGGGTTTTGAGTTAACAATTAAATTATTTACAATGAATTTAGCTGTTCCTGACTGTCCATAGGGCCTGGTGGTTGTCATGGGGCTTGTGTTCAATGCAGTGTGGCCAGAGCTTCATGGTCCAGTAAGTACGACCAGGTAGTAACAAAGGCTTTCAATGGCCGTTCACATAGAAACATCCTCATTTTTTATGTTGCCAAAACACGAACATTGTGAGTTTCTGATCTCCTTTTAACTCACCAATTTATAATCAATTGTCTCAGGTTTTAAAGTAGGCTATTTTCTCTAGTAAAAAGCAACAATTGCGTCAAGTTCTAAGGAGCTGCCTCAAGAAGTCCCATGTAAGAGGCATTTCTCCCTTTTGCACCAAGTCTACAAATGAAGACAAACCACTTAATACACCGTAATGATATTTACCATTACCAAAGCAAATGAGGGGATGGTCTCTAAAACAATGGGATACGAACACTAAGACTTCAGTGGCCCCTACTGAACTGTTTTAAAATGTTCATAATCTGCTAGCTTCATGAAACCTAACCACCGCTGGCTTTAAAACAAACTTTTTTGTATACCTAAAGAGTAGCTTTTGATTAAAAACATTAAATAAAATAGTGTAACTGTTCTACGTATCAGATAAATCGCTCTGGATTGTAGAGCCAGACTTCTCTCTCTTAAGTGGAGCTCATGCAGCTAGCTTTGGGCATTTGCTAGAAACAAGCGCTAACGAATCTTCCGTCCGGCTGCTTCCAACCGCTGCTCTTCCAGTGCGGCCGCGCGGCCCTTGCGCTCCAGAGCCGGTCCGCCGCGGGCGCGGGGCCGGAGCCGAGCCCGGGCGGAGCGCACGCGCGCTCAGAGCGGTTGCGCACGTTTCAAGCGCTTCCCGCTCCTACCGTTGGGCTTAAGACTTTCAACCGCCGTCTGGGTCCGGCTTCCTGCTCCGTCGGGTGCCCCCTGGTGCTCATCACCTGCACCATCTTGGTGGCGGCTGCGCGGAGCTAGGGGTCCAGGGAGCCCGAGGATGCTTTCGAGAAAGCCGCACGTCCAAAGCCGGGGTGTCGATCACACGGGCACACTCAGGCACCTCTAAAGGAAGAGGAGGCTGTTTCACTAAGCACCAAGAGAGACAGGAGCACATTGTTTCATCCAAGTCAACTCAGCTCCTTCAAGTTTGTGGTAAAAGCCGCAGAGATACGTAGACCTCGTTTCTTCTCGAACCCACCCCCTCCCGCGCGCTGTGCGCTTTTTCCGGGCGGAGTTCGCTGTGACCCTTGACTGCAGTGGGGCGGCCCGTCTCTGCGAGTCAGAGGATCTGTCCTGGGCTTGGAGCCCAGGATGCGGCCTTAAGTGCCATGGAAGGGAGCTTCCCCCTCCCCCAGCCAATCAGTGTTATGCACAAAGTCTGTGGCCCGAGCAGAGGGGTCCGGCTCCTCCCGGCTCTCCGCCCACGCTCCGGTCGCGACACCGTATTTAAATAGGAACAGCAGCTCGTTTTCCATCCATGGCAATCCCAAGAGCTCGCTCTCGCCTCAGCACAGCATGGTGGGAGCCTCTCCCCTCTTACTGAGTCCTTCTCCTGTTTTTCTCTTCCCTTCTTCCACAATTAATGCCTAAGTCATGCTTTTCCTAGCTAGCGCCCACTAAAGGATGAGGCTTAGCGACCCGCGGTGACGCTCCCATCCGCCTTCCAGAAGAGGCGGTTTCAAAGGGAACTACAGCTCCCGTGGGGCCTCAGGCTAAGCCACCGCAGGGCATCACGGGAGTCGTAGGCGTCTTCCTGCTCTGTCCCGTTCATTCCTCAAGGTGTCAACTACAAGTCCCAGAGGGTCTCGGGGCCTGTCTCCTGTTTTTCTCTTCCCTTCTTCCACAATTAATGCCTAAGTCATGCTTTTCCTAGCTAGCGCCCACTAAAGGATGAGGCTTAGCGACCCGCGGTGACGCTCCCATCCGCCTTCCAGAAGAGGCGGTTTCAAAGGGAACTACAGCTCCCGTGGGGCCTCAGGCTAAGCCACCGCAGGGCATCACGGGAGTCGTAGGCGTCTTCCTGCTCTGTCCCGTTCATTCCTCAAGGTGTCAACTACAAGTCCCAGAGGGTCTCGGGGCCTGACAGCCTGCGCGAGAGCCCCGCGAGCGGAGTGGGGGTGGGGCGCCCCGGGCGGCGGGGGGCGGGGCCCGAGCGGGCTGTGTGGAGGCTTCAGATTCCCGGCGCCATTTAGCGCGGAGTTTCGCCGGCGGACGCGGCTCTTCTTCCGCGGCCTCTCTGCGCTTATCTCCGTGACAGAAGGCGCCCGACCGGGTGACTGCCCTTACTTCTCCCGGCCCTCCTCGGCCCGGAGGAGCACCGGGCTCGGGCCCTCCCCCACCGGCTCTCCCTCCGTCAGCCCCCGGCCCCGGCCCGGAGAGGAAGGGGTCCGCCCGGCCCGGGGCGGGCGGTGAGGCCCGGGGCCGGGGGCCGCTCCTCCGTGTCGCGCTTCGGCCCCTCGCGTCGGGCAATGGGCGGCCTCTGAGGCCGTCCAGCAGGGCGGGGAGGAGGAGCGGCCGCCCGCCTGGCCGCG
>SJXQ01011746.1:0-42264 GCA_006408695.1 Aepyceros melampus
CATAATTAAAAAAAAAAATAAAAAATGAAAAATGGTCTCAATAAACATTTTTCCAAAGAAGTTATAAAAATAGCCAATAACTATATGAAAAGATGCTTAACATCACCAGTTATTTGAGAAATGTAAAGCAAAACCACAATGAGATACACTTCATACCCACTCACTAGGATGGCTGAATCAAAAAAGAGACAACCAGTTTGGTGAGGATGTGGAGGAACTGGGACTGTTAAACATGCTGGTGAAATTATAAAATTATGCATTCACTTTGGAAAACTGTTTGACAGTGCTTCAGAGTATTAAACACAGAGTTACCATATGACCCAGGCATTCCACTCCTAGATATGTACACAATGAATTGAAAACAAATGTATACACAAATCTTGTATACAAATGTTCATAGTAGCATAATAGACAAAAAGTAGAAAACAAACCCAAATATCCGTCAACTGGTGAATGGAAAAACAAAATGTGAAGTATCTATACAATGGAATACAGATCTTCCTCCACTTAAAAATGGGGTTACATCCCGATAAACCCATTGCAAGTTAAAAATGCATTTAGGGCAACTAGCGTAGCCTGGCCTACATTACATGTGCTCAAAACACATTAGACTAAAGTTGGGTATAATCATCTAACACAAGCCTATTTTATAATAAAGCATTAAACATCACGTGATTTATTTGATCCCATACTGAAAGTCAAAACCAGAATGGTTGCATGGGTACAGAATGATTGTAAGTATATTAGTTATTTACTCTGGTGATTTTGTGGCTATAGCTTGCTGTCACTGCCCAGCACCATGAAGGAATATCTTAACTTACTGTGTATCACTAGCCTGGAGAAAAGATTAAAAATCAAAATATGAAGTATGGTTCCTACTGAATACATATCATTTTGTGCCATTATAAAGTTGAAAAATCGTTAAGTCAAACCACTATAAATTGAGGACCACCTGTATTATTTGGCAGTAAAAAAATCAATGAAGTTCTGATACATGCCACAACAGGAAAAAACCTTGAAAACAGTATGTTAAGCGAGAGAACCCAGCATGATTCCATTTAAATGAAATGTCTAGAATAAGCATATTCATAAGGATGCAAAGTAGATTAGTGATTGCTTAGGGCTTAGGTAGGAAGAAATGGAGTCTCTGTTAATGGGTGCATTAGCAGGACTAATTTGGAGTAATGAAAATATTCTGAATTAGATATTAGTGATGGTTGCACAACTCTGTGAATATGCTAAAACCCACTGAATTGTACATTTTTCAATTTTGTGGTATGTGAATTTTGCAGTCTGAATTCTGTCTCAATAAAGCTGTTTTCAAAAATAAAATGCTTAAAGATGAAAAGTCTAAAAGAAGAAGTCATATATAACCATATATATGGTTGTCATATATATGGTTAGAAGTCATATATAACTAAAAGAAGTCATATATAACCAATACTAATAATAAAAACAAGAGCACTGTCTTATATCCCTAAATATTAAAAATATAGTAAAATAGTATGACATGAAAAACTTTATATGAATAATTGAAATTTTTGATGAAATGAATCAACTCCTAGGGGGAAAAATATCTTACCCAGAATAATATGAGAAAATCCTATAGCTCTTTAAAAATATTAGTCTATAACTTAAATCCTTCCTAGAAACAGATATTTTGCAGGTAAAGTTAAATTACTATATAAGAAAATTGTTGCCATATTTACACATACTTTTTCCAGAAAATACTTTTCAACATATTTGGGGCCTATATGTTCTTGATATCAAAACTTAAAAAGACATTGTAAGAAAGAGAAATCATAAATGTACATGCACAAACCTGAAAAGAACAAATCAAGCAATATACAAAATTGATAACACCAAAATTTAATGGCTAATGTTGCTAAAGCAAAATTCTTTAAATAAACCAGCTATCATTAATGAGGAAAATAATATTATATAATAATTACAATGGATACAAAGAAAGCAATGTATTAACTTCAACATTTATAAGAAATATGTTCTTAATAAACGGAGAATGAAAGTGAAAGTGGCTCAGTCGTGTCTGACTCTGCGACCCCATGGACCCATGGAATTCTCCAGGCCAGAATACTGGAGTGGGTAGCTTTTCCTTTCTCCAGGGGATCTTCCCAATCCAGGGATCAAACCCAGGCCTCTCACATTGCAGGTGGATTCTTTACCAGCTGAGCACAAGGGAAGCCCAAGAATATTGGAGTGGGTAGCTTATCCCTTCTGCAGGGGATTTTTCTGACCCAGGAATCAAACCGGGGTCTCCTGCATTGCAGGCCAATTCTTTACCAACTGAGCTATGAGGGAAGCCTCAGTAAACAGAAAATAGAAGGGAGTTTTCTTAATGTAATGAAGTATATCCAAAAAAGTTATCTAGTATCATATAGCCAGGATCTAATGTTAGTCTCTCAGTTGTGTTTGACTCTTTGCGACCCCTTGGACTGTAGCCCACCAGGATCCTGCATCCTTGGAATTCTCCAGGCAATAATACTGGAGTAGGTTATAGCAGATATCTTATTTAGTGATGAAATCCCAAGTGCTTTCCCTCTGAGATTAGAAACAAGACAATAATTCCTGTTCTCATCACTTCTAATGAATATTCTACTTAGGTCTTAGACAATGCAGTGAGGCAAAAATAAATAAAGGAAATTTATTATTTATTATTTGCAGATAATATGATGTGTATTTAGAACAAATAAGCTACAGATAGATTATTGAATTGTGAGTGTAGCAAAGTTACTAAATACATAGTGGAGGTGGTGGTTTAGTCACTGAGTCCTGTCTGACTCTTGCAACACATGGACGGCAGCCCTCCAGGCTCCTCTGTCCATGGGATTTCCCAGGCAAGAATACTAGAATGGGTTGACATTTCCTACTCCAGGGGATCTTCCAGACCCAGGGATTGAACCCACCTCCCCTGCATTGCAGGTAGATTCTTTACCAGTGAGCCACCAGGTAAGCCCTAAATACATGATCAATATAGAAAACAATTATATTTATATATACCAACAATAAACACTAAAAAAGTGAATTTTAATAACTTAAATTTATAAAATCATCAAAAAATTTTAAACTAGGAACAAATTTATAAAAGCATGTGAAAGAACACGATCCATAAAACTAAAGCATTTCTGAAGTGAAGACACCAAAATGGAAGGAGACCCCAGCCTCTGTTTCCCATCTTTGATCAGCAGTTGTTAGTACATGGACGGCAGCCCTCCAGGCTCCTCTGTCCATGGGATTTCCCAGGCAAGAATACTAGAATGGGTTGACATTTCCTACTCCAGGGGATCTTCCAGACCCAGGGATTGAACCCACCTCCCCTGCATTGCAGGTAGATTCTTTACCAGTGAGCCACCAGGTAAGCCCTAAATACATGATCAATATAGAAAACAATTATATTTATATATACCAACAATAAACACTAAAAAAGTGAATTTTAATAACTTAAATTTATAAAATCATCAAAAAATTTTAAACTAGGAACAAATTTATAAAAGCATGTGAAAGAACACGATCCATAAAACTAAAGCATTTCTGAAGTGAAGACACCAAAATGGAAGGAGACCCCAGCCTCTGTTTCCCATCTTTGATCAGCAGTTGTTAGTTCAGTTCAGTTCAGTTCAGTTCAGTTACTCAGTCGTGTCCGACTCTTTGCGACCCCATGAATCGCAGCACGCCAGGCCTCCCTGTCCACACCAACTCCCGGAGTTCACTCAGACTCATGTCCATTGAGTCCGTGATGCCATCCCGCCATCTCATCCTCTGTCGTCCCCTTCTCCTCCTGCCCCCAATCCCTCCCAGCATCAGGGTCTTTTCCAATGAGTCAACTCTTCCCATGAAGTGGCCAAAGTACTGGAGCTTCAGCTGCATCATTCCTTCCAAAGAAATATCCACAAACAAACAAACAAACAAAAAATAATCTGGGAGATTTCTAGAGTCCGCTTGAGAAATTTTAGCAACACAGTAGAACAGAGAAACCTGAGGATAACCATTCAAGAAGAGAACAAAAAAAAGAGTTTCATTTTGCCTACATCATCCTGTCCTCCTAGAAAGCATGGTGTAGTGCTAAGAGGTAACTTTCCAACTTTTCTTTCTCACCAAGAAAGAAGAGCAACATGAGGGACCAGCTTCTCCAGCCTTAGACAGCAGCAAATGAATTTCCCACCTTAGTTTTACCCCCACCCAAACCATGAAACCTGAGCAGTCTCTAGACTGCTAGGAACAGGGGTAAAAAGCAGGGGCTACCAGTAGCAGTCATGCAGCAGGAGCTATTACAGTTCACAGTGGTTTGCTGTACAAACCCAACAGCCTTAGCCACTGAAGAGGTAACCAATGGTCAGCAGAACTGTTGCAGACTCCCTGCAGATACACCAGCTTTGGTCCCCAAAGTACTTATGTTTGGTAAGTCAGCTGCCTAACTCTCAGCCCACTCTCTAACCCTAGTACCGGCTGACTGCTGGGAACCACTGGCAGCCATCTCAGACCTCTGCAGCTGCATCAGTGCAAGACAGTAGCCTGGACATGAGTGACTCTCACTGTTAGTGCAGATTTGCGCTTGCACATCACTGACCCAACACCTGTCACTAGCCTCCACTGCAGTGCATAGGCTGGGGGCAGGGGGTAGAGCATGGAATTTGCACAACCTTGGAAGAGCACACTGACAGACACACTATGTGTGTGTCTGCAATTGGCCCCCACCACTGCATAGATACCTAAACTGGTCCCAACAGCCAAGCATGTGCATGCCACCATCTCTGGCTGCTACCACTGCCTGCCATGGCCCCTAGTGCTGCCCCTGGACGTGCCACTGAGGGCCTACCAGCCCTTATAGCCACAATGTCTGTCAAAGGCCATACAGTCGTCAGTGCTATGGAACTCTGTGACCTGAGCTAGGAGAGACATCATGCACCCCTGGGTGCAATACCACTCATACCCCTGCACTTGGCACGCTGCATCTCTAGATCCTAAGTCACAGAATACTCCTGGGTGCCCCAACCCACAGATAAAAGTCTTCCATTAACAAAATTACTCTGTAAAACCTAGAGGAGGTGACTGTTTCTTCAAATGCATAGACACCTATGCGAGTTTATAGGGAATCACAAAGAATCAGGAAACACATTTTCATTAAAGGAATACAGTAAACCTCCATTGTTCTAAATAAATGGAGATTCAGGAATTTCCCAACAAAGAATTCAAAGTAGCTGTTCTAAACATTCTCAGAGAGCTACAAGAGCACACAGATAAAATTCTCAACAAAATATTAGAAAACTGAAATCAGTAGCACATTAAAAGGGTCACACACCATGACGAGAATAAACATCTTGCAATGCAAGGATGTTTCCATGTATATAAGTCAGTTGATGTGGTACATCACATTAAATAGAATGAAAAATAAAAATCATATGGTCACCTCAATAGATGAAGAAAAAGCATTTGACAAAAAATAACATCCTTTCATGATAAAAAAAAATTCAATAAATTGGAACAAACTTCAGCTTAATAAAGGCCGTATACAACAAATCCAGAGTCAACATCACCCTCAACAGTGAAATATGGAAAGTTTTTCTTCTAAAATCAAGAATAAGACAAGGGTGCCCACACTTGTTACTTTTACTCAACATAGTAATGGAAGTTCTAGCTAGTGCAATTAAGCAAGACAAAGAAATAGAAGACATCAGAAAAGAAGATATAAAATTGTTATTGTTTGTGGATGATATGATTTTATATGCAGAAAATCTAAAGATGCCACCAAAAAATTATTGAAACTAATCAATGAATTCAGTAAAGTTGCAGGATATAAAATCAACATATGGAAATCTTTTGTGTTTCTACATAAAAGTAGTAAAATATTTGAAAAATAAAGAAAACTCTCCCATTCTCTCTCTCTCTCTCTCTCTCTCTCTCTCTCACACACACAAACAATATTAGGAATAAATTTACCCAGAGAGATGAAAGATTTGTGCAATGAAAACTATAAGATCTTGGCAAAAGAATTGAAGAAAATACAAACATGTGAACAGATATCCCATGTTCATGGATCAGAAAAATTAAATGTCTATACTACCCAAAGCCAGCTAAGAGTCAGTATAGTCCTATCAAATTTCCAAAGGTATTTTTTACAGAGATAAAAAAAATCCTAAAATGTATATGAAATTAAAAAAAGACCCTAAACAGTCAAAGTAATTCTAGAAAGAATAACAAAGCTGGAGGCATCACATCTGATTTCCCACTATATTACAAAACTGTTATAATCAAAAAATAATAATATATTTACAAAAGTAGACACATAGGCCAATGGAATAGAACTGAGAGCCTTGAAACAAACCCAAGCATACAAAGTCAACTATAACTGGACAAGGGAGCCATGAACATTCAAGTGGGGAAAGGACAGTCTCTTCAATGAATGGTGTCAGCCAACTGGATAACCACCTGCAGAAAAATAAAACTGGACCCTTATATTATACCACTTGAAAAAATTAACTTGAAAAGGATTAAAGACTTAAACATAAAAACTGAACCATAAAATTCTTAAAATGAATCATGGGGGAAAACTTCATGTTGGTGTTGGCAACAATTTTTTTTGGATATGATAATATTTTAAAAAAGCAACAAAAGCAAAAATGAACTAATGGAACTCCATCAAACTAAAGTCTTCTTCAAAGCAAAAGAAAGATAAGCAAAATAAAAAGGAAACCTATAAAATGGGAGAAAATATAAAAATACATATTTAATAGATATCTATATAATAAGCAGTTACTACCAAAATATATAGGGTTTTTCCAGGTGGTTCAGTGATAAAGAAGCTGACTGCCAATACAGGAGATACAGGAGACCTGGATTTGATCCCTGAGTCAGGAAGATTCCCCTGGAGAAGGAAGTGGCAACCCCTCTAGTATTTTTACCTGGGAAATCCCCCAGACAGAGGAACCTGATGAGCTGCAGTCCATGGGGTCGCAAAGAGTCAGATATAGCTGAGCGACTGAGCATGCATGCACAAATCCAAAATATATAAAGAACTTATACAAATCAGTATTATACAAAATTCAATTAAAACATGGGCATTGGGACATTTTTCTAAAAAAAAAAATCAAATGACCAATAGGTACATGAAAAAATGCTTGACACCACTGGTCATCAGGGAAATGAAAACCAGAGTAATAGTGAGCTATACCACCTCACACCTATGGAATGACTAACATCAAAGAGAGAGAAAGAGAGAAATGCTGGTGAAGATGTGACGCAAAAAGAACCATTTGTACACTGTTAATGAAAATGTAAATTGGTAGAGCCACTGTGAAAAACAGTATGAAGTTTCCTCAAGAAATTAATAATAGCACCACCATATGTCCAGCAATCCCATTTCTGGATATATATCCAAATGAAATGACAACAGAATCTCAAAGAGATCTGCACTCTCATGTTCATTGCAGCATTACTCACAGTTACCAAGATATGGACACAACCTAAGTACCCATCAGTGGATGAACAGATAAAGAAGATGTGGTATATGCATATACAATAAATATTAGCCATCAGAAAGAAGAAAACCCTAACTTTCAACAATATGGATGGAGCTTAAGGGTATTATACTAAGTGAAATAGGTCAAGCTGAGAAAGATAAATACTGTATGTGGCATATTTATATGTGGAATCTAAACAGCTAAAATCACAGAAACAGACAGTAGAGTGATGGTTACCAGGGGTAGGAGATGAGGGCAATGGGAAAATGTTGGTCAAAGTGTACAAGACTAAAAAACCTGGAAACAGAACTGCCATATGACCAGCAATCCCACTGCTGGGCATACACACCAAGGAAACCAGAATTGAAAGAGACGTGTGTACCCCAATGTTCATCGCAGCACTGTTTACAATAGCTAAGACATGGAAGCAACCTAGGTGTCCATCAGCAGATGAATGGATAAGAAAGCTGTGGTACATATACACAATGGAATATTACTCAGCCATTAAAAAGAATACATTTGAATCAGTTCTAATGAGGTGGATGAAACTGGAGCCTATTATACAGAGTGAAGTAAGTCAGAAAGAAAAACACCAATACAGTATATTAACACATATATATGGAATTTAGAAAGATGGTAACGGTGACCCTGTATGCGAGACAGCAAAAGAAACACAGAGGTAAAAAATAGACTGTTGGACTCTGTAGGAGAAGGCAAGGGTGGGATGATTTGAGAGAATGGCATTGGAACACGTATATTATCATATGTGAAATAGATCGTCAGTCCAGGTTCGATGCAGAAGACATGGTGCTCAGGGCTGGTGCGCTGGGATGACCCTGAGGGATGGGATGGGGAGGGAAGTGGGAGGGGGGTTCAGGATAGGGAACATATGTACACTCATGGGTGATTCATGTCAATGTATGGCAAAACCACTACAATATTGTAAAGTAATTAGCCACCAATTAAAATAAATAAATTTTTAAAAAGGTGGTACAAGACTCCAGTGATAAGATGAATAAACTCTGGGGATTTCATGTACAATATGGTGATTATAGTTAGTAATACTGTATTGCATACTTGAAATTTGCTGAGAGTAGATTTTATGTGTTCTTACCACACACAAAAAAAAGAAATGGTAATTATGTGATATGATGGATGTGCTAGCTAATGCAATACTGATAATCCTTTTGCAATGTGCAAATATCAAATCAGCATGTTATACACTTTAAAATTACACAATGTTATATGCCAAGTATATATCAATAAAGCTGGGGAAATAAAATAATTCTAAAACATTTCTAAAAGATATTAAATGAGATCTAAATCAGTAAAAAGATAGTCCCGTTTATAGACTTGAAGATACAAAACTGGAGATATTAACTGTCCCAAAACTGATTTACAGATTCAAAGAAATATCAGTAAAAACCATAACCAATAGTTATTGTTGGCAAATAAACAAGTCAATTCTACAACTTACATAAAAATGCAAAGTCCAGATGCACTTCAAAAAGAATCAAGTTGTAGGACTTGCTCTGCTAGATATCATGACTTTATAAATCTGCTATAATTAGGATAGTATAGATACTAGGGCAGGGATAGAAAATTAGATCAAAGGAGCAAGAAATGGACCCCTATATGTAGACACACACATATATATATTTTACACATATATGAATATATATATATATGGGTACTTGTTTTATGACAAAAGTAGTGCTGCAGAACCATGAGGACTTGACAGCTTTCAAAACCTGCACTTCAATAACTGTAATGTCTATGTGAAAAATAGTTAATTCTGACTTCTACCTGATGCCACATAAAAATGAATTGCAGACCTAATGTGAAGGCAAAACAATGGAACTTCTAGAAGAGAATATAAGAACACTTAGTGTCTGTGGAGTAGAAAAGATGTCATTAGTAGGCACAGATAGTATAATATGTTTTCACAAATAATATTATTACTAAAGAAGAAATTCATTAGATTGAATTACATTAAAATTAAGGACTTATATTCATTAAATAAATATTAAGAAACTGGAAAAGAAAGGTACAGAGTGAAAGAAAGTATTACATCATATACAAGTGACAAAGGACTTGTATCCTGAATTTATAAGGACCTTCTACAAATTCAACAACAATAAAAAGGCAGGTAGAGAGACTTGAGGAGGTACTATATATTGGAGTAATTTTTAAGTGGAATTAAAGGGACAATGGAAAGAATTGATTATTTCTCAGACTATTTAACATGAAATGCTTGGTTATAAACTTTCTCTGTAATACTGAACATGCTTCACTGAAAACTGTGATTGATGCTAGTAATACACAGCCCTCCTTTTGTTCCCCCACTGTCTGATTGATGGACCACCATCATTTGAGGGATAAAAGGACAGCTATTGAGACTCGTCACAGATGGAGTTTGCAATGCGAGTGAAAACCAACTTAAATTTAGACAGTGCTTTTAACTCAAAACTTACACAGACAAGAATACATTAAAGAAGCTTTTAAAGAGGCTGATAAAATATGTTCATCTTTAAGCTTGATAACCAAATATTTTTAATGGTCCCACTACACTTTTACTAACATTAAAATAAAAACTCGAAAACTATCCCTGGTTATTTTTCCTAAATGGATTTGAAGCAAATGAATGGGGAAAATGTGTTTACTTATTACACAACACGTTTGTTCTTAATGCAGCCTCTTACATATTTAGGCAATTTAATGAAGTTTAAATTTCTCTCATGATTAGTCTGGGGCCCTGCCTATCCCTTGAAATAGAAAGACACTGACATCTGTGTTCTCAAGAAGGACCTTAAACAATGAATAGGAATCTCTACACATAATTCAGCTGGAGTAAACTATGTTGAGAATGTACAAAAAAAGAAAGAAATTTTAAATATGTTTAATTAGAAAAACTCTAACTCATAAGTACTGTGTTTCTTTGGAAGTTGAAATAACTATAATAATATCAGATGCTCTAGGATATGAACGTGGGCTTCCCTTGTGGCTCAGCTGGTAAAGAATCCGCCTGCAATGCAGGAGACCTGGGTTTGATCTCTGAGTCAGGAAGATCCCTTGGAGAAGGGAAAGGCTACCTGCCAGGAGCCAGCATGGGGGAATCCTGCCCATGGCAAAGGTCATGAGGAAAGGGGCCTGACAAAACGCAAAGGTGGGATCAGGCCTTAGGGGTACCCCTAGACTTTCTCAAGCATCTACCCCCAAAGCCAGAGTCTGCCTGCCTTACTGCATTATGTTTTCCACCTATTCTTCTGACATTACAGGGGGGCTATCCCCGACCACCTTTCTCTGGAAGAAGTCAACTTAGAGCTCCAGTTAACAGTCTCCTGCATATAAAAGGAGTGTCTCAGCTCAAACCCCTCTATTAGCTTTTAACTTGCCTGACAGGTCTGTCCAGACCTTTTACAACTGCGTATGTGATTGCTCACAGCCTCCAGACCGCGAGAGGCACAGGAAGTTTAAAACATCCTAGGAATGTAGGGGCTTCTGAGGAGTCAAAATCATTAGAACAGGACTGATTAAGGGTCTCATTGTTGAGCCAATACTTGCTGACAAATTTTCCTATCTTTTATTTGTTGATATAGTTGGTATATAGAAAAAACAAGTAGCAACATACATCTTTAAGTACCTTCTTTGTTATAACCCACTGCACCTTTGTTCTATAGGGATGTAACTTTAGTGCTTTAAGGGTGATGCAGATTAAAGAAAAACACTTCAGGGGAAATGAGATTAACATTCATTAAGGAAGAGAGCCATAAAGTGTTAACAGGCCTCTTGGCCAGAAGATAATGTAAATCACCTGAGACCTTTTGTATACGGAAAGATATGCAGAAAGAAAGCCTGGTATCGATGTCAGGATTGCTGCCCCTGCATGACTCTGTATCTTCCATTATGTAAAACTTAGGGTATATAAGCACCTTTTGAAAATAAAGTTGTGAGGTTTTTGCACAAGCTTGGCCTCCCCCGTGTCGACTCTTTCTCTCTTTCTCCCTCTCCCTCCCTCTCTTTTTCAGGCTGATCCCTTGGAACACAGAGGCTCTCCATATCTACTTATTTGCTGGGGCTTCTAAGACCCATGTGAGAGGGAGCCCAAGGCAGGGCACCCTCCGCTATTCAAGCAGGTGCCTGTGGCCTAATGTAGACGGTGCAAGTTTCTTGTCTTGAGACTTTATTAGCTTTCCGTGTAAACCAAGGACTATCAATCTCTTTTCTCCTCTATTTTTTCACTACATTATTCTTCTCTAATCTCTCTTTAAATTTCTAATTAATCTCTCTTTAAGCACCGACTCTGTCATTGTTTCGAATTACCCTGGATCCACTGGGGCTGGACCCCGGCAGCTACCCACTCCAGTATTCTGGCCTGGAGAATTCCATGGACTGTACAGTCCATGGGGTGCAAAGAGTTGGACACAACTGAGCAAATTTCACTTCATTTAGGATACAAACTTACAACTGCTCCTGAGACATCCTTCGCTCAAGTGCAAATATATGTATGTTTCAATATTAGAGATGATTATGCCATACATTTGATTAAAATGAGAAATATCTTCCTCATACTAGTAAAAAGCAAAAGAGAAGTTCTACCACTTGAATACATAAGAGAAGAGCCAGTCTTTGGCATAAGGAAAACATGTATTGAGCTGATACCAAACCAAGCACTGTACATGCTCTAATCATTAAATTTGATTTTCACAACTCTAAGCAAGAGATAATATTAACCTTTTTAATAGATGAGGTTTATGGAGATGAAATGAGTTGACTGAGATCACAAAGATATGGAAGAGTCTGGATTCCAATCCAGTCCTGTGATCTCAGTCCTGTGATCTTCCTAGAGGACCAAAGAGAATGGTTCCCATTTCGCACAGTCCAGTCCAGCTGAGGTTCTGAGCCCCTTCAGTGTGAGGGATTTGGTAGTGACTGAAAGAAGCTGGATAGATTAATTGCATTGATAGCCCCAGTTCTTTGCTTCCTCTGTTTTAATGCCACTTTGCCAGACAAGTCTACATTTCTCACAGTTTTGCCATGTCACTTGCTTTGGCTAATGAGATGTAGGCAGATCTGATGCAGGTGTAACCCTGAAAAAGTGCTTCTGCTCTTAGGCTTTGGCTGCTAGCATGAGGACGTGCCTGGGCTCACCTGCAGAAGCGTGAGAGCCTAGGGTCTCATTGCCTCAGCTAACAGGCAGCTGATCACCTGCCCACTCAGAGAAACCAGCTGAAACAGCAGAATTGTCCAGACGTGCAGCCTCTGACCTGTACACTCGTGACTGAGGTAAATGACGGTTGCTTTCAGCCACTGTGAGTTTTGGGGCGGCTTGTTTTCCCGGCAGTAGTTAACTGACACAGACACCTTCTCACAATGAGAGGAAAGGAACACAGATAATTCTGGGGGAAATATATGGTTGGTGAGTATACAGGGCCTTCGGAACGCAAAATGAATCCCTAAGCACAACTGCAACAAATCAGAAAATGTCAACCTCTAAACTGAAAGCAAGTTAAAACAATGAACGTTCATGAGAAATATCTATAAACTATACCATTTCCCCACTCTATAATGGTTCAGGTAACAAGGAGGGTGTAAGGACCAGTCTCCACTTGTCACTAAAAATGAGCCCCCTTGGATGAGATTCCCACCCCATCCTGAGAGACTGACATTACCCCTTGCACAAATTTTTATATCATTTTAAACCATAATTATATACAGAATTATCAGTAGCTTCTTAAAGAGGTGGGAGCATCATCTCTTTGGGTGACAATTGCTACCTTTGATAATGACCAGAGTGTACCTAGGACATACTTTTCCTCTTTCACAATAGTAATGACAAGAATCACAAAGGATTCCAAAGGTGTCCTGGGGAAAAGAAAACATAGTCCACATGTTTTAATGAAGGATGAGTGAAAGTCTGCCATGAATCAAGCATAAGAAAGACAGCATGTGGGATGGAGGGCCATGGAGATCAGTGAGCTATTATTCTGGAGTACAGGGATGTACAGTCTGTGGGGAAAGACAGATGTGTAAGCTGCCAACTGTAACTCGAGGTCAAATGCAGCAAGAATTCTGTCAAGTTACAAGCTGTGGAAGATACAGGACACCTAAGCAAATTTAAACAGATAATACAAGGGGGAAGAAAGAGAATTACTTTAAAACTTTTTAAAGAAGAAAGTCAAACTTTGTTTTAATGATACATTGATTCTTCATCACATCATGTATATTTTGCTTTCTCTAAATATAAAGCATTAGGAATGACTCTAAATTATTATGATTTTCATATCTGGGTATTGCTACAATTAAGTTACACAAAATTGTGGGTGAGGAGTCATTTCTTTACAGCTTCTCAGGAAAGAGTTCACGCTCTAAGCCCGTCTCTTATCTAAATTGTGTCCTCCTCCAGGGAGGAAAATGTGCCTTGTATTCTCTGTATTTCCTGGTTGGCAACAAGTCTAGCATGTGAGCAATTTTTGAGTTTCTAGTGAGAGATTAATATTATATACAAACAGGCCTTGATTTATAAATTAGATGTTTTAAAGGTCCTGTTTAAAGTCTGTGGCCTGACTATTCCTATATTTGTTGAATATTTATTCTTGTGCTAAGCCCTAGGTAGGATGCTAGAGGTACTAAACTAAATAAGAAAAGATCCTTCACTCAAAAACTCCTATTCTCACCAACTAACAACCAATAGGCAATGCAATTAGGAAATCATTCACCATATCTATGTTTTGGCCACGTACTTCATCTTTCTGTGCTTTACTGTCCTCATCTATAAAATGGGGATACTAATAATGCCTACTGAGCAGGCTGGTGAAAATAGAAAAATACATATTTGTAAAGGCCCAGAACACAATAAGTGCTCAATAAACAATAGAACAAAAAACTAGTCCTGTGTCATTATCAAAATTCTGTATTTCAAGCTTATATTAAAGGTAGAAGAGTACAATGACCACTTTCTATCCATCACCTAGACTTAAAAAAATTTTATAACTATACGGCTATACTGGTGCATTCAGGCAGATTACTGGTCCTCAATCCAGGTTGAAGAATGGGAAATGGGAAGAAATAGGGAGGAGGACAGTGAGGTATAGTTTGTGCTCATCAAACATTCCATGTACACCTCCATTCATTCCCGTCCTCCCTTGTATATGTCTTCTCTTAGCCAGTGAACATCAGTGGAAGTAATGTGTCATTTATGGGTCAAAGCAGATAAGAGACATTACACCTCTTCCATTCCTGTGTTCCCTTGCCATTGGATGAAGGAGGACCACCTCTCCTACACAGGCTGTATGTAAACACAAACAAAAGCAAAGCTGTGTTAAGCTGTATTAAACTGCTTGGATTCAGAAGTTGGTCTGTACCCAGGGTTAGCTCATATAGCTGCCCTGCAGACAACAGGGAAGGCCTTCATGGCTGGCAGTGCTGTGAGTTAGCGTCCCTGCTCCCTGGGACTGGCAGGTGTTGAAGGCATTCCTCTCATGGCATTTTCATGAGCTCTTCAGAAAGGCTCCCACACACCATCGGAAATGGCTTGCCTTCAGTTCCCTTAAAGCAACAAATGCACTTCCTCAGATGGTCATTCACATTTCCTCCTTCCGGGTTTGGACACCTGACGTTACACTTTCTTCTATGATTTCCTGCCCCTTGCAAGTTACCCTCTGTGTGGTGTAAAAGAAAAACCCAGCCAGTTTTCTCTCTAAGCAAAGCACCTATCTAGTATGCATATGATTCATAGAAAGCCCTCTCTCATCATTTCACTCTGACTAACTCTGCCTCCTTCTCCCTCCAGCCTCTCATGAGCCACCTCGTGTTGCTCTACTGACCCAGAGAGCACCTCCAGCCTCATCACTTGTCTTCATGTGTCACAAGCAGAGAGCAGACACAGTCCATAGCATTTCTGCTGAAGCCTCCTAACTAGGTCTGAGTGAAGGAGAAACACCCTTGCTCCTTCCCCCTCACAGATGGATGAATGGGTGGCTGTTCAGGTGTACAATGCCAGTTCTTATACTCCCACTTAGGGGGCTGAGCTCTCATTTCATGTTAGAATGTAGAGATAATTTTGGCCTATTATTTTCAGGTCTATTATCAACCTACTTTTTCAGTTCAGTTCAGTTCAGTTGCTCAGTTGTGCCTGACTCTTGGCAACCCCAGGGACTGCAGCACACCAGGCCTCCCTGTCCATCACCAACTCCCAGAATTTACTCAAACTCATGTCGATTGAGTCGGTGATGCCATACAACCATCTCATCCTCTGTCGTCCCCTTTTCCTCCTGCCTTCAGTCTTTCCCAGCATCAAGGTCTTCTCAAATGAGTCAATTCTTCGCATCAGGTGGCCAAAGTATTGGAGTTTAAGCTTCACCATCAGTCCTTCCAATGAACATTCAGGACTGATTTCCTTTAGGATAGACTGGTGGGATCTCCTTGCAGTCCAAGGGACTCCCAAGAGTCTTCTCCAACATCACAGTTCAAAAGCATCAATTCTTTGGTGCTCAGCTTTTTAGAGTCCAACTCTCACATCTATGCATGACTACTGGAGAAACCACAGCTTTAACTATATGGACCTTTGTTGGCAAAGTAATATCTCTGCTTTTTAATATGCTGTCCAGGTTGGTCATAACTTTTCTTCCAAGGACCAAGCGTCTTTTAACTTTATGGCTGCAGTCAACATCTGCAGTGATTTTGGAGCTCCCCCAAAACATAAAGTCCCAGGTAAAACAGACATTAAACATGTCCCATTTTTATATTCTGTTAAACTAGAATGGTCAAGAATGCATTTCTCTGGGTTGGTTCTGGGTCAAGGTAGGCAAGAAAAACCAGGCCTTGTGGAGATAAGGCAAGAAAGCATCATCCATTCATTCAGTGTTATGTATCATTGAGAGAGGTGCTGGGCATGTTTCTAGATGCTTTGTACAGAAGGGTGAGTAAAGCAGACAAGGGACCACAACTTTCCTATTCCTTATAAAGAAACATGAGAGACAAACAATAAACAAATGAACAAGACAGATTTTCAGAGAGATGAGTGATACAAAGAAAACAAAGATAGGATTACAAGCTAAAGAATGACATGGGGAAGGACAACTAGAGAGTGGCAGGTCAGATGCACTGTCATCAGGGAAACAGTCAAGAAACAGACCAAGTAGAGGACACACACACACATTCTTATTTTAAGGAATTGGCTTATATGGTTGTGGGGACTGGTGGGGTCAAAATCTGTGGGGCAGACCAGGATGCTGGATCAACCAGTCAGGAGCTAATGCTGTAGTTTGGAGGCAGAAGCTCTTCTCCCAAACGGAAACCTCAATTTTGTTCCCAAGTCTTTTGAACTGTTTGGATGAAGCCCACCCACATTATTGAGGAAAATCTTCTAATTCAAGTCAACTATTGTCAATAGTTTGGATGTGAGAGTCGGACCATAAAGAAAGCTGAGTGCTGAAGAATTGATGCCTTCAAACTGTGGTGTTGGAGAAGACTCTTGAGAGTCCCTTGAACAGCAAGGAGATCTGACCAGTCAATCCTAAGGAAATCAGTCCTGAATATTCACTGAAAGGGCTGATGCTGAAGCTGAAGCTCCAATACTTTGGCCACCTGATGCGAAGAACTGACTCATCAGAAAAGCCCCTGATGCTGGGAAAGACTGAAGGCAGGAGGAAAAGGGGATGACAGAGGATGAGATGGTTGGATGGCATCACTGACTTGATGGATATGAGTTTGAGCAAGCTCCAGGAATTGGTCATGGACAAGGAAGCCTGGTGTGCTGCAGTCCATGGGGTTGCAAAAAGTCGGACATGACTGAGTGACTGAACTGATTGTCAGTATTAACTGCAGCTACAAAAGACCTTCACAGCAACACATATATTACTGTTTGATTGATTAACTGGGCACTCTAGCTTAACCAGGTTGATGTATAAACTAACAATCACACTGAAATCTGGATGACAAAGCCGAGTCAATCATAAGAAGACCTGGGGATGGGGCATTTTTGGCAAGAGGAAGAGCTAGTATGAAGGTCCCAAGGCTGATATGACCTGAACACATTTTTGTGGGCTGAAAATTTTTGTCTCCCCAAATTCATATATTGAAATTTAACCTACAAGCTAATGGTATTTAGAGGTGGGAGTGGGGGGCTTTTATGGGTGATTAGATCATGTGGGTGGAGATAATGAATGGAATTAGTGCCCTTGTAAGAGGCCTCCCTCTCTCTGCCATGTGAGGATAAAATGACAAGACAGTCATTTGTGAGCCAAAAAGACAGCCTTCACAAAAGCCTGGCCATACCAGCAGCCTGATCTCAGACTTCCAGCCTCTATGTGTGTGATTGCTTGCTAAGTCACTTCAGTCATGTCTGACTCTTTACTGTAGGCTGCTCTGTCCATGGGATTCTCCAGGCAAGAATACCAGAGTGGGTTGCCATACCCTCCTCGAGGGGATCTTCCTGACCCAGGAAGTCTTCTACATTGGCAGGCGGGGTTTTTTTCTTACTACTGTGCTACCTAGGAAGCCCCACTATAACTGTGAGGAATAAATATGTGCTGCTTAAGAACCCAGTCCATTGGCATTGTTACAGCAGCCCAAGCTAATAAGATACACATCAAGAGGCAAATGGATTCCACATATAAGGGATATCATAAGATATTTGTCTTTCCATGTCTGACTTACTTCACTCAGTATGACAATCTCTAGGCCCATCCATGTCACTGCAAATGGCATCTAAAAAATTATATGAATGAAATTATTTACAAAACAGAAATAGAGTTACAGACGTAGAAACCAAACTTATGGTTTCCAAGGGGGAAAATGTTGGGAAGAAGGATAAATTGGGAGGCTGGGATTGACATATACACACTACTACATGTAAAACAGATAACTAATAAAAATCTACCGTGTAGCACAGGAAACTCTATAATGACCTATATCAGTTCAGTTCAGTTCAGTTCAGTCTCTCAGTCGTGTACGACTCTTGGTGACCCTGTGAACTGCAGCATGCCAGGCCTCCCTGTCCATCACCAACTCCCAGAGCCTACCCAAACTCATGTTCATTGAGTCAGTGATGCCATGCAACCATCTCATCCTCTGTTGTCTAAATCTCCTCCTGCCCTCAATCTTTCCCAGCATCAGGGTCATTTCAAATGAGTCAGTTCTTCACATCAGGTGGCCAAAGTACTGGAGTTTCAGCTTCAACATCAGTCCTTCCAATGAACACCCAGGACTGATCTCCTTTAGGATGGACTGGTTGGATCTCCTTGCAGTCCAAGGGACTCTCAAGAGTCTTCTCCAACACCACAGTTCAAAGGCATCAATTCTTCAGTGCTCAGCTTTCTTTATAGTCCAACTCTCACATCCGTACATGACTACTGGAAAAATCATACCCTTGATTAAATGGACCTTTGTTGACAAAGTAATGTCTCTGCTTTTGAATATGCCATCTAGGTTGGTCATAACTTTTCTTCCAAGGAGTAAGCGTCTTTTAAATTCATGGCTGCATCCTTTAGGATGGACTGGTTGGATCTCCTTGCAGTCCAAGGGACTCTCAAGAGTCTTCTCCAACACCACAGTTCAAAGGCATCAATTCTTCAGTGCTCAGCTTTCTTTATAGTCCAACTCTCACATCCGTACATGACTACTGGAAAAATCATACCCTTGATTAAATGGACCTTTGTTGACAAAGTAATGTCTCTGCTTTTGAATATGCCATCTAGGTTGGTCATAACTTTTCTTCCAAGGAGTAAGCGTCTTTTAAATTCATGGCTGCAGTCACCATCTGCAGTGATTTTGGAGCCCACAAAAATAAAGTCTGATACTGTTTCCACTGTTTCCCCATCTATTTGCCATGAAGTGATGGGACCACATGCCATGATCTTCATTTTCTAAATGTTGAGCTTTAAGCCAACTTTTTCACTCTCCTCCTTCATTTTCATCAAGAGGCTCTTTAGTTCTTATTCACTTCCTGACATGAGTGTGGTGTCATCTGCATATCTGAGGTTATTGATATTTCTCCCGGTAATCTTGATTCCAGCTTGTATTTCTTTGAGCCCAGTGCTTCTCATGATGTACTCTGCATAGAAGTTAAATAAACAGGGTGACAAAATACAGGCTTGATGTACTCCTTTTCTTATTTGGAACCAGTCTGTTGTTCCATGTCCTGTTCTAACTGTTCCTTTCTGACCTGAACACAGGTTTCTCAAGAGGCAGGTCAGGTGGTCTGGTATTCCCGTCTCTTTCAGAATTTTCCACAGTTGATTGTGATCCACACAGTCAAAGGCTTTGGCATAGTCAAGAAAGCAGAAATAGATGTTTTTCTGGAACTCTCTTGCTTTTTCGATGATCCAGCGGATGTTGGCAATTTGATCTCTGGCTCCTCTGCCTTTTCTAAGACCAGCTTGAACATCTGAAAGTTCATGGTTCATGTATTGCTGAAGCCTCGCTTGGAGAATTTTGAGCATTACTTTACTAGCATGTGAGATGAGTGCAATTGTGCAGTAGTTTGAGCATTCTTTGGCATTGCCTTTCTTTGGGATTGGAATGAAACTGACCTTTTCCAGTCCTGTGGCCACTGCTGAGTTTTCCAAATTTGCTGGCGTATTAAGTGCAGCACTTTCACAGCATCATCTTTCAGGATTTGAAATAGCTCCACTGGAATTCCATCACCTCCACTACTTTGTTCATAGTGATGCTTTCTAAGGCCCACTTGACTTCACATTCCAGGATGTTTGACTCTAGGTGAGTGATCACACCATAATGATTATCTGGGTCATGAAGATCCTCTTTGTACAGTTCTTCCGTGTATTCTTGCCACCTCTTCTTAATATCTTCTGCTTATGTTAGTTCAGTTCAGTTCAGTCACTCAGTCATGTCCGACTCTTTGTGACCCCATGAATCGCAGCACGCCAGGCCTCCTTGTCCATCACCATCTCCCAGAGTTCACTCAGACTCATGTTCATCAAGTCCGTGATGCCATCTAGCCATCTCATCCTCTGTCGTCCCCTTCTCCTCCTGCCCCCAATCCTTCCCAGCATCAGAGTCTTTTCCAATAAGTCAACTCTTCGCATGAGTTGGCCAAAGTACTGGAGTTTCAGTTCCTACCATTTATGTCCTTTATTGAGCCCATCTTTGCATGAAATATTCCCTTGGTATCTCTAATTTTGTTGACGATGTCCCTAGTCTTTTCCATTCTATTGTTTTCCTCTATTTCTTTGCACTGATAGCTGAGGAAGGCTCTCTTATCTCTCCTTGATATTCTTTGGAACTCTACATTCAAATGGGTATATCTTTCCTTTCCTCCTTTGATTTTTGCTTCTCTTATATTCACAGCTATTTGAAAGGCCTCATTAGACAGCCATTTTGAGTTTTTGCATTTCTTTATTGGGGGGATGATCTTGATCCCTGTCTCCTGTACTGTGTCCTGAATCTCCATCCATAGTTCATCAGGCCTATATGGGAATAAAATTTGAAAAAGAGTGGGTATACATATATATATGTATAACTGATTCACTGTATAGCAGAAAGTAACACAAGATTGTAAATCAACTACAATGTGATAAAAGTTAATTTTTAAAAAGGAGGAAGGGGGGAGAAGATGGACAATCCATACTAGAGTACAGTGAGTAACTGAGGAGGTACATACAAGTTAAGAGAAGCAGGCAGGCTATATCAGGCAGGGCCTGTAGAACATTACTTGAAATGCATTTTTTTTCCTATATACACCAGGAAGCCATTGGTAAGTTCTAAAGGGAAGTTATATTTGGATTTTGCTTTAGAGAATATTGACATTGCTAATGGAGAACTGATTATACGCACAGAACAGGACAGCCAAATGATGCTTTAGAAGCCTGTTGAAGTTGTTCAGCCAAAAGATAATGCTAAATTGATTGTTTTCATTAGTCAAAGTGGGAAAGAAGTAGATGTATTCAGCTGTGTGTTGGTGGTTAGGACACAGGAGTGGTGTGGTGTTGGGCAGCAGCACATGAGGTTAGAGTTCTGGCTTCCAGTCTCAAAGGCATCATTCCATTTTAACTACAAGAAAAAAGCTGAACAAACTGAAAGATCAACAGCTCTTCTTAGATCCATCAGGGAAGTGATGTCACAGGGTAAACTCTTCCCCACCCACCCCCACCTCAAATAAGTGAGACAAGTGAATAAAGACAATCACAGCTTTCACGAGTAGAAACCCATGAGCAGAAACTCATGAACAGAAACTTCTATAACCAATACTGGGGTACAAAATCTTATTTATCATTGATCAGTTGAGGAGACTCAGTATGGACAAGTCTGAAAGTTGAAAACACCAAGGGAAGCAGTCATGAGGAGCCCCTACACTTTTGTGAGTTTTATTGCTAGAAGTTCTACCAGGGTGAATACTGGGGGGGAATTTTTCCTTGTTCTTCTGGAAAAGGGATGAGGAAATAACCATTTTGAAATACTCAAGAAGATTCTGTCTTTAACAGGGCCTGCATCCAAGAGAAACTATTTAATCAGAGCCTAATCTGCTGGGGTTTTATCAGAGCCAGAGAGAAGGGAAATACCCAACTCCAGCCCACTCTATCATCCTGTCCCATTGTGGGGGAAGGGGGAGGGCCAGGAAAGTTCCCAGCCCAGGGTACTGAGACCTAATCATAGGACTAGAGAATGCTTCTCTGTCCATAACAGTTTAGATCTGTTTACTGAAGTTTCTTTTGCTCTGTACATCTTGTCCAGCTATCAGAAAAGCTACAAAGCATACTAACATGCAGAAACATAGTTCAAAGAAACAGAGCAAGCATTAGACCCAGACTGATATGGCAGTGATGTTGGAATTATCAGACAGGGGTTTTAAAACATCTATGACTAATACAGTAAGAGCTGAAACAGGTAAACCAGACAACATGCAAGAACTGATTGGCAATGTAACCAGAGAGGGAAATTCTAAGAAAGAATCAAAAAGAAATGTTAGATATCAAAACACCATACCAAAAATGAAGCAAGCCTTTGATGGGCTCATTAGTAGACTAGGCATGGCTGAGAAAAGCTCTGAGCTTGTGGATATGTCAATACAGACTCCTAAGATGGAAAAGTAAAGAGGAAAAAAAAAAAAACCTGAAAAATACAGAATAGGATGGAATATCCAAGAGCTGCAGGACAACTACAAAAGCTGTAACATACTTTTAATGGGAATACCAAAGAAAGACAGACAAGAATAGAAGGAACATTTGCAGTAATAATGACTGAAATTTCTCCAAATTAATGTCAGAAATCAAACACAGATCCAGGAAGCTCACAGAACACCAAATGAGATAAACTCCTCCAAAATAATAAAGAATTACATATGATGTCACCTCAGAAACCAGGCAAACAAGAAGAGAGTGGAGTGAAATGTTTAGCGTGTTGAAAGAAAAAACTACCAATTTAGAATTCTGTACTCTGTAAAATTATCCTTCAAAAGTGAAGGGAAAAAGATACTTTTTCAGACTAGCAACTATTGAGGGAATTTTTGGCCAGTAAAACTGCCTTATAAGATATATTAAAAGAAGTTTCTCCAAGAGAAAAATGATACATATCAGAAACTCTATCTACATAAAGAAATGAATATCACCATAGAAGGAATAAATTAAGGTGGAAAAAAACCTTTTATTTTTCTTATTCTTAACTGAACAATAACAGCTTGTTTAAAATAATAGCAATAATGCATCCAATATTGAGCATGTGTGTGTGGTATGTGTGTGCCTGCACTTATGCATAAGTGCAATAATGGCAACAATGACACAAAGTTTGGGAAGGAGAAATAATATTATTCTGTTATTGGAAGGTACTTGTACCGCTCATGAAGAGGTACAGTGTTATTTGAAAGTGGACTTGGACTCATCATAAATGTGTATTATAAACTGTAGGGCAACCAATAAATGCTGGAGAGGATTTGGAGAAAAGAGAACACTCTTGCATTGCTGGGTGGGAATGTAAACGGATATAGCCACTATGGAAGATGTTATGAAGACTCCTTAAAAATCTTGGAATAAAACCACCATATGACCCAGCAATCTCACTCTTAGGCATATACTCTGAAGAAATAAAAACTGAAAAATACACATGTATCCTAATATTCATTGTAGCACTATTTACAATAGCTAGAACATGGAAGCAACCTAGATGTCTATTGACAGATAAATGGATAAAGAAGCTGTGATATATATGTACATTGGAATACTACTCAGCCATAAAAACGAATGCATTTGAATCAGTTCTAATGAGGTGGATGAAACTAGAACCCATTATACAGAGTGAAGTAAGTCAGAAAGAGAAATGTAACTATCATACACTGACACATATATATGGAATCTAAAGAGATGGCACTGATGAATTTATTTTCAGGGCAGCAGTGGAGAAACAGACATAGAGAATAGACTTATGGACAAGGTGGGAAGAGAGGAGGGAGAAGGGGAGATGTATGGAGAGAGTAACAGAGAAATTTACAATACCATGTGTAAAACAGATAGCCAGTGGGAATTTGCTATATGATTCAGGGAATTCAAACAGGGCTTCTATGACAGGCTGAAGGGTGGGGTGGGGAGGGAAATGGGAGGAAGGTCCGGAAGGGAGGGAAAACGGGTGTACCTATAGCTGATTCTTGTTGATGTATGACAGGAAACCACAAAATTCTGTAAAGCAATTATCCTTCAATTAAAAAACTTAAAATAGCTGAGTAATACTCCATTGTGTCTATGTACCACAGCAACAGCAAAAGAGACACAGATGTATAGAATGGCCTTTTGGATCTGTGGGAGAGGGAGAGTGTGGGATGGGTTGGCAGAGTGGCAGTGTAACATGTGTGATATCATAAATGAAACGAATCGCCAGTCCAGGTTTGATGCAGGATGCAGGATGCTTGGGACTGGTGCACCGGGATAATCGAGAGAGAGGGTGTGGGGCGGGAGGGGGGAGGTGGGGGTCGGGATTGGGAGTTCATGTACACTCGTGGCTGATTCATGACGATGTGTAGCAAAACGAATACAGTATTGTAAAGCAAAACAAACTAAAAAATAAAAATTAATTAAAGAAAAAAAAAATAAAAAACTTAAAATATATATATAATCTTTAAAAGAAGAAGAAGAAAAAGAAGTGTAGCTGAAATGCACAGAATGGAAAAAAAGCATTCATATAAAATGCTCGTGCGTGTTCAATCTTGCAAACTCTTTGTGACCATATGGACTGTAGCCCGCCAGTTTCCTCTGTCTATGGAGTTTTCCAGGCAAGAATATGGAGTGGGTTGTCATTTCCTACTCCAGGATGTTTTCCCAACTCAGAGATAAAACCTGCATCTCTATGTTTCCTGCATTGGCAGGTGGATTCTTTTACCACTGTGCCACCTAGGAAGCAGTTAAAACCAAAAGAGGTGGAAAGAGAAGAAGACAAAAATAAAAACAAACAAACAACAAAAAAAAGAGCAACAAATAAAAAAGTTACAATTACAGTAGAGATTAATCCAACTATATTTGGAGTTTAGGAAGATATCAGGGACAGAGATATAAATAAGGTAGCCATCAGTACATAGATGTTGTTTAAAGCAATTAAATTAGATATGATTACACAGAAAGAGGGTGTAGGTAAAGGACAGTCAACAGCCTGGAATCAAGCCTGAGATCATTCCAGCTTTTACTCCAGTTAGAGTTGAAAAACAAGGAATTGCTGTGGAAAGAGGGAAGCAAATAATCAAGGTAAGGAAATTCAAGTTGAAAGAGGAAAACAAGTTTGACCAGGCCACCCAGCTGGGCCTGTCTTCATCCAGGAGATATTTGTCACTTACAAATCAAGTTGGTGATGGCCACTTTTAAATATTATTGTCAATATTTTTTTAAAGAGGGTTAAGTCAGTTCAGTTTAGTCACTCATTCATGTCCAACTCTTTGCGACCCCATGGACTGCAGCACACCAAACTTCCCTGTCCATCACCAACTCCCAAGCTTGCTCAAACTCATGTCTATTGGGTCACTGATGTCATACAACCATCTCATCCTCTATTATCCCCTTCTCCTCCTGCCTTCAATCTTTCCCAGCATCAGGGTCTTTTAAAATGAGTCAGTTCTTCCCATCAGGTGGCCAAAGTATTGGAACTTCAGCTTTGGCATCAGCCCTTTCAATGAATATTCAGGACTGATTTCCCTTAGGATTGACTGGTTGGATCTCCTTGCAGTCCAAGGGACTCTCAAGAGTCTTTTCCAACACCACAGTTCAAAAGCATCAATTCTTCAGGGCTCAGCTTTCTTCACAGTCCAACTCTCACATCCACACATGACTACTGGAAAAACCATAGCTTTGACTAGATGGACCTTTATCAGCAAAGTAATGTGTCTGTTTTTAATATGCTGTCTAGATTGGTCATAACTTTTCTTCCAAGGAGTAAGCATCTTTTAATTTCATGGCTGCAATCACCATCTGCAGTGATTTTGGAGCCCAAGAAAAGAAAGTCTATCACTGTTTCCATTGTTTCCCCATCAATTTCCCATGAAGTGATGGGACCAGATGCCATGATCTTAGTTTTTGAATGTTGAGTTTTAAGCCAGCTTTTTCACTCTCCTCTTTCACTTCCATCAAAAGACTCTTTAGATCCTCTTCATTTTCTGCCATAAGGGTGGTGTCATCTGCATATGTGAGGTTATTGATATTTCTCCCGGCAATCTTCATTCCAGCTTGTGCTTCTTCCAGCCCAGCATTTCTCATGATGTACTCTGCATATAAGTTAAATTAGCAGGGTGACAATATACAGCCTTGATGTACTCCTTTTCCTATTTGGAACCAGTCTGTTGTTCCATGTCCAGTTCTGTTGCTTCCTGACCTGCATATAGATTTCCAAAGAGGCAGGTCAGGTGATCTGGTATTTCCATCTCTTTCAGAATTTTCCACACTTTATTCTGACCCACACAGTTAAAGGCTTTGGCATAGTCAAGAAAGCAGAAATAGATGTTTTTCTGGAACTCTCTTGCTTCTTCCATGATCCAGCGGATGTTGGCAATTTGATCTCTGGCTCCTCTGCTTTTTCTAAGACCAGCTTGAACATCTGAAAGTTCATGGTTCATGTATTGCTGAAGCCTGGCTTGGAGAATTTTGAGCATTACTTTACTAGCATGTGAGATGAGCGCAATTGTGCAGTAGTTTGAGCATTCTTTGGCATTGCCTTTCTTTGCGATTGTAATGAAAACTGACCTTTTTCAGTCCTGTGGACACTGCTGAGTTTTCCAAATTTGCTGGCGTATTAAGTGCAGCACTTTCACAGCATCATCTTTCAGGATTTGAAACAGCTCAACTGGAATTCCATCACCTCCACTAGCTTTGTTCATAGTGATGCTTTCTAAGGCCCACTTGACTTCACATTCCAGGATGTCTGGCTCTAGGTGAGTGATCACACCATCGTGATTATCTTGGTCGTGAAGATTTTTTTGTACAGTTCTGTGTATTCTTGCCACCTCTTCTTAATATCTTCTGCTTCTGTTAGGTCCATACCATTTCTGTCCTTTATCGAGCCCATCTTTGCATGAACTGTTCCCTTGGTATCTCTAATTTTCTTGAAGAGATCTCTAGTCTTTCCCCTTCTGTTCTTTTCCTCTATTTCTTTGCACTGATTGCTGAAGAAGGCTTTCTTATCTCTTCTTGCTGTTCTTTGGAACTCTGCATTCAGATGCTTATATCTTTCCTTTTCTCCTTTGTTTTTCGCTTCTCTTCTTTTCACAGCTATTTGCAAGGCCTCCCCAGACAGCCATTTTGCCTTTTTGCATTTCTTTTCCATGGGGATGGTCTTGATCCCTGTCTCCTGTACAATGTCATGCACCTCATTCCATAGTTCATCAGGCACTCTATCAGATCTAGTCCCTTAAATCTATTTCTCACTTCCACTGTATAATCATAAGGAGTTTGATTTAGGTCATACCTGAATGGTCTAGTGATTTTCCCTACTTTCTTCAATTTAAGTCTGAATTTGGCAATAAAGAGTTCATGATCTGAGCCACAATCAGCTCTTGGTCTTGTTTTTGTTGACTGTATAGACCTTCTCCATCTTTGGCTGCAAAGAATATAATCAATCTGATTTCGGTGTTGACCATCTGGTGATGTCCATGTGTAGAGTCTTCTCTTGTGTTGTTGGAAGAGGGTGTTTACTATGACCAGTGCGTTCTCTTGGCAAAACTCTATTAGCCTTTGCCCTGCTTCATTCTGCATTCCAAGACCAAATTTGCCTGTTACTCCAGGTGTTTCTTGACATCCTACTTTTGCATTCCAGTCCCCTATAATGAAAAGGACATCTTTTTTGGGTATTAGTTCTAAAAATCTTGTAGGTCTTCATAGAACTGTTCAACTTCAGCTTCTTCAGCATTTCTGGTTGGGACATAGACTTGGATTACTGTGATATTGAATGGTTTGCCTTGGAAATGAGCAGAGATCATTCTGTCATGTTTGAGATTGCATCCAAATACTGCATTTCAGACTCTTTTGTTGACCATTATGGCTACTCCATTTCTACTAAGGGATTCCTGCCTGCAGTAGTAGATATAACGGTCAGTTAAATTCACCCATTCCAGTCCATTTTAGTTCACTGATTCCTAGAATGTTGACATTCACTCTTGCCATCTCCTGTTTGACCACTTCCAATTTGCCTTGATTCATGGACCTGACATTCCAGGTTCCTAGTCACTCAATCATGTCTAACTAGTCACTCAGTCATGTCTCATTCTTTGCAACTCTTTAGACTGTAGCCTGCTAGGCTCCTCTGCTCATGAGGCTCCTCCACCCATGGGATTTTTCAGGCAAGGTTACTGGAGTAACCTTGAAGAATTGCCATTTCTTCATCCAAGGGATCTTCCTGATCCAGGGATCAAACCCACATCTCCTGTGTCCCCTGCATTGGAGGTAGATTTTTTACCCAAAATACATAACTAATAAGAATCTGCTGCATAGTACAGGGAACTCTACTCAATGCTCTGTAATGATCTATATGAGAAAGATATCTATAAAAGAAAAAAAGAGTAAATATATATGTATGTATAACTGATTCACTTTGCTGTACACCTGAAACTAACAAAATATTATAAATCAATTATATACCAATAAAAATTTGTATATGTATATATATTTTTTAAGTCAATATGGGCCTTGTTCTTTTTTTAAACCACTGGACCACCTGGAAACTCTGGGCCCAGCTCTTAAGGAACAAATAAATTTTCTTCTAAATACAAATGTCAAAAAATTTTCACCACCATTTACAGTTAGAGGATAGACAATCTTATAGATCAGGGTTCTCTCTGACTTAAAAAAAGTTAAAATATTGCTTCCCCTGAATAACCTGACACTGAAGTGCCCAAATCTTAAAAGGCTATATTATTCCCATAGAAATCTATACCAAGATACATCATGGTCAAACTTGTGAAAACTAAAGACAAAGAAAAATCTTGAAAGCAGCACCATATCAATAGGGGAAAAACATTCAAAATACACTGGATTCCTCATCAAAACCATAGCAGTTATAATACAATGACACAGCATTTCTCATGTACTAAAAGATAAATTTGTAAATCTGGAATTCTATATCTAGCAAAAATATCTTTTAATAATAAGGGAAAATCAAGACATTGTCAGATGAAGAGAAACTAAGAAAGCTTGTTGTCAGCAGGTCTATTCTTTTTTTCAGTGGATTTATTCTAAAATAAGTTAAACAGAATAAAATTATTAAAAATATAAAAATAGATGGTAGAACACAGTAAGAAAAAATAATATAGTAGACTTTCTCCTTTTGAATTTCATAAATTATATCTGATGATCAAAACAAAAAAAATATAACATGGCCTGATTTGGTTCTGAATATATATAGAAGAAATATTTAAGAAATTATGTTATAAATAAGAAGGAGTTAAAAAAAAAAAAGGGAAGTAAGGTTTCTACACTTCACTCTAGCTGATAATATGATGATAGAAGTACAGTGCAATAAGGTATGGATGTGCAATGTAGTAATACTTAAAGAAACCACTTTAAAAAACTAGGCAAGGAAATTAAAAACATTATAAGTAAATCAAACTGAAATTCTAAAGATGTTCAAGTAAACCATGGAAAGATAGGGGAAAAAAAGCAGGGAAACAAAAAAAATGGAGAGAACCAACAGAAACAAGAAACACCAAATGACAGATTTATTCCCTAATTCATCAACAATTATTTCAAATTTAAGTGGTCTAAATACACCAATTAAAAGATAGAGATTACCAAAGTTCATTAAAATATGACCTAAATAATTCTATGCTGTCTTAAAGAAACTTCAAATGAAATGGTATAGGCAAAAAGTAAAGTGGTATGGGAAGTAAGTACAAAAAAATAAATGGATAAGATGTATCATGCCAACATTAATCAAAGGAAAGCCTGTATGAAATATCAGGTAAAGTAGATGTTAAAGCAAAGATGATTAAAAGAGATAAAGAGGGATATTATATAATGATAAGAGGGTTAATTGACTAAGAAGGCATAGAAATCCTAAATATATATGCACAAAACCAAAGAACAGGAAAGTGTGTGAAGCAAAAACTAACAGAACTGAAAAGATAAATAGATAAATCCAAATTATAGTTGGAGACTTCAATACCCTGCTCTCAATAATTAATAGAGCAATTAAATACAAAATCAGCAGGATATGGAAGAACTCAATAATACCACTGACTAACAGGATCAGTAATCATCTATAGAACACTCCATTCAACAACAACACAATATACATTCTTTTCAAGTGTTCATGGAACATATATTAAGATAGAACAAATCCTAGGCCATAACACAAACCTCAAAAAATTTAAAAGAATCTAAATCAGAGTGTATTCTCTGACCACAAGAGAATCAAACTAGAAATCAATAACAGAGAAAGAGAAAATTTCCAAATACTTATAACCAGAACAAGATACTTTTAGGTAATATGTGGGTCAAAAAAGAAATCTCAAGGAACAATTTTAAAAATACATTGAACTGAAGCAAAATGAAAATAGAACATACCTAAATTTGTGGGACACAGCTAAAGCAGTGCTGAGAGAGAGAGATTTATAGCATTAAATGCGTATATTAGAAAAGAGAAAAGCATCATATCAATAATTTTAGCTTTCATCTGAAGAACTTAGAAGATGAAGAGCAAAATAAACTCAAAGCAAGTAGAAGAAAGGAGATAATAAAGATAAATGCAGAAATCAATAAAATTGAAAACTAACACAATAGAGAAAATCAATTATAAAAGACTTTTTTTTTCTCAAAAGTCAATAATATTGACAAGCCTTTAGTAAGGCTTACAAAGAAAAAAGAGAAGACTGAATTATCAGGAACAGGAATGAAACTGGCTGTACTACTACAGATTCAGAAGATTTCAAAAGATAATAAGGCAATACTGCACACAACTCTATACATACATTTGACAACTTAGGTGAAAGGAACAATTCCTAAAAAAAATGCACAAACTATCATAGCTTATACAAAATTAAATGTGTGAATAGTCCTAGAGTTATTAAGAAATTAGAGTTCACATTTTGAAAAATTTCCAAGAAATGAATCTCTAGGCCCAGATGGCTCCATTTGAGAATTATACCAAATATTTAAAAGAGAAACAACACCAATTCCACCCAATTTCTTCCAGATAATGCAAGAGAAGGAAACAGTTCTCATTTTATGAGGCTAGTGTTTATTATTACTAAAACTAGAAAAATAAACAATAGGAAAAAAAAAAGCTAAAATCCAATGTTTGTCATAAATGCAGACACAAAAATCCTTATTACCAAATAGAACTGAAACTAAACAGGACCTTGGGGGACTTCTGGGCACCAAAACCTTTTCTGTGTCTCCTATTTTCTTTTTGGACATGCCACGAGGCATGCAGGATCTTAGTTCACGGACCAGGGATCAAATCCATGCCCCTTGCAGTGGGTTAATCATTGGACAGCCAGGGAAGTTTCCCCACCTACCATTTCTTCATTAGAGGAAATAGGCTTCATTCAGCCTCCTTGGCCTTCCCTGAGTTCCAACAAGCAGAAACATTTGGGAAACGAGGGGATGCAGAAACAAAGCAGGAACAGACAAGAGACAATGGTGCAGCATTGGAGCAGGGTCCAAGTTCCCCCTCAAGAGATACTCATAATAATATCTTTGGGCTGATGTGAAGATATTGAAACCTTTACTACATGGGAGAAGTTAATTATATGCTGCCCACAAGTTTTGTAGACCCCAGATTGGTTGGAACCAGAAGATGATGATGCTAACTCCCACTTATCTCACCACCAACCAATCAGAAGAATGTCACCAGCTGATCCTGCCTTCTTTGAACCATTACTATAACATCCCTCACTACCCACTCTGTGTCAGGGCATACAGTTTTAAGGGCATTGGCCCACTGTGGCCTCTTTGCCTGGCAAAGAAACAAAGATATTCCTCTCTACTTCTCCTAAACTCTGTCTCTGAGATTTATTTCAGTGTCAGTGTACAGAGGCTAGATTCAGCTTCACAACCAGAAATATTTAAAAACAATTATACGCCATGACCAAGTAGGGTTTATTTCAGGAATGCAAGACTGGTTCAATATTTGAAAATCAATAATGGTAATTCATCAAATTATGCTACACACAAAAAACCTCACATGTCATAATCAATGCATAAAAAGTATTTGACAGAGTTCAACATCATTTATGAAAACAGCAAAATAAACCAAAAAAAAAACCTCTCAGAAATATGGAATGGAAGGGATCTCCCTCAATTCAATAAAGAACATCTACCAAAAAAAAAAAAAAATCAAAATTACAGTTAATGGTGAAAGACTGAATGTTTCACCCCTAAGATCAAGAACAAGGCAAGAATGCTCACTCTCACTGCTCTCATTCAATGTAGTATTTTAAGTTCTAACTAGTATAATAACACAAGAAAAAGAAATAAAAGCCATGCATATTAGAAAGAAATAAAGCTGTCCTATAATCAGATAATGGGAGGAGGCAATGGCAGCCCACTCCAGTACTCTTGCCTGGAGAATCCCATGGGCAGAGGAGCCTGGTAGGCTGCAGTCCATGTGGTCACTAGGAGTCGGACAGGACTGAGCGACTTCACTTTCACTTTTCACTTTTATGCACTGGAGAAGGAAATGGCAACCCACTCCAGTGTTCTTGCCTGGAGAATCCCAGGGATGGGAGAGCCTGGTGGGCTGCCATCTATGGGGTCGCACAGAGTCAGACACAATTGAAGTGACTTAGCAGCAGCATAATCAGATAACATGATTGTGTACATAGACAACCCCAAGGAACCTACAAAAACTTCACCTAGAACTAATAAGTGATTCCAGTAAAGTCACAAGACATAAGATAAACATACAAAATTCAATTGTATGTATGTATACTAGTGGTCCAGAGAAGGCAATGGCACCCTACTCCAGTACTCTTGCTGGCAAATCCCATGGATGGAGGAGCCTGGTAGGCTGCAGTCCATGGGGTCGCTAGGAGTCGGACACGACTGAGGGACTTCCCTTTCACTTTTCACTTTCATGCATTGGAGAAGGAAATGGCAACCCACTCCAGTGTTCTTGCCTGGAGAATCCCAGGGATGGGAGAGCCTGTGGGCTGCCATCTATGGGGTCGCACAGAGTCAGACACAACTGAAGCGACTTCGCAGCAGCAGCAGCAGCATACTAGTGGTCATGTATGGATGTGAGAGTTGGACTGTGAAGAAAGCTGAGTGCTGAAGAACTGATGGTTTTGAAACTGTGGTGTTGGAGAAGACTCTTGAGAGTCCTTTGGACTGCAAAGAGATCCAACCAGTCCATCCTAAAGGAGATCAGTCCTGGGTGTTCATTGGAAGGACTGATTCTGAGGCTGAAACTCCAATACTTAGGCCACCTCATGTGAAGAGTTGACTCATTGAAAAAGACCTTGATGCTAGGAGGGATAGGGGGCAGGAAGAGAAGGGGATGACAGAGGATGAGATGGCTGGATGGCATCACCGACTCGATGCACATGAGTTTGGGTGAACTCCGAGAGCTGGTGATGGACAGGGAGGCCTGGTGTGCTGCGATTCATGGGGTCACAAAGAGTTGGACATGACTGAGTGACTGAACTGAACTGATACTAGTAATGAACAAAGAGATACCAAAATTAAAAATACAGGGACTTCCTTGGTTGTCAGTAGTTAAGACTCCATACTTCTACTGCAGGAGGAACAGATTCTTTTTTTTTTAATTTTTTTTTTTACTTTATTTTGCTTTACAATACTGTATTGGTTTTGCCATACATTGACATGAATCCACCACTGGTGTACATGAGTTCGCAATCCTGAACCCCCCTTCCACCTCCCACCCCATATCATCTCTCTGGATCTTCCCCGTGGAAGAACAGATTCAGTCCCTAGTGGGGGAACTAAGATCCTACATGCCATGCAATGTGACCAAAATGTTTTAAAATTAAAAGTACGTATTATTTAAAATTGCAAACAATCTTAGTTCCCCCAACTAGGGATTGAATGATAAACCAACTAGGGATTGAATGATAAACCTGTATGCGAGACAGCAAAAGAGACATAGATGTATAGAACAGCCTTTTGGACTCTGTGGGAGAGGGAGAGGGTGGGATGATTTGGGAGAGTGGCAGTGTAACATGTATGATATCATAAGTGAAATGAATCGCTGGTCTAGGTTCGATGCAGGATGCGGGATGCTTGGGACTGATGCACGGGGATAATCCAGAGAGATGGTGTGGGGCGGGAGGGGCGGGGGTCGGGATTGGGAGTTCATGTACACTCGTGGCTGATTCATGTCAATGTATAGCAAAACGAATACAGTATTGTAAAGCAAAACAAACTGAAAAATAAAAATTAATTTAAAAAAATAAATAAAATTGCTTTAATAGAAATAGAGTTACAGAGGCAGGAAACAAACTTATGGTTACCGGCAATAAGTGGGTAAGGATAAACTGGAAGATTGGGATAAACTGGAAGATTGGGATAAACACATACACACTACTAATAAATACATTTTAATAACTAAGAACTACTGTACAGCACAGAGAGCTCTATTCAATACTCTGTAATGACCTATGTGGGGAAAGAATCTTAAAAAGCGTAGGCACTTGAATATGCATAATAACAGATTCACTTTGCTGTACACCTGCAACTAACATGATTTTTTCTGTCGTTTAGTTGCTAAATCAAGTCCTACTCTTTTGTGACCCCATGTGACCCCTCCAGGCTCCTCTGTCCATGGGATTTTCCAGGCAAGAATACTGGAGTGGGTTGCCATTTCCTTCTCCAGGGGATCTTCATGACCCAGGGACTGAACCCAAGTCACCTGCATTGGCAGGCAGATTCTTTACCCCTGAATCAAGGGGGAAGCCCTAATCAACTATACTTCAATAAACATTTTTTAAAAATAACTATAATCTTATGGCAATGACCTAAAAAAATTATTTTCAAAAAAACAATATTTACATGTAGATCTATATGTACAGAGCTTGTATGCTGAAACTAAAAAACACTTATGAAAAAAACAAACAAGACCTAAATAAATGAAGAGATGTATTTTGTTCCTGGATGAAAAGACTCTGCATGGTAAGGATGTTAATTTTCTCCCCAATTAATGTAATTCCTATCAAAATCTCAGCAATTTTTTTTTTAGATATAGACAAGATTATTCTAAAATGTGTATGGAAAGACAAAGGAACAGGGATAAGTTAAAAGTTGTTTGAAAAAAAAAAGATTAAAGTGAGTATATTAGTCAGTAGGGCTTCTGAGGTGGTGCAGTGGTAAAAAAAAAAAAAAATAGATATATATATATTCTCCTGCCAGTGCAGGAGATGTAGGAGACGCGGGTTCGATTCCTGGGTCGGGAAGATACCCTGGAGAAGGAAATGGCAACCCACACCAGTATTCTTGCCTGGAGAATTCCACAGACAGAGGAACCTGGCAGGCTACAGTCCATGGACTTGCAAAGAGCTGGACATGAATGAGCATACATACAGGCAGGCAGCCTCCCATAACAAAAGAGCACAAACTGGGTAACTTAACAGAAATTCATATTCTCACAATTCTAGAGGCTAAAAAGTCCAAGATAAAGACTCCCGCAGGGTTCAGTTTCTGGTGAAAGGCCTCTTTCTGGCTTGTGTATGGATTGCTATGTCTTCACCTCTCATGGCCCTCTCATGGCATGGTGTCGCGGTAGAGAGGGAAAACTCTCTGATATCTCTTCTTCTAAGAACAACAATTATATTGCATCAAAGCCCTACACAAAGATCTTACTCAACCTTAATTACCTCTTTAAAGAGATGTAATCAACATATACGTTTGGGCAGTAGTGGGGACAAAACCATTCAGTCCAAATCATCACGAGAAGTCAGTTTACGTGATTTTATTATTTGTTAGGTAGCAGCAGTAATCAAGACAGTAGTATTGGCAGAGAGATAGACACACAGATCAATGCGGCAGAACAGAGAATGCAGAAACAGACCCATGTGAAAATGCCCAAAGATTTTTGACAAAGGCACAAAAGCAATGCAATAGAGGAAAGTTACCTCTTTCAACAAATGGTGCAGGAGCAATTAGATATCTATGGAGGAAAAATTTTCCTAGTAGCTGGTAAAGAATCTGCCTGCAATGCAGGAAACCCTGGTTTGATTCCTGGGTCAGGAAGATCCCCTGGAAAAGAGATAGGCTACCCACTCCAGTAATCTTGGGCTTTCCTTGTGGCTCAGATGTTAAAGAATCCACTAGCAATGCGGGAGAACTGGGTTCGATCCCTGGGTCAGGAAGTGGATATGGCAACGCATTCCAGTATTCTTACCTGGAGAATTCCCATGGACAGAGATCCTGGTGAGCTACAGTCCATGGGGTCATAAAGAGTTGGACATGACTGAGCAACTAAGTATAGCATAGCACAGGGGAAAAGTATAAACTTTGATCTAAGTCTCATTTCTTATACAAAAGTAATTCAGAATGGATCACACAATTAAATGTAAAACATAAAACTATAAAACTTTTATAGGAGAAAATCTTCAGGATCTAGGGCTAGGCAAAGAGTTCTTATACTTAACACCAAAAGCATAATCCACAAGGAAAATGGATAAATTTGGCTTTATCAGAATTAAAATTATTTCTCTGTTAAAGACCTTGTTAAGATGAAAAAGGAAGTTATAAGCTGGAAGAATATGTTTGCAAACTGCACATCCAACAGAGGACCAGTATCTAGAATGACTCAAATTTTCAATGTGCAAGTACCCTTTGACCCAGTTAATTGTGATCTGGGTATTTACAGCAGAGAAATAACACATATTCACACAAAAGCTTTGGACATAATGGCCCCAAATTGGAAAAAACCCAGATGTCTTTCAATGGATAAAAGGTTAAACAGTCATATGATCATACCATAGAATACAATTCAGCACTGAAAAAGAACAGACTATTAGTACATATCAGTTCAGTTCAGTCGCTCAGTCGTGTCCGACTCTTTGCGACCCCAAGAATCGCAGCACGCCAGGCCTCCCTGTCCATCACCAGCTCGCAGAGTTCACTCAGACTCAACATCCATTGAGTCCGTGATGCCATCCAGCCATCTCATCCTCAGTCGTCCCCTTCTCCTCCTGCTCCCAATCCATCCCAGCATCAGGGTCTTTTCCAATGAGTCAACTCTTCGCATGAGGTGGCCAAAGTACTGGAGCTTCAGTTTTAGCATCATTCCTTCCAAAGAAATCCCAGGGTTGATCTCCTTCAGAATGGACTGGTTGGATCTCCTTGCAGTCCAAGGGACTCTCAAGAGTCTTCTCCAACACCACAGTTCAAAAGCATCCATTCTTTGGCACTCAGCCTTCTTCACAGTCCAACTCTCACATCTGTACATGACCACAGGAAAAACCATAGCTTTGACTAAACGGACCTTAGTCGGCAAAGTAATGTCTCTGCTTTTGAATATACTATCTAGGCTGGTCATAACTTTTCTTGCAAGGAGTAAGCGTCTTTTAATTTCATGGCTGCAGTCACCATCTGCAGTGATTTTGGAGCCCAAAAAAATAAAGTCTGACACTGTTTCTATTGTTTCCCCATCTATTTCCCATGAAGTGATGGTACTGGTTGGATCTCCTTGCAGTCCAAGGGACTCTCAAGAGTCTTCTCCAACACCACAGTTCAAAAGCATCCATTCTTTGGCACTCAGCCTTCTTCACAGTCCAACTCTCACATCTGTACATGACCACAGGAAAAACCATAGCTTTGACTAAACGGACCTTAGTCGGCAAAGTAATGTCTCTGCTTTTGAATATACTATCTAGGCTGGTCATAACTTTTCTTGCAAGGAGTAAGCGTCTTTTAATTTCATGGCTGCAGTCACCATCTGCAGTGATTTTGGAGCCCAAAAAAATAAAGTCTGACACTGTTTCTATTGTTTCCCCATCTATTTCCCATGAAGTGATGGGGCCAGATGCCATGATCTTCGTTTTCTGAATGTTGAGCTTTAAGCCAACTTTTTCACTCTCCTCTGTCACTTTCATCAAGAGGCTTTTTAGGTCCTCTTCACTTTCTGGCATAAGGGTGGTGTCATCTGCATATCTGAGATTATTGATATTTCTCCCAGCAATCTTGATTCCAGCTCGTGTTTCTTCCAGTCCAGCCTTTCTCATGATGTACTCTGCATAAGTCTCCAGAGAATTATGCTAAGTGAAAAAAAAAAAAAAAAAGCCAATCCCAAAAGGTCACATACTGTATGATTCTAACTACATAATATTCTTGAAATGACAAATACCAGATTCCTGGAATAGTTTCCATGGATTAAGGAGGGAGTGGAGCAGAAGGCAAATGAGCATGACTGTAAAAGGGTGACATGAAGGACTTTGTGGTGATGAATACCTTCAGTATGTTGACTATATCACTGTCAATAACCTGATAGGGACAGTAGAGTATTGTTTCCTAAGATGTTACCATTAAACTAGGTAACGAGAACACAGAATTTCTCTGTATCATTTCTTACAACTCACGTGAGTCTAAAACTCTCTTAAAATTAAAATTTTAATTTAAAAAATGAATGTTCAGACATTTCTAAAGGTCCTTATGAATTTGACATTCTAATTGTCACCATGAGTTGTGTAGATACCTCTCTGGCAGTACTTTTCAAAATATAATCTATGGAACAGGGGTCCACTTCAAGATGCTAGTAAATAGTAAGTGGTTAAGAGGGTTGTTTCTACCATCAAATATGTGTAGAATGAGCATTAATGTAATAATGAGAACAAAAACATCTTAATAACTTTAAGTCATAATTTCCAATCCAAAACATGGCCAGAGTCCTTTCCCTTCCTTTTGTTTACCCTTTCTTTACTTTACTTTTTAAATATTTATTTGTATTTAGTTGACTATGCTGGATCTTAGTTGCAGCACTCAGGATCTTTGATCTTTGTTGCAGCATGCAAACTCTTAATTGAGGCATGTGGGATCTAGTTCCCTGACCAGAGATTGAACCCTGGCCCCCTGCACTTTGACAGCAGGGTTTTAGCCACTGGTCCCTCAGGGTAGTTCCTCCCTTCTTTTTACTTTTCCTTAGAAGGACCTAGTAGCATCAACTGGGGGTCCACAAAACCCAATTTGAGACATGCTGCTATTATAAACAGTCGGTTCCTTTGGCACAGGATGCAACTTTGCATTTTCACCTTCAGCCCTCTCTCTGACCCTCTCTGACTGTGGAGGTAATTCTGATTGGTGCTTTCTGCCGGAAGCCAGCGTGAAGAATCCCACCCGTGACAGGGTCACGTGGCAGAGACTCAGATGGCAAGGCAATTTGAGTCTCAAGGTTTCCCCCTGGTATTTCCTGAGCATATACCCCAAAAATAAGAATCTGCCTGCTTTTCTACTTTTCTGACAGTCTCTGGAAAAAGTTAACTCAGGGCTTTAGTCTTCTGCATTTGAAAGGAGAGTTTCAGCTCAACCCCCTTTGATAACTTAAACGCTTCAACTTGCCTAACAGGTTCCCTGGACCTTACAGCCACCAACTGTGAGGGGCACAAAGCTTAAGTATCTTAAAGTTACAAAACCCTTTCTAAGAGCTAAAAATCCTATTGGTGACAGGATTTCACTGTTGACTCCATGATTGCTGCCAGACCTTATTCTTTAGACACCTGGAAAGATGTTAATCAATGTAAACGGGATATGGAAAAGGATATATAGTAGTTTTGAGGTTAGCAACACTAGACTTTTGAGTTAATTAACACAAATAAGTCTTCTGGTTAACAAACCCTTATCAGAAAAGAGTCATAAAATGTTAATTGGCCTTTCGGCCAGAAGATGATGTAAATCACCTAAGGCTTGTGTATACAACTAGGTATGCAGAGAGGAAAGCCTGATTTTGATAAGAGTCTGGGCTGCTGACACTGCATACTTTTATATATTATCCATTGATCTCTATGTAAAAAAAAAGGTATAAAAGACCTTGAAGAACAATAGAAGCCAAAGCCAGTTGCTGGACTGGCTTCCCTCATGTCTCTTACTCTAATTTCAGGCTGAATTCCCACCTGGGGCGTGGAGGCTCGCCATGTCTACTTACTTGTCCCGGCTCTTCAGTTCTGCGCAAAAGGGTGCCGAGGGCGGGGCACCCTTAGAGAGTCAAGTGGGTGCCGGTGGCCCCACGTAGATGGTGCAAGCTCCTTGTCTGGAACTTTATTGGCTTTCCTCATAAACCAAGTTATTCAGCCTTCTTTTCTCCATCTAAATTTTCCACTATACTATTATTTCCTAATCTAATCTTATATTTCTAAGTAAATAAGTGTTTTTCTCGCCACTCCGTCCCCGCTTCGAATCACCCTGCATCCACCGGGGCTGGACTCCGGCAGCCTTCCATCCACCTTTTTCTCTTTGGTTCTCAGTCCTCCCTTCTGCATTCAGAGCTCCCTGAGGGCAAGAGCTTTGCCCTCTTCCTCAGAGTTAACCAAGCACTTGCTTCTACCCCCTCTCCCTTTCTCTAGCAACTCTTCTGACTGGGCCAGCATTACTCATCTCAGTCCCTCTTCTGAGGTAAGCCACCATCACTCCAGCCTTCCACCACTGTTCCACTCTCCTTTGGTGACACAAACCATGTCATTCTGGTGACTGTCACCTCCTTGACATGGGGCACACAACATGGTCAGAGAGGACCCCATTCTCCTGGCCAAAGTGAGTGTAACACCCAAACCAAGCTAACCAAAGTTTGTCCCTGGAATTATCCAATTTGGAGTTGGAAGAGAAGGAGTCTTGCCTCTTAGGTCATAGAAGCTGGAGAGATGTAAATCTGAGCCATGTTATCAGTTTTGAGAAAGTCTGTCTGTGGTAAGCAGAGAATAAAGCCACTTACAGACAATCAGAGTTAATGAACATAACCAGTTCTGACACCAGTCATTCGGACCTCTGGGATCCTGTGGACAGCTCCACTCCTGGACTTCCCAGTGACTTTAGCTAATACATTCTTTATTCTTAGGTGAGCTCAGGCTGGATTTCCAACACTGCAACAAAAAATGATTTCCAACTAATACCTCTCATTCAGCTTCTCATTCATTTCTGATCACCCTAATAAATAGCAAGGATTGGAGTTTTTCATGCACCATTTTACCCTATTTGGATACACTGAATACACTTTTACATTTTGATTTAAACCTGATGAGCTATGCAGATATCTCCTATGTTCTTTCTTCATGAATGGGATTGAGAACAGATGTGTTCTGATGAAAAGAAGTCAGGAAAGGACTGAAGCCTGGAAGGATGTCATTGAGGACGTGAGGCAGCTGATGAGGAGACTGAGTGACTGTGGAGAGTCGGGTAGAAAAGGTCTCTTAACAGAGAGTGTGACCCCTCAAATGCATATGTAGTTGTTATTGTTTAGTTGCTAAACTGTGTCCGGCTCTTTTTCGACCCCATGGACTGTGGCCTGCCAGGTTCCTCTGTCCATGGGATTTCCCAGGCAAGAATACTGGAGTGGCTGCCATTTCCGACTCTAGGGGATCTTCCAGACCCCAGGGATCAAACCTACATCTCCTGTGTTGGCAGGCAGATTCTTTACCACTGAGCCACCAAGGAAACCCAAATGTATACGTCGGTTCTTCCAAAACACTATACAGGATTGAGCTGGTTACAGTCAACCAGAGCCCAACAATAGCAGGAAGGGGAGAAGCAGGTGAGAATGGACAGGAAAACCAGGGAAGAAGTAGGAGAGATTAACATTTTAGCCAGTGCCTAATAGGTGCCAGACACAGGCTCAAAAATGTCCCATGATGATTAGCCCAAGGTGGGTTCAGGATTCAAACAAGGGTCTGTTTGCCTCCACAGCCAGTGCTCTTCACACTCTGATGTGGAGGGAAGAGAGGAAGGGGTTTCTGGATCCCAGGATCTGCTAATGGGGTGAGAGTGAAGCTGGCTGAGATGACAGCAAAACCAGGTCAGCCTCAGAGCCACTTCCCTGACTGACCTGCACACAAGGCTGCCTCTCTCCTTTCTGGAACAGAAGAAAGCTCCCGGCGGTAGTCTCCTGGTGGGTTGTTGGAGCCTAGGGCATTTGAGGACCTGATCGGAATTGGGATGGAGGGGGTGGAGGCAGATATTTCTATGGAGCTAGGTTGTCAGAAACTGGAGAAGCGTTCAAGAAAGGCACTACTGTACATGGAGATGGGGATGGATGTGATCATAATCTTGTCTCCTAGTCCCCAGCAAAGCCAATGACCCAAGGCTGTTGGCAAGGGGGTGGGGAAGTGAAAAGGAACAGCATTTTCACGAAGAGTCCGGAAGTGAGGAATCGGGTTCCATATTACATAATCTAAAAATGCCCCCACCACCCACCCCCACCCCCACGC
>SJXQ01011746.1:42433-55424 GCA_006408695.1 Aepyceros melampus
GGAGAAGGAAAGGGGAAAAAAACTCCCAGAAATCACACAGTCAAGGCAAATGCAGCGAAATGGCTCATTGGTTACTGTGGCAACCGACTCTTCCCTGCTCCTGCTGCTTATCCCACGATCCCTCTGTCACCCTATTTTTAGACTGAAGACAACGAATGAAAACGGCTTTAAAATATTTTTTTTTCTTTTCTGTATGTTGAAGACATGCATAACCTTTAAAAAAAAAAAAAAGATTCAGAAAGCTGAGCTCCAATGTAGGGGCACGTCCCCGAGTCCTGATATAAGGTGACCCTCATTTCTCTGAGACTGGAGCACCTCCGTGGAGGAAGGAGGGTGCTGGGTTTCCTAGGAGTTAAGGGGCAGCAAATAAAGAGGAGAAACCTGAAGAGACTGTAAGGAGTATTAAAAGAGTATAGCCACACATGTAAAGCAAGGTGGAGAAACGAAGTCAGTAAAAATATATAGAATAACAGTTTTTGAGGAATGAGAGGAGTTTTGAACCATCTGGCTAAGAGTGACTATGTAACTCACTTCACCTCCAGATTTACCTGTCCTCATACGGAAAATACTGGAGTGGGTTGTCATCTCCTATTCCAGAGGATCTTCCCAACCAAGGGATCAAACCCAACCCAGGGATGTTCCCAACCCAGGGATCAGATAGACATCTCCTGTGTCTCCTGCATTAGCAGGTAGATTCTTTATCACTAGCGTCACCTGGGAAGCCCATATGTAAAATAAAGGGAATGGTAGTCTTTCTGAATCTTAATAACCTCCAAGATTCTGTAAACCTCTAACATATATGATCGTATCATTTTTAAATTAGCTACGAAGGAACTTAACCTTGCAAAAAATCCAAATTGTAAGAATCCACTAGATTTTCTCTAAGTTCAGTTCAGTTCAGTTGCTCAGTCATGTCTGATTCTTTGCGACCTCGTGAATCACAGCATGCCAGGCCTCCCGGTCCATCGCCAACTCCCAGAGTTCACTCAGACTCACGTCCATCGAGTCAGTGATGCCATCCAGTATCTCATCCTCTGTCGTCCCCTTCTCCTCTTGCCCTCAATCCTTCCCAGCATCAGAGTTTTTTCCATTGAGTCAACTCTTCTCATCAGGTGGCCAAAGTACTGGAGTTTCATTTTTAGCATCATTCCTTCCAAAGAAATCCCAGGGCTGATCTCCTTCAGAATGGACTGGTTGGATCCCCTTGCAGTCCAAGGGACTCTCAAGAGTCTTCTCCAACACCACAGTTCAAAAGCATCAATTCTTCGGCGCTCAGCCTTCTTCACAGTCCAACTCTCACATCCATACATAACCACAGGAAAAACCATAGCCTTGACTAGATGGACCTTAGTTGGCAAAGTAATGTCTCTGCTTTTGAATATACTATCTAGGCTGGTCATAACTTTCCTGCCAAGGAGTAAGTGTCTTTTAATTTCATGGCTGCAGTCACCATCTGCAGTGATTTTGGAGCCCCAAAAAATAAAGTCTGACACTGTTTCCCCATCTATTTCCCATGGAGTGATGGGACCAGACGCCATGATCTTCGTTTTCTGAATGTTGAGCTTTCATCCAACTTTTTCACTCTCCTCTTTCACTTTCATCAAGAGGTTCTTTAGTTCCTCTTCACTTTCTGCCATAAGGGTGGTGTCATCTGCATATCTGAGGTTACTAATATTTCTCCTGGCAATCTTGATTTCACTTTCATCAAGAGGTTCTTTAGTTCCTCTTCACTTTCTGCCATAAGGGTGGTGTCATCTGCATATCTGAGGTTACTGATATTTCTCCTGGCAATCTTGATTCCAGCTTGTGTTTCTTCCAGTCCAGCGTTTCTCATGATGTACTGTGCATATAAGTTGAATAAGCAGGGGGACAATATACAGCCTTGACATACTCCTTTTCCTATTTGGAACCAGTCTCTTGAGAAATCTGTATGCAGGTCAGGAAGCAACAGTTAGATTTTCCCTGAGAAACAGCCCCAAATCTTGTTACTATATTTGGCTTTATTCCAATTGTGGTATTTGAGGAATGTCATTGTGGACTCTTTTTTCTGCTGGAAAGAAACTTTAAAACAAACAAAATTTTGCACTGAGGAAGATGCAAAATGAAAAAAAATATGTCTTTTCCTCCTAAAGCACATGAATGAGTGCAACATACACTTAAACATGTTTTCAAAAGAAAAGTGGCCTCCTACAATTCAATGGCCACTAATTTATCAACTAAAATGCAAAGCAATAGACATGACCTGTGGCAAAAGATAGAGCAGGGTGAGAGGAGGGGGACAGTGGAGAAAGCTAGCTGAAGGAGGAGAAAATCTAGCCTAGATATAAGCAACATGCTTGATTTAGTTGATTCCTCACAGTGGTAGAAAGGGGCCCACGTGTCCACAGGGTGGGAAGGCTCAGTAATAAGAGCCTCCCTTCCCCACCTCCCATCCCATCCCAGTTCAGGGCTGAGTGGAGAAAACAGAAGGAGCGTTCTCCCCACAAGTGGTTGATGGGGACACTGAGGTACAGTCCATCATGAGTGAGCATTACTGTAGTGCTTGTTGAAAGTGCACGTACTAGTTTGCTTAACATCTGTCTTCTACACTGGACTGTAAGGACTGTCGCCTTCATATAGGACACACACCACATCTGTCTCATTCATCCGTCTATCCCGAGGAGCCAATGCCAGGCCTAGCACACAGTATCAGGCCTAGGAACAGTAAGAATGTGTTGAATGAATAAACATTATAAAGCATGTCTGTACCATGTTGAATGAAGTTCCCCCCAACCAAATTCATAAATTTGAAAGCATCAAATCTTGAGCTTTGCTGGTAGCTCAGACAGTAAAGAATTTGCCTGCAATGCAGGAGACCTGGGTTCAATCCCTGGGTTGGGAAGATCCCCTGGAGGAAAGCATGGCTAACCACTCCAGTATTTCTTGCCTGGAGAATCCTCATGGACAGAGGAGTCTGGTGGGCTACAGTTCATAGGATCATAAAGAATTGGAAACTACTGAGCGACTAAGCACCCCCAAATTCATGACTGCTTTGGAACCTCAGAAGGTGACCTTACTGGGTCAGGATGGTTCTCAATCCAATGATTGGTGTCCATACAAGATGATCACATGGGGAGCTTCCTTAGTGGCCCAGTGTTAAGAATCTGCCTACCAATGCAGGGGACACAGGTTCAATCCTTCTTTTGGGAAGGAAGATCTCGTGTGCCGAGGGGCAGCCAAGCCTGTGGGCCACAACTGCTAAAGCCTGCATGCCCTAAAGTCCATGCTCCACCCTGAAACTTGCGCTGTGCAACAAGAGAAGCCATCCCAATGAGAAGTTTATGCACCACAACTAGAGAGTAGCCCCCACTTGCCCCAACTTGCCCACACAGAGCAACCAGGAGCCTGTGCGCTGCAATGAAGACACAGCACTGCCAAAAATTAATTAATTAATTTAAAAAAAGAAAATAGGGTCATATGAATGCAGAGGCAGATATTGGAGTGCTGTCTCTACACTGAGGAGTCTTGAGGATTGCCTGCAGCCAGCAGCAGCTGGGAGAAGGACATGGAACTGACTCTTTCCCCAGATCTCCAGAAGGAACCTACCCTGCTGATGGCTTGATTTTGGATTTTTGGCCTCCAGAACTGAGAAAGTGTAAATTTTTGTTGTTGTAAGTCACCCAGATTGTGGTCATCTGTCACAGCCACCCTAGGAAACTAATACCATAGCCTGTCTGTTCTGGCCACATTTCCACTCACTTATTACTCCTTTTGCTCAGATTCTCCTACATTCCATTCATATCACCAAAATTCTCAAATTTTCTACTCTAATTAAGCAGTTAGAAGTAACAGAAACCCAAATTGGTTTTAACAATAAAATATTTATTGCTCATGATCTGCAAAATACAGAGTGAGATGAGCTTCAGTGATGATAATGAGGAATCACATTCTTTCCAGCCTCTCCTGCTTTGCCTTCCAAAATGTAATTTCACCTCAAACTGGCTCCTTCCTGTGGTCACAAGATGCCTACTTACAACTCTCTGGGCTACAATTTTTTTCTCTTATATGTTATTTACATCTGTGTAACAAGTTACATTAAACAAATGATAACTTTTATTATCTCCCAAAGTTACTGTGGAATTCTGAAATGGCTTAGTTATTGGGTTCTGGTTAGGCATTTCTCTTGAAGCTATAGTCAGATGTGAGCCGAAGTTGCAGACACAAAGGTCTGCCTAGAGCCAAAGGACCCACTTCCAAAGTGGTCTGTTCATATGGCTGATAGACTGATGCTGGAGAGTTAGTTCCTCTCTGTGTGGACTTGCATGCAGAACTACAAGCATCTTCATGACATGGTGGCTAGCTTTCCCCAGAAGCAAGATGTCGAAGAGAGCAGGAATGAAGCTGCAATGGTTTTAGCTTCCAAACTCATGCACTATTTCTTGCATGGTATTCTATTATTCTGTTGTTCACACAGTTCAGCCATGATTCTGTATGGGAGGAGACTATGTAAGGCCTGGATCTCAGGAGGCCGTTTGAGGAATGAGCTACCACATCTCTGTCCTAGAGAAGCAAGTCTGAGTCGCATCCTAGAGTTTGCTCAGAAGATTAAGGAAACTTCTTTCTCAGAAATCTCCAGAAAACATTCTTTCTCCCTAATTGGTCCATCCTCAAACTAGAAAGTGTAGCTAAGACTTGGGATTGAGCTAATCTAAGCCTGTGCTCAGTTCAACTGAGTCACTCAGTCATGTCCGACTCTTTGTGAGCTTGAAGACTGCAGCACACTATATACCCCATTACTGAGGTTACACAGAGCATGGACACACGAAAATCTGGGTGGGTGCCAGGAAAATCTGGAGAGACACCACAATCTTTGCCAAATCCCATGGCTTGACCCCAGGAACTTCTACTTCAATAAATGCTCTAGTATGCTTGTCTGGGGCTTCCCTGGTGGCTCACCCTACTGAAGTATTCTTAGCTGGAAAATCCCATGAACAGAGGAATCTGGCAGGCTACATTCCATAGGGTCATAAAAGAGTCAGACATGACTTAGTAACTAACAACAACAATCTATGTCTGAGAAAATAAGGACTTATTTAAAAACTGGGTTTCCCAGGTGGTACAGTGGCAAAGAACCACCTGTTGTTCTCCGACCCATACTTTATGAACCTCTGCTTTAGAACATGGTAGTTTACAGAGAGGCTTTGACATCTGAAAACCTGAGATGGAATTCTGCCATATGCCAGCTGAACAGTCTTGGGAAACTACTTGACTTCTCTAAGCCTCAATTTCTTCATCTGTAAAATGGGTGATAGTAATGCTCACTTTAGATACAGAGGTAAAAGGATTAACTGATATAATGCATGTGCACTTTAATATTGAGCCTTGTGAATTGTCAATATTTGATAAAAGGTAGTGGTGTTAGTATAATAACTATATTTATCAACATTATTATTTCTTTACAGGTTTTATAACTCGCAATCAGGGCAAAAGTTACTGTAACATAACAGCAGGGAGGACTCTGCCTAAGAGATCTACAACCCTAGAGATATGAGTCTTTGGTCAAGTTGTGTCTGTTAACTATTTCAAAATGGAAAACAGGAAAGAAAATGGAGGAAAGTTCTGTTCCTGTTCGGAGTTAACGGTTTTCTTCTAAACAGAGCAGTGAGAAACTCACTCTTCCTACCACAAACACCACACTTGCCTCAGAGATGCTCAGTAACTTTTCCCAGTGCTGCAGAGGAAAGGACTCATCTTTCATCCATCAGAAGAACAGTTTTAGCATGGCACAGGCAGTGCAGACACAAAGACAAGTGGACCAAAAAAATCAAAGACATTCAAGAAAAAATGAAAATAGTGGCAATGAGTATTTTGAAAATAGAATTAAGAGTGTTTTTTAACTTTACCAGTAATTTTGAATAAATGCTGAGGATTCCCTGGGTCACTGTAACTTCCTTGTTGCTACCATTACTTGATTTAACTGTGAGCCCAAAGCAAACTGAAGGGGACTTAGGCCAATTTGGGGGAAGATAAGACTGAAGAGATGGGAATACCAGACCACCTGACCTGCCTCCTGAGAAATCTGTATGCAGGTCAGGAAGCAACAGTTAGAACTGGACATGGAACAACAGACTGGTTCCAAATAGGAAAAGGAGTAGTCAAGGCTGTATATTGTCATCATGCTTATTTAACTTATATGCAGAGTACATCATGAGAAACACTGGACTGGAAGAAGCACAAGCTGGAATCAAGATTGCTGGAAGAAATATCAATAACCTCAGATATGCAGATGACACCACTCTTATGGCAGAAAGTGAAGAGGAACTGGAGAGCCTCTTGATGAAAGTGAAAGTGGAGAGTGAAAAAGTTGACTTAAAGCTCAACATTCAGAAAAACTAAGATCATGGCATCCAGTCCCATCACTTCATGGCAAATAGATGGGGAAACAGTGGAAACAGTGGCTGACTTTATTTTGGGGAGGCTCCAAAATCACTGCAGATGGTGACTGAAGCCATGAAATTAAAAGACGCTTACTCCTTGGAAGGAAAGTTATGACCAACCTAGACAGCATATTAAAAAGCAGAGACATTACTTTGTCAACAAAGGTCCATCTAGTCAAGGCTATGGTTTTTCCTGTGGTCATGTATGGATGTAAGAGTTGGACCATAAAGAAAGCTGAACACCAAAGAATTGATGCTTTTAAACTGTGGTGTTGGAGAAGACTGTTGAGAGTCCCTTGGACTGCAAGGAGACCCAACCAGTCCATTCTAAAGGAGATCAGTCCTGAATGTTCACTGGAAGGACTGATGTTGAAGCTGACTTTAATACTTTGGCTNAAACTGTGGAAAATTCTGAAAGAGATGGGAATACCAGACCACCTGACCTGCCTCCTGAGAAATCTGTATGCAGGTCAGGAAGCAACAGTTAGAACTGGACATGGAACAACAGACTGGTTCCAAATAGGAAAAGGAGTATGTCAAGGCTGTATATTGTCATCATGCTTATTTAACTTATATGCAGAGTACATCATGAGAAACACTGGACTGGAAGAAGCACAAGCTGGAATCAAGATTGCTGGAAGAAATATCAATAACCTCAGATATGCAGATGACACCACTCTTATGGCAGAAAGTGAAGAGGAACTGGAGAGCCTCTTGATGAAAGTGAAAGTGGAGAGTGAAAAAGTTGACTTAAAGCTCAACATTCAGAAAAACTAAGATCATGGCATCCAGTCCCATCACTTCATGGCAAATAGATGGGGAAACAGTGGAAACAGTGGCTGACTTTATTTTGGGGAGGCTCCAAAATCACTGCAGATGGTGACTGAAGCCATGAAATTAAAAGACGCTTACTCCTTGGAAGGAAAGTTATGACCAACCTAGACAGCATATTAAAAAGCAGAGACATTACTTTGTCAACAAAGGTCCATCTAGTCAAGGCTATGGTTTTTCCTGTGGTCATGTATGGATGTAAGAGTTGGACCATAAAGAAAGCTGAACACCAAAGAATTGATGCTTTTAAACTGTGGTGTTGGAGAAGACTGTTGAGAGTCCCTTGGACTGCAAGGAGACCCAACCAGTCCATTCTAAAGGAGATCAGTCCTGAATGTTCACTGGAAGGACTGATGTTGAAGCTGACTTTAATACTTTGGCTACCTGATGGGAAGGGCTGACTCCTGACTCATTTGAAAAGACCCTGATGCTGGGAAAGATAGAAGGCAGGAGGAGAAGGGGACGACAGAGGATGAGATGGCTGGATGGCATCACCGACTCAATGGACATGAGTTTGGGTAAACTCCGGGAGTTGGTGATGGACAGGGAGGCCTGGCATACTGCAGTTCATGGGGTCACAAAGAGCTGCACACGACTGAGTGACTGAACTGAACTGAAGACTGAAGAAGGAGGAGATGACACAGGAACAGTCATAAGACTTGAGCTAAGATTAATAAGAGGTTACTAATGCCTAGCAAGGAGGGGTAGGAGATTAATGAAATATATATTTATATATGCATTTATATATTTACATATGTTAAATATGGAAATTCTAGAAACTTCTGTTGGGGAAGTAGTACAGAATAAAGGGTAAGGGTAAGCAAGTCTAGGTTTCAATTGTGTTTCTGCTATTCATAAGCTGTGTGCCCTTGAAGAAGCTCTACAATCTCTGAATATCAATTTTTCATATATAATGATGACAATATTATTGTTATTACTGTTGCCATTTTGACAGGTATGTTTAAGGACTGTATACCCCATCCATGGTCTCTTCTACTCTTGTGATTCTCATTCAAGCTGAAGAATATAAGTCCCAGTCATGGTGGTTGTAAGTAAAGTAAAGGGAAAATAACCTTGCCAGTTGGAGCAAACACTCTTAGAGATAACAAACATAAGGAATCTGCCTTAAAGAGGCAGCTAAAGAGGAGGAAGATTAAGGCACTGATGCCTTTTAGGAAGGCTGTCGAAAGCAGTAAGGAGTCAGATTTTCCCCTACCTTCCAGCTAACCATGAAGTCCACCACAGTTTCATGGACAGAAGACAGCAGATTTCGGGGTCAGAGACAAAGGACTTTTTACTCACAGCACAGCGAGTAATGTGAACATCAGCAGATTTGCCTCGGTTATCCTTGCTGTCAAGTCCAACAGGGGTGCCATGATGGAACCAAAGACACCTGCACACACAGTGGGTTGCTTTACAGGAGAAAAATCCATGGCCTACAGCCAAGCACTTTTTTTCTTTTAATATGGACATTTTTTAAAAGTCTTTATTGAATTTGTCACAATATTGCTCCTGTTTTATGTTTTGGTTTTGGGGCCATCAAGCATTAGGGTCTTAGCTCCCCAACTAGGGGTGGAAACTACACCCCTGCACTGGAAGGTAAAATCCAAACCACCGGACCACCAGGAAAGTCCCAAGTCCAGAACTTTTAATCAAGAAGCAAATCATACAGCAAGCAGAAAATAAAGATGCACCTATGGGTACTTTGAAGTTAGTTAGTCCCCTTCCCTCTAGAGAGCAAGTTAGTCACATTGTGGTCACCTAGGCCTATTTAGTTTCCTGTGTAGCTAAGTCCAAAAACTGTTCGATGTCAGAAGATGGGTAAGCCTTGCAGGCGGATACACTCAGCAAGAACGTCCAGAAAATTCAAGGCCCATGGCAGATTGTCTCTACCAATAGAGCACTCACACTTCCTAAGGGTCTTTTAAGTCCCAATAAGTCTGCTGATGCTCTATTCATATTTTTATAGGTATTTTCACTTATTTAGAGTTGGAGTGGTCTATCATCAAGATAGGAATATAAGTCAATTTCTAAAAAGTATAATAAAATATTGACTTGCTACATCTCCAATGTATATGAATATTATTTCAAATAACACGGGATATATGGGGTTCAGATTCCTACCAGTAACCTCAATTCTGAAGTGTCTTTTATAAGCTCCTAATAAAAACCCAGTGAAGACTTCTGATGTTCAAGAAAGACAGACTGTGGTAACTTTAACTTTTTATAGTCCTTGTATTTCTTTTAGAATTTCTAGGCTATATCATGTCATCTCAACAGAAACTTATATATCTGAATACTGCTCTAGCTCTTTATAGAAGTAGTTTTACAAACTAAAGTTTAATATCATGGCCTCTTTTTATGAATCAAAACTTTGTATAGACAGAATTAAGTAAAGAGCATCTTATTTAGTTGAAGATAAGCCTATTTCATATCAATGTCTTGATCAACATTCTCAAGGATTCACAATATAATTTTTTATTTACAATTTAGCTCCAGGAAGACATTTGTCCAATATGCTTTTTCATAATAGATGTAAGAGAGATGTAATCATAACCTTGGCTATGGGAAAACCTGAGACTATGTCTTGAATTTAAAAGTAGACATTTCCCTCGGTCCAGGTTTTCTAGAATAATTATTCAATGACTTTCATTGCTTTGTCTTCATCCTTAATTTTTATTTCAGTGGTTTTAAAGAATTATGGTACATTGTCTCAAATCATTTTTTAAAAGTAGGCAAAGTAATAAATGAACAAAAAAAACTACCCAGGTTTTGGCGGGGGGGTTAATTTGTTATTGTTAGTATTTTGCCAAAATACCCACAGACCTTTTTAGTTTAAGGCATAATCCTCAAATTAGTTTAAGATTTATAAAATGTAAATTGAGCTTCCAAGAGTTAGTTAGCATGTCTTATATTATGAATTTTCCTGACTGTGCTTTTATTGGGGTTTAATCAGAGACCATTGTAAGAAATTCTAATCTGGGTTCTAAGCATTTGACATTATTAAACAGCTGAATGAAAGAGAACATAAGAATTGCAAAGTAGACAATACATTTATTTTTAAATTGAGTAACATTATAAATGTAACAACATTGAAATGCTAAGAAGCATTAGGCAGCTCCATCAGTTCCTGCTTCACAGGCCTTAATGCAACTGGAGAGCAGTGTCTGAGGAGCCAGGGGGTAAGGATTTTGTGTCTGTCCCAGGGCAATTCCCTGGAATAACAGGACAGAAGTTCCATGTACAGTTGAAAGACTCTCTGAGGACTATGCTGCTGGCTGTTGGGTTTGCCCAAAACATCAGTGACAACAGGATGGCCATTGGCTAGTCATACACAGACACTCTCATCACCATGGCAAGGCCTAAAAGGTGCCTGGAACTACTAAGATGGGCTGGGAAGACCCCTTTCCTTGGGCAATACATCCAGGCCAGCACCTTTCATCTAGACTCTGCCTTGAGCTAAGTTCTTCCTGAAGACCAGAGAAACGAACACTTAAGACTGTGCTCAGCCAGAGAACACACAAATCCTCAAAGGCATACAGCCTTTTCCTGGGGCCCTAGATCAGCCCCTGCTCTGTGGGCAACCTGAATGAGAGTGAAGACGCAGCCATAGTAAAGGGCAGCAAATGCACCTTCTCGTTACCAAAGGAGGTCAGTCGATATCCCATCCTGTTTCCCGGCATCACCTGACTCCTCACACCATCTGAGAATTTATAGGGGGAGGGAGTTAGCTTCCCAAAAGTAATCTTTAATTAACTTTAATAATTTTAGCTTTTAATTTTAAAAATAAACATTTGTCATCCAATAATCTGTTGGCTCAGATGGCAATCTGCCTGCAATGCAGAAGACCCAGGTTTGATCCCTGGGTTGGGAAGATCCCCTGGAAAAGGGAATGGCTACCCACTCCAGTATTCTTGCCTGGAGAATTCCACGGACAGAGAAACCTAGAGGACTGTAGTCAATGGGATCACAAAGAGTTGGTCATGACTGAGTGACTAAGACTTTCACTTTTTCTTTTTCCTTTTCATATGGGTTACACTGCACTCAGTGGCTCAGCTGTGTCTGACTCTTTATGACCCCATGGACTAAAAAACAACTAACTTTGTGGTTAACTTCAGAGCAGTAACTTTGGAGTGGTTGAGAAAAGACCATCCTTTGCTGGGCAAAGCTGTCTCTACAACCCGCCTAGTGGGGCTGGAGCTGAAGGCAGGCGAGTGACCCTCCGGGCTGCAGCAGTCACCAGAGTAGAGTAACTGTGGCAGCCTCATGGCTAGTTCTCCAACTTTGAATGTGAACTCAAGAAATATACTAAGGTGGAAAAGAGAAAAAGACCAGGAAGCCAGAGCAAATGTGAGAGGACAAAGGGCATTTTTCTGCTTCCCTCTCCTGTTGGTGGCTGCTCCCAGGGCGGGCTCACTGAGGAGGGCAGGCTACAGTTTGCACTGGCTCTTCCCTCCTGCCCTGTCGCCACCTCCCTCCCCACCTCCATTCCAGACAGAGGACCTCATCCTAACGGGAACCTTCCTGCTTTGGTAGCTCTTTCTACTGAAATATTCATCCTGCTAAGGGGCCAGCAGATGAGAGATAAGTTACAGCTTCTCCCTGAGACATCTGGATTTCAAAAGGAGCATCTTGTAAGATAAGAAAAGGGGTTTGGATTTATCTGAAAAACGACCATACTTCCTGGGGAGAGGTTTTCTACACACACCTCAAATTAGGTTGACCTTTCAACAGCGCAGATTTGAATCATGTTGATCCACTTATACACACAATTAAAAAAAAAAAACAGAACACAGCACTATAGAACTACTGCTGCTGCTGCTAAGTCACTTTAGTCGTGTCGCACTCTGTGCGACCCCATAGATGGCAGCCCACCAGGCTCCACTGTCCCTGGGATTCTCCAGGCAAGAACACTGGAGTGAACTGCCATAGAACAGAAGTTGGTTGAATCCATAGATGTGGAACTGCTCATATGGAGAGCCCACCATGAGACTTAAGCATCCTTGAATTTTGGCATTCACTGGTGGGTCGTGGAATCAATCCCAGACCATGGACACCAAGGGACAACTGTGGATTGCCTTGGGTGAAAGTGAAAAAAAGTGAAAGTGTTAGTTGCTCAGTCGTGTCCAATTCTTTAGAACCCCACTGTATGTAGCCTGCTGGGCTCCTCTGTCCATGGAATTCTCCAGGCAAGAATACTGGAGTGGGTTGCCATTCCCTTCTCCAGGGGATCATCTGAAACCAGGGATCGAACCCAGGTCTCCTGCAGGTTGATTCTTCACCACCTCAGTCACTTTCAAATGACTTTGTTCAGGTCAGACTTAGGACTACAGAACACTCCAGGGTCAGAAAACAATCAGTTCAGTTGAGTTCAGTCACTCAGTCATGTCCGACTCTTTGCGAACCCATGAATCGCAGCACGCCAGGCCTCCCTGTCCATCAACAATTCCCGGAGTTCACTCAGACTCACATCCATCGAGTGAGTGACACCATCCAGCCATCTCATCCTCTGTCGTCCCTTTCTCCTCCTGCCCCCAATCCCTCCCAGCATCAGAGTCTTTTCCAATGAGTCAACTCTTCACATGAGGTGGCCAAAATACTGGAGTTTTAGCTTTAGCATCATTCCTTCCAAAGAAATCCCAGGGCTGATCTCCTTCAGAATGGACTGGTTGGATCTCCTTGCAGTCCAAGGGACTCTCAAGAGTCTTCTCCAACACCACAGTTCAAAAGCATCAATTCTTCTG
>SJXQ01011746.1:57558-208035 GCA_006408695.1 Aepyceros melampus
GGAAAAAAAAAAAAAAAGATCTTTAACTTACCTAAAAGACTCAGGGTGATCAAAGTCAAAACCAGAATACCATTTAGTCCTCCAGATATCCCCAGTAAGATTTTATATCGGTGTGACATCACAGAACAGTCTAACAGATTAATCACATAAATTAGCTTGGAAAGTACATTCCTGTGAAGTGATGGCAATTGTAATAACAAGGTGGTACACAATATAGATTTTGAATATCATAGAATATTAGGGAATAGAAACATAAAACCTAAGGAATCAGAAAAATACATGTTTATCTTATTTAGCAATGATACTACTCCGGATGATCAGAATGGTGGGGAGAGAAAAGCTACCTTTGAAGTTGCCAATCCCAGTCAAGAAAGAGTGTAATAAACCACACAGAACAGTATCTCAGGGAACTAGTGCACACCTTTTCTCTTATAGTAATGTTAACAAAAATAGTAAAGTTAGTTTTATCAGAGTTCAATTAAGGAATATTTTACATTTCCCAGATTGTTTTTGAATATTTTGATATAGTACTAATGACAGTCAATAAATTTCAACACATGTAATAAAATGCCATTATATTAAAAATCAAACAAATGATTATCAGAAAATGTTAGGATAAAGAGTGTGGAGGCCTATTCAAATTCAACTCAGACTTAATTATTTCTCATAAGTATCATGGGATAACTTTCAAAATATGAATTTGAGGCATGTTAAATTCAGCATTATGAAGAAATTAACATTTTATTACCCTGAGAAGTGGCATGATTTAACTTAGAAGCTTAGAACACAAGCACTTTACCATCAAAAATAAATGTATTTTAAACAAGCAAAAACCAATGACCTTTAAGACTGTTCACACAAAAATCTTAAACATGTCAGTAGTAGTTAAAACATACCATGATCATGTTGAATTTATTCTAGGAATACAAGAGCTGTTCAATAGTAAGAAATCCATTCATCTCATATTCATAAAGCTTGGGGAAAATATGTCATCTTACAGAAGTAAAAAAAAAAAACAAATGATAATATCCATCACTTTATGCTAAAATTAAAGCTGAAATCGATGGGCACTTTTTCAAGAGAATAGTTCTTTGCCTAAAGAATCTAATATCATATTTAACAGAGACACATCACCAAAATAAAAAGCAAACAAACAAAAAAATCAGTATATCATGAATACAGACTTGAACAAGTGGAAATTCAGCCATGAGTGCTTTGAAGGCTAAATGTCAGAGATAAATGTTCCTTTCAGTTCAGTTCAGTTCAGTTCAGTCGCTCAGTCGTGTCCGACTCTTTGCGTTGATTGATAAATTAGGAAGCATTTAATATACCATAAAACTACATCTCTTTGTTTTTTATTTTGTTGTTTCTAATGAAAGTGTCTGCAAAATGTATTATAAAATTATTTGGAAGAATAAACAAGTGAGAATATTTAGGTAAACACTGACAGAGATGGAAATATAAAATTGTTGATTAGATTAAAATGTCATATGTCTAATTCCCAACTTTACAAAATGTTAGCAAAGTTTACTAAATACCAGCAAAATATATTAGTAAATAATGATTATTGGCATGTGCCACTTAAAATACTAGGAGTTGCAAGTTTATTATTTTACACTTTCCTGACCTCTTTTTCTGTGCTAAGACACATTTTGGTTTACAGATGACATCTACAAACCGAATGTGAGAAAAGTTTTCACAGAAAAGCCCCTACATTTTGTGGTCTTTCATGTTAATATCTCTATTGTCAAAACAAGTTTTTTCACCTGATGAAAAACATATTTTAAAATTTTTGACACACTGAATTAAAAGTTGATATTTTAAAATGTCATTATTTTATAAATGGAAAAAAGTGAATGATTGGCACCAAAGATTCACTTTTTAATTATTAATTTTAACTAGATGTGAATATTTCCTAGGTATAGCCTTAATAATATGAGGCAAAATATTACTTCAAAGCAAATAGCTGTTAGTCCCATATTGATAAAGAGAAAGTGAGAAAAGATAGACGCAGAGACAGAGAAAGGGAAATATCGCAAAAATGATACAGTCCAAGAACAGAAAAAATAAAAACAAACAGAATAATGGAAACTTCTATCCTCATTAATATTCATATGGATATTATTGTTCAGTTTCCAAGGCATGTCCAACTCATCGCAACCCCATGGAATGCACCATGCCAGGCTTGCCTGTCTCACACCATCTCCCAGAATTTGCTTAAGTTCATGTCTATGGCACGGCTCATAGATTTATGAAGTTTCTCAAACCCCTTTGCCATGACAAGGCAGTGATCCAAGAAGGGGCATATGAATATCAACTAATAGTAAATCCTCACGCATATTAATCCACAACAATTCAAAAAAACAAAAACAAACAAACAAAAAAAAAAACACTTGAATTCCATACCTTGACATTTAAATTGAAATGTTTGGATAGAACTCCTTTTCTTCGACTGTATATTCAAGGTCATGTATGTTTCTTCATCTTGCATCTTCAAATATGGGTGAATGTGTATGTAAAAATGTATGTTTTATTTTTTTTTAATATGCAGTAAGAGAAGAAGAATAAACCCACTCCTAATCAGAGACTGTACTCAAATGGTCCACTCAAGGAATACACAACAGGTTCACAGTTTCATCCACTGATGAAAACCTCAAAGGAAATGCTATTTTTAATTTCTGAGCAAAGATAACACATAATTTCTCAACTGTCCACCACACATTGAACTTAATATAATTTTTTTTTCTTTTAAAACTTCCTCCTGATAAATTTGTAAGATCAGGGAAATGAAAATTGTACCCTTCTTAGAGCCAAGTTAATAATAGCTAGCTGGTTGCTTCCATGTCCTGGCTATTATAAACAGTGCTGGATACAGAATACAGGATACTTGGGGCTGGTGCACTGGGATGACCCAGAGGGATGGTATTGGGAAGGAGGTGGGAGGGGGCTTCAGGATTTGGAACACATGTCCACCCGTGGTAGATTCATGTTGAAGTATGGCAAAACCAATACAATATTGTAAAATAATAATAATAATAATTAAAAAAATACTAATAGCTAGTTGGTCTTTTGCATTAACTTAAATAGGTGAGGACTTCTCTGGTGGCTCAGATGGTAAAGCATCTGTCTACAATGCGGGAGACCTGGGTTTGAGCCCTGGGTTGGGAAGATCCCCTGGAGAAGGAAATGGCAATCCACTCCAGTACTGTTGCCTGGAAAATCCCATGGACAGAGGAGCCTGGTACGCTACAGTCGATGGGGTCGCAAAGAGTCAGACACGACTGAGCAACTTCATTTCATTTTCATTTAAATAGGTGAATTTTCAATTATATTCCCAAAAAATACTAATAGCTAGTTGGTCTTTTGCATTAACTTAAATAGGTGAGGACTTCTCTGGTGGCTCAGATGGTAAAGCATCTGTCTACAATGCGGGAGACCTGGGTTTGAGCCCTGGGTTGGGAAGATCCCCTGGAGAAGGAAATGGCAATCCACTCCAGTACTGTTGCCTGGAAAATCCCATGGACAGAGGAGCCTGGTACGCTACAGTCGATGGGGTCGCAAAGAGTCAGACACGACTGAGCAACTTCATTTCATTTTCATTTAAATAGGTGAATTTTCAATTATATTCCCAAATAGATGGATGTTTGATTTATTATAATAGCTTGCAATTACTCAACAGTTAAATTCTTTCCTGATCCTAAAACAACACTGATTGCAAATATACCAATAATTTAATAGTATAATTTAAAGAAAAATACACTGGCTGCAGGTGTCCAGCCCCAGTGGATCCAAGGTAATTCGAAGCTGCTCCAGTGGTGGTAAAATCCAGTTGAGAGTGTTCCAAGGTCTGTATCTGATTATGAAGTTTTCCTAAGTCCAGGTCAATATCAGAGCTGTTCCAAACACCTGAAATATGATTTTTAATTTTTCCCCACTCATAATCTGTCTCGTTTACTTTCAAAGATGTCATGTATATCCACCGGTAATCAGCGTGGCATGACAGAGCCATTTTTACTTTTAGAGCTGCAACTCAGTCCCAATATGCATTATTGCCTCTTCTAAGGTATCTACCCTCATCTTAGTTTCCCGTCTATAATTTCCTGTGTTGCAAACATTAAAGAGACATTTTTAGACATAGTATCAACATATTGGGCAGTATGCACTTGTTGAGTCAATGATATTGCTGCCACAGTAACAGAAATGATCGCAGCTATTAAAGCTGATATCCCTAAAATAAGTAAGCCCACAAATCATCATGCTCGCATCAAATCCTGCAGTTGCTGTAACACAGCAAGACCATAATTATCATACCAATGAGTAGTTACAGTTACAGGTATCATGAGATATGGTGGACATTTTAACACTACAAAAGAAGAAACATATTGAGGAGTTAAACAAGATGAAAGTATACATTTTTCACAAGACACTACATTAAGTCCACCTGTATGATTCATTTTTATATTGTTTTCCGGAGTCATTAGTGAAAAGAAAAACATAAGGAGAGGGTAGACAAGCCAAAACAAAATAAGTAGAATTATTTTCTGGTCAGAGTTCACGCTGCAGCAGCTGTCAGTCCCGCCGGGATGTTTATCTTGCCTCTCCTGCCGGGCGGGCGCATCGGCCCCTGTCCCGCCCCCCACTGAACCGGCTTCGAGCTCAGCATTGGTCAAGCGAGTGCATATGCTGGCTGGGCTACCAGCTGCAAGCATAGAGCACTGGGCCCGGGCAGCCAGGCTGGCCCCGCCCGTGGCTCCTGGCGCGCGGCTGTTCCTTGTGGCGGCGGCTGCAGGAGCAGAAGAGTGCCCTTTGAAGCAATGGGGGATCAGTCTGTCTGGGATCCCAGTAGGAGAATCTGCGTCCTGTGGAAAAATACAAGCATATCCTCGGCCACTGGTTAACAATAGGTCGGGACCCTTCCATTGTCCAGAGAGGAGATACCTCTATTTTACTAATGGCTTTGCATTTAATTGCTCCGGGCACCAATGGCGAAGCATTGCAGTAGTTCCGGCTGAATCAGCATTTAAAATATTTATTAGGAAAAGAGCATGTTGCAAGATTTGATGGGGAGAGCTATACTTAAACTCCCCTTTTTTGATTTTTGATTAACAAAGCATGTGAGGGTAAATGATGCAAAATTTGACCACATTAATTTACTATAGCAATCTGCCAATCTTCATCAAACATTAGAAGAGCATCAAGTTGTTCCTTATTATATGGAATTACGATTTCTGTTGGCTCTTTCCCAAACAATTCAAAGCTCCATTTCCTTCCTTTTAATATCAACATTGCTATCAAGCCTGGATAAGAAGCTATGACTTTCTTAGCTTGGGTGGGAAGGTGGATCCATTCTGAGAGACCATTCTGCCAGAGAACTCCAGACAAAGGAACTGCCAAATTATTGTTAAGTTGATCCTTATACATAGTTATCAGATAAAGCTGCTTCTACTTTGCCTAGGGCTTCTCGAGCCTCAGCAATTAATTGTCTTTTAGAAGTGGGGTTAGAATCTCCTCGTAAAATGTTAAAAAGAGGCTTTAGTTCAGCAATGGTTAATTTAAAATAAGGTCTAATCCAGTTAATATCACCTAATAGTTTTTGATAATCATTTAAAGTAACAAAATGGTCTTTTCTCAATTGCAGCAGGGCATGAGTCACAGTTTCTGAATTGATAACCCTTCCTAAGTAAGTTATGGGTGGGTTAGTTTAAATTTTCTCTGAGGCAAGTTTTAGACCTCTATCTGTCAATGCCTGGGTCAAATCTTGGAGGACAGTTTGCAAATGAGCTCTATCAGGATGAGCTATTAAAATATCATCCATGTAGTGAATCATATATACCTGTTCATATTTAATCCTAGTATCTTCTAGGGTGGCATTAACAAATTTCTGGCATAGGGTGGGGCTATTTTCCATTCCCTGAGGTAAAACTTTCCACTGAAACCGTAAGTAAGGCTGTTTAAGATTTTCTGATGACAAGCTAAAGGCAAATCGCTTTTTATCCTCAGGATTTAAGGAATGGTGAAAAAGCAGTCTTGTAAATCAATTACAATTATATTATATCCCTCTGGAATGGCTACTGGAGAAGGGAGCCCAGGTTGTAAAGCTCCCATGTCCTCCATAGTGGCATTATTGCTCTTAAATCTTGTAAAAGTCTCCATTTACCAGATTTTTTCTTAATGACAAAAATAGGAGAGTTCCAGGGGCTATTGGAGGGCGCAATATGTCCCAGTTCTAGTTGGGAAGATCTCATGTTGTGCCCCCCTCCATGGATAAAACCCTTCTTGCCTCAACAGGGATTTTCCACCACACCACACAGGTGCTGGCGACACGTGTAGGAAAGAACCTGAAAGATCCCAAGGAACCTGAACCAACGGCGCTGCCATACCCCATTTTACAAGGGGGAACAGAGGAAGAACTTCTCTTCCCACCCTATTACCAACCCCTCGAGCCACCATGGGCCCCTGCTATCCTTCCACCTAGGGCTGACACATCAGAAGGGAGGCCCACACAAAACACTCGCCATAGGCGAGCCATGTCTCCGGCGGGGCCGGTACTTAACTGTTGCCCTCCCTTTACGAGTGGCCGGTCCCCCCGAAGAAGAAGAGAACCAATCTCATCAATACTGGCCCTTCTCTACCAGTGATCTATATAACTGGAAGTTCCAGAATGCTAAGTTTTCAGATAACCCTAGAGATCTAACTAACCTCCTAGAGACTGTGCATTTTACTCATCAGCCCACCTGGGATGACTGTCAACAGCTGTTCCAGATTCTCTTTGTTAGGGTCAAAACTCCAGCCATGACAGGCTAAGGTGTGTTATACTAGGCCTAAAACAAACCTGAGTTCTGTTTCCGGGAATTATATCCTTGACCCAATCAGAAGAGTCCCCGTTCACTCCAGACCTCGAGCCAATCAGGGTGAGGAGCGAGGTTCAAAATTCGCGCGCACGTGCATGCACTTTCCACTCAGCCAATCATGTAATGCCAGCTACCCTGTTACTGAGACAAAGAACTGCCTGTATATAAGCAGCCATACTCTGGAGCTCAGGGCTCTTGTCGGATTCCACTGCGCTGGTGGGCCCTAGCTCAAGCTAGCAATAAACTCCCTTCTTGCTTTTGCATTACTGTGGTGGACTTGTTCTCTCAGTTGGTTGGGGACTTGGACTCAGAGCATAATACTCTTCACCACGGAAGAGAGAGAGAGAATACAGAATGAGGCCCGTAAAAGGGTCCCAGGGGCAAATTGAGAACCCACCACTAATATAGATGACATTAACACCTCTTTTCCTTTATCGCGACCTGACTGGGATTACAATATGGCACAAGGTAAGGAGAGGCTCCGGGTCTACCGCCAGACTCTGTTGAGGGGACTCAAGGCAGCTGCACGGAAACCCACTAACCTAGCTACAGTAGGAGATGTTCAACAGGGCCCCACCGAGAGTCCAGCTGCCTATCTGGAAAGGCTGATGGAGGCCTTTAGACAATACACCCCCATGGACCTAGAAGCGGAAGGCACTCAGGCTGCTTTGATAATGCATTTTGTTAACCAGACGGCTCCAGACATTAGAAAAAAGTTACAAAAACTAGAGCGCCTGGGTGAAAAGAGTATCCAGGATTTAATAACAGTGGCAGAAAGGGTCTACAACACCTGAGAGACCCCTGAGGAGAAGCAAGCCAAGGCAGCAGACCACCAGACCTGCAACATGGCACGTATCCTGCTGGCGGTGACAGTTCCTGACTCGGGAGAAAGGGAGCACCAACTGTGCCGCCTGGCGGCTGAAGGTAAGAGCCGTCCCCGTACGTGACCAGCATTAGGAAAGAACCAATGTGCCTATTGTAAAGAGGAAGGACATTGGGCCAAGGAATGCCCTAAGAAAAAGAAGGGACTGCGAAAGACCCCTATCCTGGCCGTTGATGAACTGAGCGACTAGGGGAGATGGGGTTTGGCACCCCTCCCAAAACCCAGGGTAACCCTAAAAGTGGAGGGGACCCCAACTGACTTCTTTGTTGACACAGGGGCTCAATATCTGGTTTTGTTGGAGCCTCAGGGGAAGCTGGCAGGGAAAACCTCTTGGGTGCAGGGGGCCACTGGGATGAAACAATATCAGTGGACTGCCCGAAGATCAGTGGATTTGGGCATGGGCCGGGTATCCCACTCCTTTATGGTCATCCCAAATGCCCCTTCCCACTGTTGGGAAGAGACTTGTTAACCAAGATGGGAGTTCAGATTCACTTCCTCCCAGGAGAAACTCTGAACCCATACAAACTCCTGAGCTCTCTCCCACCAGACCATCACTGGTATACAGTCTTAGATTTAAAGGACGCTTTCTTCAGCCTCCCCCTGGTGTCCAAGACCCAGGACCTTTTTGCTTTAGAATGGTCTGACCCAGAAGAAGGGATCAATGGACAGCTGACCTGGACATGGCTGCCATAGGGATTTAAAAATTCCCCCACGATCTTCGATGAGGCCCTTCATGAAGACCTGGGTGAGTTCAGACAACAACACACCCAATTAACCTGGTTGCAATATGTAGACGACCTCCTGATCATGGCACAAGATCAACAGGCTTGTCTGGTGGGCACTTGAGAACTGCTTCAGACCCTTGGCCAATTGGGGTACCAGGCCTCAGCCAAAAAGCCTCAGATATGTCAACCAGAAGTCACCTACTTAGGGTATGTATTAAGGGAGGGGCAGAGGTGGCTGTCAGAGGCGCGGAAAGAGTGCTCAAAATACCGACTCTAGACTTACCTCAAAAAGTGAAGGAATTCCTGGGATCTGCTGGTTTAAACGCCTAGACCCTGTGGCTTTGGGCTGGCCCCCATGCCTCCGCGTGATTGCAGCCATGGCCCTGATGGTCAAGGATGCAGACAAGCTGACACTGGGGCAGGAACTGCACATCACCGCCCTCCATGCCATCAAAGACATACTAAAGCAGCCTTCAGACAGGTGGATCAGCAATGCTCAGCTGACCCACTACCAGGGACTACTGCTAAACCCTTCCAGAATCATCTTTCTACCGCCTACTGCTCTCAATCTGGCTACGTTGCCTCCTAACTCGAACTTGGAAGCCCCGATCCATGACTGCAGCAAGATACTAGCCCAGGTGCATGGGACACGAGAGGACTTGCACGATCACCCCTTGGCAGATGCTGAGGTCACCTGGTATACGGACGGAAGCAGTTTTGTTTGAAATGGCTCAGCCCTACAGCGGGGGAAAGACAAAAAGCTTAACATCATTACCAATAGCCAATACGCCTTTGCCACCACCCATATACACGAGGCCATCTACAGAGAAAGGGGACTCCTCACGGCCGAGGGCAAGATGATTAAAAATAAGGATGCCAGAAAAACAATAGAGGACATCGTATCGAACTGTAAGGCTTGCCAGCTTACCAATGCTGTCTCTCATCCAGCCAACCAAGGCACTAGAGAACGGGGGACAAGACCAGGAGCTTACTGGGAAGTGGACTTTACTGAGGTAAAACTGGGTAAAATGTGGATACAAATACCTGTTGGTGTTCATAGATACTGTCTCAGGGTGGGTGGAAGCCTTCCCCACCAAAAGAGAAATGGCACAGGTGGTGGCCAAAAAAAAAGCTGATTGAAGACATCTTGGCACAGTTCGGGTTTCCAGCACAGGTGGGGTCGGATAATGGGCCAGCCTTCGTGTCTCAGGTAAGCCAGGGGGTAGCCTGGGCATTGGGAGCTAGATGGAAGTGTTACACTGTGCCTATAAGGCCCCAGAGCTCAGGATAAGTAGAAAGGATAAATAGGATGCTTAAAGAGACATTAAAACCAGTAGCTGAGACTGGCGGGGACTGGGTGGCTCTCTTCCCCTTTGCCTTATACAGGGTGCAGAACTCACCCTATCAACTGGAGCTCAGAAGTGTTAAAAGAAATAGATGATCAGAAGTTACTTTTTTGTCTCCGGTCCTTATAATGCTCCCACAGGTGCGTATGGGAAAGGCTCAAAGCAGTATATGAATCAGGCCCTTCACCTGAACCCCACCACTACCGACCGGGAGACTGGGTGTACGTATGTCGTCATAGACAAGAAACCCTAGAACTCAGGTGGAAAGGACCATTCCTTGTCATCCTGATGGCACTAACTGCTCTCAGAGTTAGCGGCATCTCTGCTTGGGTCCACTACACCCACACATGGCCTATGGATCAGTTTGCCTTATGAGAAGAGGCTCTGCCAGCGGACCCCCTTAGCAAAGAAAACATAGGGCAGGACCCATGATTGGGCCTGTCTTGGGACCTTGAGAAGCAGGGAATGAAGGACCTAAGCCACCCTATTTTGTTAAAAAAGACTCCATTTCTGAGGAAAGAGTCTTTGGAAATCCCTTGACCTCACCCCACCACCTTCGAGCTAATCAGATCCCAGATTAGGATCTCCTGACTTTACCTACAGGACTTATGACCTGCCTGGGAAATTTGAATAAAGCAATTAAGCCTGGGAAATGGGAACCAATCAGAACCCAACACCTAACCAATTAGACGTCTACCCTATATAAGCAATAAAACCCAGAGTTCGAGGCTCCTTCCTACAGCCGCTGCGTCGGTGTCGGTGGGAGCCCCAGCTCAAGCTTGGTAATAAAGTCTCTCTTGCTTTTGCATCGGATACCAGCTCCCTGGTGGTCATTGGGAGATTTTGCGACTTGGGCATAACACCAGTAATTTTTCTTTAGGCAGAGGCCATTGTTCCACCCACATTGGACCCTGAGATTTCCATGTAATGGAGTCAGCAGCAAAAACAATGGCCTCCATTATAAATTTGGGTACCCCAATCCAGTATGTAGCTTTTGAGGAGTTGGGCAAATTGGCTCAATTATTCCTGTTTGCTGTTTACCCAATCCTTTTGATGGATCATAGCCCATTTGCAGCATTTAAGAGGCCACTTTATCATCGGGGCTGAAAAGTAACACTCCCAGACAGTACGTCCCTCGCTCACAGGGTAAAGGGGAGTGAAGGGACTACATACGGTTGAAAAGTTCCACAAGTATCCTCAAATTGCCAATCTAAAATTTTTGCACTCTTAGCTACTGCAGGGGCTCTCCCTAATCCCACCAGCTCATTTTCAGTAGTATGAGTGGGCCAGGAGTTGGGCCAGTCTCTTCCTGAAATGCAAGAAAGATCTGTGCTAGTGTCTAACAGCCCTGACATTTTATTTCCTTGAATTAAAAGATCATTTAAAGGCCTAGAAGTGGTAATTTCCTGCACTCAAAAAGCTAGATCATAGATATAAATCTCCTGGGGCCCCTAGCTTGAGAAGTCAAGGTTTTTTTTCTATCTGATAATAAGGTAAAAGCAAAAGCTGTGCCATTCTTTGACTTTTATTAATTTGCACAGTTTTAGTAGGTGGCAAGATCAAAACTTTAATTTCCCCAGTATAATCAGAATCTACTATACCAGGCACCGCCAAAATTCTTTGAAAAGAAATCGAGCTACACCCTAGCACAAGTCCAGAATGTCCTCAGGCAGGGGGCCAGCCACGCCCATTGGAATCTGAGTAATCAACACGTCAGGGGTCAATATTGTGGCGGTGGTGGAACTGAGGTCTAGGCCTGAACTGCCTGAGGTTGATTGGCACGGCTTTCTGTCTCTGTTTAGCAGGACATTGCTGGTAAAAATGTTCCATTTGGCCACAACAGAAATATTTTCTATTTGTGAAATCCTTTTTATTATGATTATTTTTCTTTCTTTTTTCATTTTTTTCTTTTTTTGCTTGGATGAGGCCCCCCCTGAGGGGGTTTTCTGCAAGAAGCAGGCTGTGTTTTAGAAGCTCCTTTGTTTAAAAAAAATTGTCCCTATCTTTTTCAGCCTTAGGCAATGTTCTGGGAGGCGCAAGTGGAGGTGGCAGTGGTCTCGCCTTAAATCAAGAGAACGGTGGATGAATTTTTAAAGGTTTGCGTAGAGGGAGAGGGAGCTTGCCAGGGCACCTGGCCACAGCGTCCTGTAAGTCCTCTCCTTCCTCGGGAGGCAGAGCACAGTGTCCCTCCTTTTCTTCGTCAATGGCAGAAAATATGATCTGCGTAGAAGGTGGAGACCCACTACCATCCACTGCTATAGCCTCTCCCATAGTCTAACAGCCTCATAACGGGAGTCCACAACATTTCTAAGCATATTCCACAGAGCAAAAGCATTTACAGGCCCATGCAAAGTATAATAAGTCTTTAGCTGTTTTCCTAGCTTCACCCAAGTATCTAAATTAACAGTGCCCTTTTCTGGAAACCAAGGACATTGTTCTTGTAACACTAGCTTTTTAACTTTAATTTTTCTTTTGTTTAATGTTTGTAAAATTAGTTCTATAAAGAGTTGTCATTCTTTTGACTCATTGTTACTTGTATCAGAAATTTTTATAGAGAAAGGATTGAGATTTCACTACAGATTTCTTGTCTTATATTGCAAGAATCAACACTTCAGGTTTCTTTTCAACCTATCAAGTGGATTTCTTTTCAACCCCAAAACTTCCCACCCTTCTTTCCTTACCTATCTTATGCAGGGGGGTCCACAGCACCCTGAGTGGGAGCCTATCTGTCCCGAAAACTGAGCACTGGGGGAGACCTATCTTTGAATAGCCTGTTCCAGGCACCAAATGCCAGGGTCCAGCCCCGGGGGATCCAAGGTAATTCAAAGTGGGGACGGAGTTGGCATCCTAGGAAAAAGCTATTTAATTAGAAGTATAAAGAGAGATTAGAAAAGAATAGTGTAGTAGGAAAATTAGTGGAGAAAATGATGCTGAATAACTTGGTTTACGTGGGATACAAGAGATTTGCACCACCTATGTAGGCCACTGGCACCACTTGAATAGCAGAGGGTGCCCCACCTTGGGCTCCCTCTCACGTGGATCTTAGAAACCAGGGCAAAATTAGCAGGCTTGGAAAGTATCCATGCTCCAGATGGGAATTCAGCCAGAAAAACGGAGAACAAGAAAGACAGACACGGGGGAATCATTCTTTCCAGAAACTGATCCATTTTCTTTATTTTCTTTATACCTTTTGTTACACATAGAGACAACTGGAAATTTTAAAGTCACGCGGGGGTCAGCAGTCCTGACCTTTATCAAAATCAGGTGTTTCATATAAATGTATACAAAAAGGTCTTAGGGGTTTTTACATCATCTTCTGGCCAGGGAGCCTACTAACATTTTATGATCCTTTCTTTCTGATAATGGTCAGTCAACCAGAAACTTATTTTCCAGGGGTGATTTTTTTTAAACCAGGCACCACCCTCCGAAGGTACCAGATAAAGTTGCATTCCTATAGGGTGAGGGTGTAGTGGTTACAATTAACAAAGGAAATTACTTAGCCTAAGGTTAACATGATTAATCTTAAAGGTTAATACTTATTTCTCCTATATGCTAGTTATATTGATTATAAGGGCAGGGAATATGGAGACTTAGCAGCAAATATTGGCCCAACAAATGAAAAATCCTTCACCAATATAATTCCTAATCAACCCACTATACTAATAATTTCTAACTTTCTAAAAGAATCTGCCTTTAGTAAGTCTAAAACATCTCATGCCTCTCATGGTTGGGAGGCTGTAAACAATCACATGTGGCCAGACGAACCTGTTCAGGCAGGCTAGATAACCTTCAGAGGAGTTCATAAGTTGAAACACTCTTGTCACATCCAGGAATTTTTATTATCTTGGAGTTGTAAGTTAACTCCTTCTTCGAGAGAGGTGATGGGGGACAGCCTCCCATAAAGTCAGAGGTGTAGGTGAGAGCATAAAACACTAGAGTAGGCAGACTCTGGTTTTGGGGGTAGATGCTTGGGAACAGGCAGAGAAGGCAATGGCACCCCACTCCAGTACTCTTGCCTGGAAAATCCCATGGATGGAGGAGCCTGGTGGGCTGCAGTCCATGGGGTCGCTAAGAGTCAGACACGACTGAGTGACTTCACTTTCACTTTTCACTTTCATTCATTGAAGAAGGAAATGGCAACCCACTCCAGCGTTCTTACCTGCAGAATCCCAGGAATGGGGGAGCCTGGTGGGCTGCTGTCTATGGGGTCACACAGAGTCGGACATGACTGAATTGACTTAGCAGCAGCAGCAGCTCGGGAACAGGGGGTTTTCTGAGGCTCGATCTCGCCTTTGTGTATGCCGATGCCTCCTTCCTCAAGACGTTTGCCACGGGTGGGGTTCCTCACGCTGGCTCCTGGCAACTGGCAATATTTTCTGGCATTCTAAACACTCGTCTTATGTAGAAACAATTTTCAAGAAAAATTGAGGAAACAAATCATATTGTCCAATGACCTTTTCTGGTATTCGAAGAGATTGCCCAATATTCATGAGAACTGCAGATATTTGAGATGTTTCTTTTCCTCTTGGCTTTAGCGAGGTCTAATTTCAGTTCAGTTCAGTCACTCAGTTGTGTCCAACCTTTTGAGACCCCATAAATTGCAGCACGCCAGATGTCCCTATCCATCACCAACTCCTGGAGTTCACTCAGACTCACGTCCATCTAGTCAGTGATGCCATCCAGCCATCTCATCCTCTGTCGTCCCCTTCTCCTCCTGCCCCCAATCCCTCCCATCATCAGGGTCTTTTCCAATGAGTCAACTCTTTGCATGAGGTGGCCAAAGTACTGGAGTTTCAGCTTTAGCATCATTCCTTCCAAAGAAATCCCAGGGTTGATCTCCTTCAGAATGGACTGGTTGGATCTCCTTGCAGTCTAAGGGACTCTCAAGAGTCTTCTCCAATACCACAGTTCAAAAGCATCAATTCTTCTGTGCTCAGCTTTCTTCACAGTCCAACTCTCACATCCATACATGACCACAGGAAAAACCATAGCCTTGACTAGACAGACCTTAGTCGGCAAAGTAATGTCTCTGCTTTTGAATATGCTATCTAGGTTGGTCATAACTTTTCTTCCAATGAGTAAGCGCCTTTTAATTTCATGGCTGCAGTCACCATCTGCAGTGATTTTGGAGACCCCCAAAATAAAGTCTGACACTGTTTCCACTGTTTCCCCATCTATTTCCCATGAAGTGATGGGAACAGATGCCATGATCTTTGTTTTCTGAATGTTGAGCTTTAAGCCAACTTTTTCACTCTCCTCTTTCACTTTCATCAAGAGGCTTTTTAATTTCTCACTTTGTGCCATAAGGGTGGTGGCATCTGCAAAGCTGAGGTTATTGATATTTCTCCTGGCAATCTTGATTCCAGCTTGTGTTTCTTCCAGTCCAGCATTTCTCATGATGTACTCTGCATATAAGTTAAATAAACAGGGTGACAATATACAGCCTTGATGTACTTCTTTTCCTATTTGGAACCAGTATGTTGTTCCATGTCCAGTTCTAACTGTTGCTTCCTGACTGTATACAGATTTCTCAAGAGGCAGGTTAGGTGGTCTGGTATTCCCATCTCTTTCACAATTTTCCACAGTTTATTGTGACCCACACAGTCAAAGGCTTTGGCATAGTCAATAAAGCAGAAATCGATGTTTTTCTGGAACTCTCTTGCTTTTTCCATGGTCCAGTGGATGTTAGCAATTTGATCTCTGGTTCTTCTGCCTTTTCTAAAACCAGCTTGAACATCTGGAATTTCATGGTTCACGTATTGCTGAAGCCTGGCTTGGAGAATTTTGAGCATTACTTTACTAGCATGTGAGATGAGTGCAATTGTGTGGTAGTTTGAACATTCTTTGGCATTGCCTTTCTTTGGGATTGTTATAAAAAGTGGCCTTTTCCAGTCCTGCGGCCACTGCTGAGTTTTCCAAATGTGCTGGCCTATTGAGTGCAGCACTTTCACGGCATCATCTTTCAGGATTCGAAACAGCTCAACTGGAATTACATCACCTCCACTAGCTTTGTTCATAGTGATGCTTTCTAAGGCCCGCTTGACTTCACATTCCAGGATGTCTGGCTCTAGATGAGTGATCACACCATCATGATTATCTGGGTCATGAAGATCTCTTTTGTACAGTTCTTCTGTGTATTCTTGCCACCCCTTCTTAATATCTTCTGCTTATGTACAGTGAATTCATCCATTGTTGGTACATGACTGGATGATTTTAAACAAATATATAGACGTGTATTTCTGACTCTTTGTGACCCCATGGACTGTAGCCCCCCAGGCTCCTCTGTCCATGGGGACTCTACAGGCAAAAATACTGGAGTGGGTTGCCATGCCCTCCTCCAGGGGATCTTCCCAACCCAGGGATCAAACCCAGGTCTCAGGCATTACAGATGGATTCTTTACCATCTGAGCCCCCGGGAAGCCCATAGATTTGTGTAACCATCACCAAATCCAATTTTGGAACTTTTCTACCACTCTAAAACATTCTTCAAGCCCTAACTAAAAAGAGTCATACAGTTTCAGGGACACTAATTTAATAATTAAGATACAGTTTAAAATGTGGGCAATTAAATTCCAAGTCTCTGACAATCACAGAAAATATAGAATGGAACCCCAGAGATTTTAGCCTAGAGACTTCACTGGTGAGACAGAAAACTGTGGAGAGAGAGCTGACTACACCAGACATCCTGAAAGGAGCACAGCCAGTCCTGGCCTCACAGAAGGACCCAGGGTCCATTAGTCATGACTCCTAGCAAATTTGTCTGTTTTTCTGCTGGGCACCAATTGTGCACATGCAAGTAGAAGGCACAGGACACTGTCCCTAAGATGAGTCAACTTAGATGAAAACTAAGATACAAAAGATTGAAAACAGAGCTGGAGGGGGAACCAATGGTATAACATTTGCTATGATCATCCTTTTCAAGTCTGTGTGCTTAGTCGCCCAGTTACGTCTGACTCTTTGCGACTCCATGGGCTGTAGCCTGCCAGGCTCCTCTGTCCATGGGGATTCTCTAGGCAAGAATACTGGAGTGGGTTGCTGTTTAATATTGCCTCCTCCAGGGAGTCTTCCCACCCCCAGGACTGAACCCAGGTCTCCTGTATTGCAAGCAGATTCTTTACCATCTGAGACACCAGGGAAGCACCCTTTTCAATTTAGTAGTAGCTTAATAGTTATTGCATTCAATATTTTCACAGTTACTGCAGTGTTATTTTTGTTACTGTTTCTCTATTATATATTTTTTCCACCATGAGTCTTCAATTTTGTTGTACGTTTATCAGTATATAGGCAGACAAAGTGATCTACCTTTTGGATGCCAGTCAGCTTCTTTCTTCAGCCATCCTGGAACCTATAAAATGGGCACTTAAAAAAACTTTCTAAAACTGCAAGGATGGAGACTTCACTGGTGATCTACTGGTTAAGAATCCACCCTGCAATGCAGGGAACATGGGTTGATTCCTAGTTGGAGAACTAAGATCCCATGTGCTGTGGAGCAACTAACCTCACACAACACAACTAGAGAGTTTGGACCACAACAAAATACCCTGCATGACACAGTGAAGAACTGCATGCGAAAACTAAGACCTGACACAGCCAAAAAAAAAAAAAAGAAAAGAAAGAAAAAAATTCCAAAAAACAAAAATAAAAAATACCAACAAGGTTGGAAGCTATCTAAATGTTCAATAATATTGTTGTTCAGTCACTAAGTCATGTCCAACTCTTTGTGGCCCCATGGACTGCAGGACGCCAGGCTTCCCTGTCCTTCACTATCTCCTGGAGCTTGCTCAAACTCATGTCCATTGAATCAGTGATGCCACCCAACTATCTCATCCTCTGTCTTCCCCTTCTTCTCCTGTCCTCAGTCTTGCCCAGTATCACAGTCTTTTCCAATGAGTCAGTTCTTCACATCAGGTAGACAAAGTATTGGAGCTTCAGCTTCAGCATCAGTCCTTCCAATGAATATTCAGAAGAGATTTCCTTTAGGATTGACTGATTTGATCTCCTTCTGTCCAAGAGACTTTTGAGAGTCTTCTCTAGCACCACAGTTTGAAAGCATCAATTCTTTGGCACTCATCCTTCTTTATGGTCCAACTCTCACATCCATACTTGACTACTGGAAAAACCATAGCTTTGACTAGACAGACTGTTGTCAGCAAAGTGATGTCTCTGATTTTTAATATGCTGTCTAGGTTTGTCATAGCTTTTCTTCCAAGGAGCAAGTATCTTTTAATTTCATGACTGCAGTCACTTTCTGCAGTGGTTTTGGAGCCTAGGAAAATAAAGTCTGTTACTGTTTCCATTTTTCCCCCATCTATTTCCATGAAGTGATGGGACCAGATGCCATGATCTCCATTTTTTGAATGTTGTGTTTTAAACCAGCTTTTTCACTCTCCTCTTTCACTTTCATCAAAAAGCTCTTCAGTTCCTCTTCACTTTCTGCCATTAGGGTGGTATCATTTGCATATCTGAGGTTGTTGATATTTCTCCCAGCAATTTTGATTCCAGCTTGTGATTCATCCAGCCTGACATTTCACATAATGTACGCTGCATATACGCTAAATAAACAGGGTGACAGTATGCAAGCTGACATACTCCTTTCCCAATTTTCAACCAATCCATTGTTCCACATCTGGTTCATGGAATCCTAGGTTGAGCCTGCTCCAGGTTTGGAGCCAACAAATAAACCAGCAGGTTTAACAGGCTCTTCCTGATACGCCTCTCTCTCTAGCATCTCTTAACCTGGGGCCACAGGAATGACTGAAAATGAGGGGAGTGGAGATAAATATGTGGGAAAGTGTTGCAGGACCAGACACTTTAAATGCTCTTGTTTTTAGCCAGTGTTTTATTTTAAATTAAGTTTTATTGGAGTATGTTGTGTTAGTCGCTCAGTCGTGCCCGACTCTTTGTGACCCCATGGATTGCAGCCCTCTGTCCATGAGATTTTCCAGGCAAGGATACTGGAGTGGGTTGCCATTTCCTTCTCAAGGGGATCTTCCCAACCCAGGAATCGAACCCAGGTCTCCTGTGCAGGCAGATTCTTTACCAACTGAACTACAAGGGATTATTGGAGTATAGCTGCTTTAAATGTTGTGTTAGTTTCTGCTGTGCAGCAAAGTGAATCAGCTCTTCGTATACATATATCTCTTCCCTTTTGGATTTTCTTCCCGTTTAAGTCACCACAGAGCACTGAGTAGAGTTCCCTGAGCTATGCAGGAGGTTCTCATTTGCTATCTATTTTATACATAGTAGTGTGTATGTGTTAATTCCAGTCTCCAAGCTCATTCCACTTTTCCCCCTTTCCCAGCTTGGTGTCCTTTCATTTGTTCTCTATGTCTGTATCTCCATTTCTATTTTGCAGATAAGATCATCTATATAATTTGTTTCTATATTCCACAGTTATGCATTAATATACAACATCTGTTTTTCTGTTTCTGACATACTTCGCTCTGGAGGATAGTCTCTAGGTCCTCCTACATCTACAAATGATCCATTTTCACCCCTTTTTTCAAATGCTTCCTTTTGATTCATACATTGATACCTTAAATGCTCTTTCTTTCTCTTGGATTGCTTTTGGAGACTTTTCAGAAGTTCTGCTTCTGAGGAAATTTTCTGCAGTTCCTTGTGTAGATGATGTTTCCTTTGGCAGTCTTACCTGGGAATCATGGTACTGCACCCACACAACTCCCTATGTGCCATTTTCTGCTTCCTATCCTGAACTCCCATGATCTTCTCATTAAGGTTACCTTTCCATGGCAAGAGGCACCTTAAAGTGAATTTCATTTCTGGATTCTAAATGACTTGTTCCTTTTCATAAGATCCACACTTAGCCCAAGAAAAAGATTTAATCTTACTGTTGGTGGAAGGGCAAGTTACTCTCATCATATCCACTTTTACTCTGTGGTTATATGTAGTTCTAATCGTGCATCCTTTCACATTGAAATCACCAGTGTCCAAATCTCTAAAAACACTGCCTACATGTGTCAGAATTCTCACCTGGCTTAAGGCAAAAAAGAAGTTCTGCTTTCAATCACGGAAGGATGTGGGCATGTAAAGTACACTGACTGCTCTCCCCAAATAATTCTCACTTCTCGATTTCTGAACACTCATAATTTTTTTTTTCTGGATTTCTTTACTTCCTTTCTTCTTCTTCTTTTTTTTCAAGGAAAGAAACAACTTGAGATCTATCCTCGACAGAATTTTAAGTACACAATACAGTACTAACTACACTACACTATTGTGAAGCACATCTGTAAAACATTTATTTTAGGTAAATGAAGCTTTATATCTGCTGAGTAATAGCTTCCCATTCTAATGTCCAATTCTAACTGTTGCTTCCTGACCTGCATACAGATTTCTCAAGAGGCAGGTCAGGTGGTCTGGTATTCCCATCTCTCTCAGATTTTCCAGTTTATTGTGATCAGAAAATTGATTCAGTTATATGTAGCAGATAGTCATTCTTTTTAAGACTCTTTTCTTATATAGATTATCCAAGAATATTGAGTAGAATCCCTTGTCCTTGTTGATTGTCTATCTTATATAATATATAGTGGCATGTGTGTTCATTCTAGCTACTGATTAACCCCCTCCTCCCCATGTTTCCCCTTGGGTAACCATACATTTGTTTTCAATTCTGTAAGTTTGATTCTTTTCTGCAAATAAGTTCATTTGTTTCTTTCTCTCTCTCTCTCTCTTTTTGGCTATGCTGGCCCTTCGGTGTGGTGTGCAGGCTCTTTCTTGCATCATGAGACTTCTCTAGTTGTGGCATACAGGTTTAGTTTCCCAGTGGCATATGAGATCTTAGTTCCATGACCAGGAATCAAACCTGCATACCCCGCATTAGAACGTGGATTCTTAACTTCTGGACCACCAGGGAACTACCAATTTGTTTCTTTTTTTTTTTTTTAATTGCATTATACATATGAGTGATATCATATGATATTTGCCTTCCTCCAACTGACTTCCTTCACTTAGTATGATAATCTTTAGGTTCATCCATGTTGCTGCAAATGGCATTATTTCATTCTTTTCTATGGCTGAGTAATATTTTATTGTATATATAGCACCACATCTTCTTTATCCATCCTCTGTCAATGGACATTTAGGTTGCTTTCATGTCCTGACTACTGTAAATAGTGCTGCTATGAACATTAGGGCACGTGTATCTTTCAAATTATTATTTTATCCAGATATATACCCAGGAATGGGATTGCTAGATCATATAGTAGTTCCACTTTTAATTTTTTAAGGAGCCTCCATATTGCTCTCCATAGTGGTTGTAACAATTTACATTCATATCAACTGTATAGGAAGCTTCACTTTTCTCTAAATAATACATGGATCAAAGAAAACTCTCAAGAGAAATTTAAAATATTTGAACTAAATGAAAATAAAAGAGATGTTATCAAAACTAGTGAGATGCAACAAAATCAGAATCATCTCTGATTCTGAATTATCAGAATGACCAGAATGAATCAGGATGGATGATTTTTGTTTCCAAGACAAACCATTCAATATCACGGTAATTAAAGTCTATGTTCCAACAAGTAATGCTGAAGAAGGTGATTGAGCGATTCTATGAAGAACTACAAGAACTTCTAGAGCTAACGTCCAAAAAAGATGTCCTTTTCATCATAGGGGACTGGAATATTAAGTAGGAAGTCAAGAGATACCTGGAATAACAGGCAAATTTGACCTTGGGGTACAAAATGAAGCAGGCTAACAGAGTTTTGCCAAGAAAGCACACTGGTCATAGCAAACACCTTCTTTCAACAACACAAGATAAGACTACACATGGGCATCACCAGATGGTCAATATCAAAATAAGACTGATGATTTTCTTTGCAGCCAAAAATGGCTATATGACAGCTCTGTATAGTCAGCAAAAAAAGACCAGGAGCTGACTCTGCCTCAGATCATGAACTCCTTACTGCCAAATTCAGACTTAAATTGAAGGAAGTAGGGAAAACCACTAGGCCATTCATGTATGACCTAAATCAAAGCCCTTATGATTATACAGTGGATGTGACAAATAGATTCAAGGGATTAGATCTGATAGACAGAGTCCCTGAAGAACTATGGATGGAGGTCTGTGATATTGTACAGGAGGTAGTGATGAAGACCATCCCCAAGAAAAAGAAATGCAAAAAGGCAAGATGGTCCTCTGAGGAGGCCTTAAAAATAGCTGAGAAAAGAAGAAAAGGAAAGGCATCCCATTTGAATGCAGAGTTCCAAATAATAGGAAAGAGAGATAAAAAGCCTTTCTCAGTGAACAAGGGAAAGAAATAGAGGAAAACAACAGAATAGAGGAAACAACTTCAAGAAAATTAGAGATACCAAGGGAACATTTCAGGCAAGGATGGGCACAATAAAGGAGAGAAATGGTATGAACTTGACAGAAGCAGAAGATATTAAGAAGAAGTGGCAAGAATACACAGAAGAACTATACAAAAAAGATCTTACTGACCCAGATATTCACGATGGTGTGATCATTCACCTAGAGCCAAACATCCTGGAATGTGAAGTCAAGTGGGCCTTAGGAAGCATCACTATGAACAAAGCTAGTGGAGGAGATGGAATTGCAGTGGAGCTATTTCAAGTTCTAAATGATGATACTGTGAAAGTGCTGCACTCAATAGGCCAGCAAATTTGGAAAACTCAGCAGTGGCCACAGGACAGAAAAGGTCAGTTTTCATTCCAACCCCAAAGAAAGGCAATGCCAAGAATGTTCAAACTACTGCACAATTGCACTCATCTCACTAGCAAAATAATACTCAAAATTCTCCAAGCCAGGCTTCAACAGTATGTGAACTGTGAACTTCCAGATGTTCAAGCTGGATTTGGAAAAGTCAGAGGAACTAGAGATCAAATTGCCAACAACCATTGCATCATCAAAAAGCCAAGAGAGTTCCATAAAAATATCTACTTCTGCTTTATTGACTATGCTAAAGCCTTTGACTATGTGGATCACCACAAACTGTGAAATATTCTTCAAGAGATGAGAGTACCTGACCACCTGACCTGTCTCTTGAGAAATCTGTATGTCGTTCAGGAAGCAACAGTTAGAACTGGACATGGAACAAAGACTGGTTACGAGTTAGGAAAGGAGTACACCTAGGCTGTATATTGTCATCCTGCTTTTTTAACTTATATGCAGATTATATCATGTGAATTGCCCGGCTGGATGAAGCACAAGCTGGAATCAAGATTGCCGGAAGAAATATCAATAACCTCAGATATGCAGATAACACCACTCTTATGGTAGAAAGTGAAGAAAAACTGAAGAATCACTTGATGAAAGTGAAAGAGGAGAGTGAAAAAGTTGGCTTGAAACTCAACATTAAGAAAACTAAGACCATGGCATCTGGTCCCATCATTTCATGGTAAATAGTTGGGGAAACAATGGAAACAGTGACAGACATTTTTTGGGGTTCCAATATCACTACAGATGGTAACTGCAGCCATGAAATTAAAGACATTTGCTCCTTGAAAGAAAAACTATGACCAACCTAGACAGAATATTAAAAAGCAGAGACATTACTTTGCCAACAAAGGTCTATCTACTCAAAGCTATGGTTTTTCCAGTAGTTATGTATGGATGTGGGATTTGGACTATAAAGAAAGCTGAGCACCAAAGAATTGATGCTTTTGAACTGTGGTGTTGGAGAAGACTCTTGAGAGTCCTTTGGATGGCAAGGAATCAAACTGGTTAATCTTAAAGGAAATCAGTCCTGAATATTCATTGGAGAGACTGATGCTGAAGCTAAAACTCCAATATTTTGGCCACTTGATGCAAAGAACTAACTCAGTTGAAAAGACCCTGATGCTGGGAATGATTGAAGGCAGGAGGAAAAATGGATGACAGAGGATGAGATGGCTGGATGTCATCATTGACTTGATGGCCATGAATTTGATCAAGCTCTGGGAGTTGATGATGGACTGGGAAGCTGCTGTGCTGCAGTCCATGGGGTCTCAAAGTGCTGGTCATGACTGAATGACTGAAGTGAACAAAATCAGTCCTTAGAAGGAAGTTTATATAATTGAGTGTTTATATTAGAAAAGGGGCTTCCCAGGTGATTCTAGTGGTAAAGAACCTGCCTGCCAATTTTGGAGACTAAGACACGGGTTCAATCCCTGCATCTGAAAGAAACCCTGGAGGAGGCCTTGGCAACTCACTCCAGTATTCTTGCCTGGATAATCCCATGTACAGAGGAGCCTGGTGGGCTACAGTTCATAGGGTCACATAGAGTCAGACAAGACTGAAATGACTTAGCATGCATGCACATTAGAAAAGAAGAAAAATTTAAAATCAATAATCTAAGTTTCCATCCTAGAAAACTAGAGGGAAAAAAAAAAGAGAAAAACTCAAGACAAGCAGAAGAAAAGAATTAATAGGAAATAGAACAGAAATCAATGACATTAAAAAGAGGACATGAATATAGAAAGACAATGAAACCAAGAGCTGGCTCTTTAGAAATAGCAATAAAACTGATAAGCCTCTGCCCAGGCTAAGAAAAAGAAGAAGACAAAATTTACTAATATAAAAAAATGTAGTAGGAGACATCACTACAGATTCCATGGACATCAAATGATGATACAAGAGTAGTATGAACAACATTAAGATTGTGAACTTGATTACCTAAATTAGGTAGGCCACATCACTGAAAGATAAAATCTTCCAAAACTCACAAATGAAGAAATGATTGGATATGAAGATAAGATTGGTGAAACTATTCTGTTTGGCAAAGGAAGATATTTCCAGGGAAAATATGAGAATCTTCACTTCATTCTCCTCCCAGATGGGTTTATTTCAAAATCTGTAAGGTCTTACATAACCATTAGAGGGCACTAACTCATAAGAGGAACTAATGTAAGCCTGGAAGAGTCCTTGTTGAAATTAAAAACAAAAACAAACCAAAAAAAGGCTGAAGGCAGCATTGTCAAAAGTTAGCCTGTTGATTTCCCGTACTCCTATGCAGTAATTTAAAACAAAATCTTCAAGCTGTGTGTTTAACTCACTGAATCCCTGGCATCTAGTAATCTAATTCTTTTCCTGAGGCATACAAAGACAACCAATCTAATTATCTTTGTTTAATGTTCAATGATCATCTACACTGATCTGGTCTTTCGGTTCAGTATTCACTACTGCTATGTAATGGATGTGAGAGCTGGACTGTAAAGAAAGCTGAGCACCTAATAATTGATGTTTTTGAACTGTGGTGTTGGAGAAGACTCTTGAGAATCCCTTGGACTGCAAGGAGATCCAACCAGTCCATCCTAAAGGAGATCAGTCCTGGCTGTTCATTGGAAGGACTGATGCTGAAGCTGAAACTCCAGTACTCTGGCCACCTGATGCAAAGAGCTGACTCATTTGAAAAGACCCTGATACTGGGAAGGATTGAAGGTGGGAAGAGAAGCAGACGACAAGGGATGAGATGGTTGGATGGCATCACTGACTCAATGGACATGAGTTTGGGTAAACTACGGGAGTTGGTGATGGACAGGGAGGCCTGACGTGCTGTCATCCTTGGGGTCGCAAAGAGTTGGGCACGACTGAGGGACTTAACTGAACTGAATATCTGCCTTCATTCTCCAAGTTTATTATATAGGGAAAATAGATCATTCTTTTAAAATTTAATTTTTAGGACTACTTTCCCTAGCAAAATATTTAAATTATTTAAATGAAATGAATTAATTTAAATTTAGGGTTTTTCTACATTATTTAGTAATATACAAAATAGCTAATATCTGTTTGAAATAGGCTGAAAATAATAAATATCTATGCTATTGATTTACTAGTGCAATTGTATTAAAGTCAGCTTACCTGAAATCAGTAATAACATGCTTTTTTTCAGTTTTATTATTTAAAAAAATATATGCACCACAAATAAATTTTATTGCTTAAAAAGCATGTTTCTACTTCAGAATACTATTTACAGAATGAAACTATATAAAAAATAAACTTTTGAAAAGTAACTTACAAAAACTTAAATTCAAATACCCTCAGTGTCAATCTCTTTAGGAAACCCTGTGTCAAATATCCTTCTTCTCAATAGGCCTGAAGACTCTGATGTTACTGTAAAATGTTATTTCTCTATTTACTGGGAGAGTCCTCATTTTTAGTTCTTTTAAACAAAAGATGAAATAAACATTTAAAACTCTGTGATACTGAATAAATTAGAACTAGATATGGATTTTTTTTCTTTTTAATCACTCATATATAAAAATGTAGATATATATCTATGGGAGGAAATTATCAAAAATCTCACCAGTGAGTATGAAATTTCAATGCAGGCTCATGAAAATAACATCTTACATAAACTCTCCACTGTCATTTCAGATCATGTGGCAGACTTCATATTAGTAACTGCATATTAGTTACAAACATGACTAATTTAAATAAAACATCCAAGAACATTAATATAGGACAAAGAACAAATTTTATTCATATTTCACATCAGAAAAATGATAGTGGTGAAATTGGCAGGAGTGCTAAAGGTAGTGAAGATGGTAATTTTGATATTAATGATATTATTCTCTCTAGAAGTCAAAGAAAGTTTGAAAAGGAAAGGATAAGATAAATTGTATCAAATTCTTCTGAGAATTCTAGTAACAAGAAAATTGAGTACTGAATACAGAATATAGCAGTAGGTCAATAATGATCTTGACAATATTGGAAAAATGATTTTAAGATTTATCCAAATCAAAACCACAATGAAGTATCATCTCACACCAGTCAGAATGGCCACCATCAAAAAGTCTACAATTATAAATGCCAAAGAGGGTGTGGAGAAAAGGGAACCCTCTTACACTGCTGGTGGAAATGCAAACTGGTACAGCCACTATGGAGAAGAGTGTGGAGATTCCTTAAAAAACTGGAAATAGAACTGCTATATGACCCAGCAATCCCACTGCTGGGCATACACACCAAGGAAACCAGAATTCAAAGAGATACATGTACCTCAATGTTCACTGCAGCACTGTTTATAATAGCCAGGACATGGAAGCAACCTAGATGTCCATTGGCAGACAAATAGATAAGGAAGTTGTGGTACAAATACACAATAAAATATTATTCAGCTTTTTAAAAAAGGGCATATTTGAGTCAGTTCTAATGAGGTGAATGAAACTGAAACCTATTATACAGAGTGAAGTAAGTCAGAAAAAGAAACAACACAGTATATTAACACATATAAATGGAATTTAGAAAGATGGTAATGATGATCCTATATGCAAGGCAGCAAAAAAGATGCAGATGTAAAAACCAAATTTTTGGACTATGTGGGAGAAGGCAAGGGTGGGATGATTTGAGAGAATAGTGTTGAAATATGTCTATTACCAAATGTAAAATAGATGACCAGTGAAAGTTCAATGTGTGAAGCAGGGCACTTAAAGTCAGTGCTTTGGGACAACCCAGAGGGATGGGGGAGGGAGGGAGGTGGGAAGGAGGTTCAGGATGGGTGGACACATGTGAACCCATGGCGGATTCATGTTGATGTATGGCAAAAACCACCACAATATTGTAAAGTAATTATCCTCCAATTAAAATAAATTAATTAAAAAAAAAGATTTATCCAAAAGCAGACAGCAGAAAAGTCAAGATTACTTGCCTTCTGAAGAAATAACACTGTAGAATCTTTAACTACCAGATATTAAAAATAAAAACAACAATAATATTGATGTCTTCCCAAGCTAAAACACAATCGCTATATTAGCTCAATTTTTAATTTTTGATTAGTCAGACTAGATATAAAGACTAGGCATCAATCAAGTAGATCTGCCAAAATTCGTGCAAAGTCCAACCAGTTCATCCTCACAGTATGTCAGCAGTCTACACACCAGCATTCCTTGAATTTCCATCATTCTCCTATGACAAAGATATGAACAGTCTCAAGGATGGAAATTTAAATTACAATAACTGTTTGATGATCACCTGATACAAGAGAAATCAGTGCAATACAAACTGTATGAAAAACTTTGATTACCCAGACTAGATTCTTTATCAAGATACCACCAATATCATCTGCCTGGGGAGCGGGGATGGGGCGGCGGGGAGTGGACGGGGGGGTGGTGATGTGTGGAAAGCAGGAGATTTTTCCACAAACTCAAGCTGGATATATAAGGTGCTATGTGGGCTTAGTCGTTCAGTTGTGTCTGACTCTTTGTGACCCCATGGACTGTAGCCCGCCAGGCTCCTCTGTGCAAGGAATTCTCCAGGCAAGAATACTAAAGTGGGTTTCATCTCCTTCTCCAAGGAATCTTCTCAACCCAGGGATCAAACCCAGTTCTCCAGCATTATGGGAGGATTCTTTACCACCTGAGCCACCAGTGATGAACCATTCATAAGGAGGTTTGGGGGGAGCTAGAGTCATGGCATCTTTCAAACCAGGGCACAACTGAAAGGATATGTGGTATCCCAAAGTGATAAGACTTCTGTTCCTTATTCTTAGAGTTGGTATCTGCATATTGCTTCTCCAGGATTTAATTCTTGCCTGGGCAGTACTGTAGACAGAAATGTGAAACCTAGAGGAAATCAGGATGATTCAGAGAAGTCCTCTCTGACCACCTGTTCTAATACAACCACTCTCAATCTACTCACTTGGTTGCTATCACATGCACAGATTTATCTATTTATTCTTTTATTCAAAAAATAATTACTGAGCATCCACTCCCTGGCAATGTGCTAGGTGCTGGGGATGGAGCATTGAACATGCTGTTGTATTCAACATCAACACTGATGCTCTCATGCTGCTTACATGCAAATGGATGGAGATAATAACGAAATGATCAACAAAACAAACACTGTGTATAATTTAGTTGATGAGAAAATGGCTTGAAGAAAAATAAAGCAAGTTTACAACATAGAAGTTGGGGTTGATTTGAAATTTCTGCAAGGGAAGAAGTTGAAAAATCACAATTAAATAATAGGCAAAAGTTGGTTGAAATACAGCAGTAGCAGTGGAGATGGAAACTTTATATGTATCAAGAAATAATTCACAGATGGATAAGATGTAGTATCTATGACAAAAAGTGGAGTTACTGATGCTTCAGGTTGTTTTTGGCCTGAGTTACCAAGATGAAAATACCATTAATTGCAGGACTCCCCTGATGGTCCAGTGATTGAGACTTTATCTTGTAATTCAGGGGGCATGGGTTCAACCCCTGGTCTGGGACCTAAGATCACACACGCCTTGTGGCCAAACAACCAAAACAACAGAAGCAATATTGTAGAAAATTCAATAAAGACTTCAAAAATGGTCCACATCAAAAAATCTTTTATGAAAAAAAAAAAACATTAATTGAGATGTGAAGAAGTGGAAAATAACCTTGTATGAAAGGCAAATTTTGAAAATCAGTTTTGAACATTTTGAGAACAAAGTGCTTATTTAACTATGAAGTAGGAAGGTTGGGTAAGCAGTTGATTGACAGGTATGGAAAGAATCGACTCCTGGACATAGCATGGGAAAGAGGGTGAAATGAACTGGGAGAGTAGAACTGAAACATATGCATTCAGTTCAGTTCAGTTCCCTCCCTCCCCCATCCCTCTGCGTTGTCGCAGACCCCATGGACTACAGCATACCAAGCTTCCCATTGACCATCAACAATTCCCAGAGCTTGCTTAAACTCATGTCTATTGAGTCAGTGATTCCATCCAACCATCTCATCCTCTGTCATACCCTTCTACTCCTGCCTTCAATATTTCCCAGCATCAAGGCCATTTTTAATGACTCAGTTCTCATCAGGTGGCAAAAGTACTGGAGCTTCACCTTCAGCGTCAGACCTTCCAATAAATATTCAGGACTGATTTCCTTTAGGATAGACTGGTTGGATTCCTTACAATCCAAGGGACTCTCAAGAGTCTTCTCCAAAACCACAGTTCAAAAGCATCAATTATTAGGTACTCAGCTTTCTTTATAGTCCAACTTTCACATCCATACATGACTACTGGAAAAACCATAATCTTCACCAGATGAATCTTTGTCAGCAAAGTAATGTCCCTGCTTTTTAATATGCTGTCTAGGTTGGTCATGGCTTTTCTTCCAAGGAGCAAGTGTCTTTTAATTTCATGGCTGCAGTGATTTTGGAGCCAAGAAAAGAAATTCTGTCACTGTTTCCATTGTTTCCCCATCTATTTGCCATGAAGTGATGTGACTGGATGCCATGATCTTTGTTTTTTGAATGTTGAGCTTTAAGCCAACTTTTTCACTCTCCTCTTTCACTTTCATCAAGAGGTTCTTCAGTTCCTCTTCACTTTCTGCCATAAGGCTCATGTCATCTGAATATCTGAGACTATTGATATTTCTTCCAGCAATCTTGTTTACAGCTTGTGCTTCATCCAGTCTGGCATTTTGCATGATATACTCTGTGTATAAGTTAAATAAGCAGGGTGACAGTACACAGCCTTGTACTCCTTTCTCAACTTGGAACCAGTCTGTTGTTTCATGTCTGGTTCTAACTATTGCTTCTTGACCTGCATACACATTTCTCAGGAGGCAGGTAAGGTGATCTGGTATTTCCATTGCTTTTAAGAATCTTCCACAGTTTACTGTGATCCACACAGTCAAAGGCTTTGGCATAGTCAATAAAGCAGAAGTAGATGTCTTTCTGGAACTCTCTTGCTTTTTCTGTGATCCAACAGTTATTGGCGATTTGATCTCTTGTTCCTCTGCCTATTCTAAATCCAGCTTGAATATCTGGAAGTTCTTGGTTCACGTACTGCTAAAGCCTGGCTTGGAGAATTTTGAGCATTACTTTACTAGCATGTGAGATGAGTGCAAATGTGTGGTAGTTTGAGCATTCTTTGGCATTGCCTTTCTTTGGGGTTGGGATGAAAACTGACCTTTTCCTGTCCTTGGCCACTGCTGAGTTCTCCAAACTTGTTGGCATATTGAGTGCAGCACTTTCACAGCATCATCTTTTAGGATTTGGAATAGCTCCACTGCAATTCCATCACCTCCACTAGCTTTGTACGTAATGATGCTTCCTAAGGTGGGCTGCTGTCTCTGGGGCCGCATAGAGTCAGACACGACTGAAGTGACTTAGCAGCAGCAGCAGCAAGGGCCACTTGACTTCAAATTCCAGTATTCTGGCACTAGGTTAGTGATCACATCATTGTGGTTATCTGGGTCAGTAAGATCTTTTTTGTATAGTTCTTCTGTGTATTCTTGCCACCTTTTCTTAATGTCTTCTGCTTCTGTTAGGTCCATACTGAAACATATACAGTACCATATGTAAAATTAGACTGCCAGTGGGAATTTGCTGTATGACACAGCAAGCTCAAATCAGGTGGTCTGTGACAACCTAGATGGGCTGGATGGGTTGGGAGATGGGAAGGGACATATGTATACCTATGGCTGATTCATGTTGCTGTATGTCAGAAACCAACACAATATTGTAAAGCAATTATCCTACAATAAAGGTAAATAAGGTTTGAAAGAATATAGGTAGTTTTCAGACCATGGAGCTGGATGGGCTTGTCTGAGAAGCTGATATAGGTAGAGTATTATAAGAAACAAAAGAGGACAGAAAGGATTCTACAGACAGAAGGAATATCTAGTGATTTAGAAAGAGAAAGAGTTTCATGTAAGTCAAATCGAGAAAGTGAGAAGAGAGTGAGAGAGAGAGAGGAGAAATAGAGGGAAAAATAAAGAAATCTAGAGTTGTAGGAACTCCTCTGGCAGTCCAATGGCTAAGAGTCTGCATTCCAATGCAGGGGATGCGGGTTCAACCCCTGGTCAAGGAACTAAGATCCCACATGTCACATAGAGTGGGGGAAAAAAAAATCTAGAGTTACATATATTTTAAAAAAGACATTTAAACAAATCTTTGTGTTATTCTCCAGCTAGATAGATCTATCCAGTTTCAGATATAAGGTGACACAAAAGTGGATTAAATTATAGAGGAATAAACAAATTGTATTTGTTAACTCACATAGCTGTGACAAGAAACATGCAATAGTGATTTTGCTGTTACTAAAAGAAATTTACAATCCCATTTGTGCTCCTCCAGAAAAAAACATTTACAGATATATATATATATATATATATATATATATATATATGCTACACTGAATTTAAAGGTACATCAGGTTCTATATTTCTACTCCTTATTAATATTCTCATTTTATCCTTTCCAATTAACTAAGTTGTTTGCTTTTTTGATCTATGTTTTGTATTAAGGTTTTCTTATGGTAGTGTTATAAACCAGATTCATTATAATAAGTTATAATTAGAATATGAAGCTATGACCTTAGTTACCTCTTTTTCTTAAGATTTGAATGAAATTGTAAACTTCCATTACCTTTAAAAAATACCCTGAAATGTGTAACTTCCTGTTTCTAAGAAAAGAATTTCAATTAACTTCCTATAAATTACATAGCTTTTGTGATGAAATCAAGAGAAACACGTACAGGAAACAGATGTGTGGGAGTTACATCTTTATTTGAGTGCAAAAAAATTCTGAGATTTTAATGAAAAATGAGTTTTCTTAAAACCTGACAAATTGAAAAGTTACTCCAACATTGAAAGTAAGATGTTGCCTATATTGTCTACAACTGGTTTATTATGTAGCCTCTTTGCAAGATTTATTGGGCTTCCTAGTGGCTCAGTGAAAAAGAAACCGTCTGCAATACAGGAAACAAAAGAGACGTGGGTTCGACCCTGGATCAGAAAGATCCTCTGGAGAAAGGAACGGCAATCCACTCCAGGATTCTTGCCTGGGAAATCCCATGGACAGAGAAACCTAGTGAGCTACAGTTGGTGGGGTCACACAGAGTCAGACAAGACTGAAGCGAATGAACATGAATGAGATTTATTATTAAATATCTCCTTTTTACCAACTTGTGTAATTGTATCATTTTAGAATTACACCTTTGCAGGTTCAGTTCAGATCAGTTGCCAGCCATGTCCGACTCTTTGCGACCCCATGGGCCTCAGCACACCAGGCCTCCCTGTCCATCGCCAACTCCTGGAGTTTACTCAGACTCATGCCCATTGAGTCGATGATGCCATCCAACCATCTCATCCTCTGTCATCCCCTCCTCCTCCCACCTTCAATCTTTCCCAGAATCTTTTCAAATAAGTCTACTCTTCACATCAGGTGGACAAAGTATTGGCATTTCAGCTTCAACATGAGTCCTTCCAATGAATATTCAGGACTAATTTCCTTTAAGATGGGCTGGTTGAATCTCCTTGCAGTCCAAGGGACTCTCAAGAGTCTTCGCCAACACCACAGTTCAAAAGCAGCAATTCTTCAATGCTCAGCTTTCTTTATAGTCCAACTCTCACATTCACATGTGACTACTGGAAAAACCATAGCCTTGACTAAATAGACCTTTGTTGACAAAGTAATGTCTCTGCTTTTTAATATGCTGTCTAGTGATTGAACTCTGGGAGTTGGTGATGGACAAGGAGACCTGGCTTGCTGCAATTAATTGGGTCACAAAGAGTCGGACACAACTGAGCCACTGAACTGAACTGAACTGAACTGAACTAGGTTGGTCATAATATTCCTTCCAAGGAGTAAGTGTCTTTTAATTTCATAGCTGCAGTCACCACCTGCTGTGATCTTGGAGCCCCCCAAAATAAAGTCTGCCACTGTTTCCACTGTTTCTCCATCTATTTGCCATGAAGTGGTGGGACCAGATGCCATGATCTTCGTTTTCTGAATGTTGACATTTAAGCCAACTTTTCCACTCTCCTCTTTCACTTTCATCAAGAGACTCTTTAGTTCTTCACTTTCTGCGATAAGGGTGATGTCATCTGCATATCTGAGGTTATTGATATTTCTCCCGGCAATCTTGATTTCAGCTTGTGCTTCATCCAGCCCAACGTTTCTCATGATGTACTCTGCATATAAGTTAAATAAGCAGGGTGACAATATACAGCCTTGATGTGTTCTTTTCCCTATTTGGAACCAGTTATTGTTTCATGTCCAGTTCTAACTGTTGCTTCCTGACCTGCATACAGATTTCTCAAGAAGCAAGTCAGGTGGTCTGGTATTCCCATCTCTTTCAGAATTTTCCACAGTTTATTGTGATCCATGCAGTCAAAGGCTTTGGCATAGTCAATAAAACAGAAATAGATGTTTTTCTGGAACTCTTGCTTTTTTGATGATCCAGCAGATGTTGGCAATTTGATCTCTGGTTCCTCTGTCTTTTCTAAAACCAGCCAGAACATCTGGAATTTCACAGTTCATGTATTATTGAAGCCTGGCTTGGAGAATTTTGAGCATTACTTTACTAGCATGTGAGGTAAAATGACTTATTTATAAGGTTTATATATCAAATTGGACCATAGACATTTAAGGCAAGGACCATGGCATTCATCATTTTACTTCTCATGGTTCTTACTTCTTTGATATTTATTGAGAAGCATGGTACTCTAGTGTTTTGCAGTTTAAAGTCTCAGTAAATAAGGATTTTCCTATTTGATTAGTCAACTTAATATTCAATAAGCGACAGAGGATGAAATGGCTGGATGGCATCACTGACTCGATGGACGTTAGTTTGAGTGAACTCCGGGAGTTGGTGATGGACAGGGAGGCCTGGCATGCTGCAAGTTGTGGGATCACAAAGAGTCGGACACGAATGAGCAGCTGAACTGAACTGAACTGAAGCTGTATTGTATTTTTGAATATTAGATGTTTATTGAATTTACCATTAAATTGTATTCAAGTCAGTATACCTGTCATTCAAACCCATTAGTTATTGGTCTTTGAAAAAATGTATACATATATATGTAGGCTTTTGCCATTTCCTTCTCCAGGGGAATGATAATTATAAATATAAATTTTGTCTTCCCAGCATCTTCCTTCCTATTTCTTTGGGAAACTTTTCAGCTCACATAATGTGGTCTTGGGAGATTGTCAACCTGATTGTACCATTCTCTTGGTTAAAGTGATTACTTTAAAAATGGGCAGCTGATCAACAGGCACATGAAAAATGTTCAACAGCAACTAATCATCAGGGAAAATGTAAATCAGAATCACAATGAAATATCACTTCACACCTGACAAAACAGTTACAAAAAGAAAACAAATAATAAGTGTTGGTGAGGATGTAGAAAAAAGAGAACTCTGCTGCACTGTTGTTAGGAATGTAAATTGGTGTGGTCATTGTGGAAATAGTATGGAGAGTCCCCCCAAAATTAAAAAAGAATCATATGATCCAGAAATTCCATTTTATCTGAAGAAAATCAAAACATTTATTTGAAAAGATGTAGGAACCCCTATGTTCACAGCAGCATTATTTACCATAGGCAAGAAATGGAAGCAACCTGAGTACCCATCAGTAGATGGATGGATAAAGAAGATGAAACAAAATATTAGTCAGCAATAAAAGAGAATGAAATCTTGCCATCTGCAACAACATGGATGGATCTAGAAGGTATTATGCTAAGTGAAAGATCACACAAAGACAAACACTGTATGATTTCTCTTATACATGGGTTCTAAAAGAATAATAAACAAAAGTAATGCAACAGAAATCAAGTAATAGATACATAGAACAGTTGGTTACCAAAGGGAAGGAGAGTGGTGGGAGGTGGGACATAGGTAAGGAAGATTAAGAGATACAAAGTTCCCTCACTTTTCTTTTTCTTTTCTTTCTTTCTTCTTCTTCTTTTTTTTTTTTTTTTTTGGATACAGTCTGTGTTTTTCCTTTTTTTTTTTCTATACAGTAGAAAAGAACACAACATTGTAAATCAACCATACTTCAAAAAAAAAAATTTTATTTTAAAGAGATACAGATTTTCAGTTGCAAAATAAATGAGTCACAGTTAAGAAATGTACCATCTGAGGAATATAGTTAATACTTAAGTAAAATGTTGTTTGGTGACAGATGAAATCTAGATTTATCATGTTTTGAAATTTAGAGGAATATTGAATCACTATGTTGTGTGTATGGATGTGAGAGTTGGACTGTGAAGAAGGCTGAGCACCGAGGAATTGATGATTTTGAACTGTGTGTTGGAGAAGATTCTTGAGAGTCCCTTGGACTGCACGGAGATCCAACCAGTCCATTCTGAAGGAGATCAGTCCTGGGATTTCTTTGGAAGGAATGATGCTAAAGCTGAAACTCCAGTATTTTGGCCACCTCATGTGAAGAGTTGACTCATTGGAAAGACTCTGACGCTGGGAGGGATTGGGGGCAGGAGGACAAAAGGTGACCGAGGATGAGATGGCTGGATGGCATCATGGACTCAATGGACGTGAGTCTGAGTGAACTCCAGGAGTTGGTGATGGACAGGGAGGCCTGGCGTGCTGCAATTCATGGGGTCGCAAAGAGTCGGACAGGACTGAGCGACTGAACGGAACTGAACTGAACTGATGTTGTGTATTAGGAATTAACATAGTGTAAGTCAACCATACTTCTAAAACCAACAAACTCATAGAAAAAGAGAACAGATTAGTGGCTATCAGAGGTGGAGGAAAGGGGGTAGAAAGAAAATTGGATTAAGGTGATTAAAAGTTACAAATTCTAGCTGCAAGATTAATAAATACTAAGAACGTAGTGTATAATATGACAATTAACACTACCCTATATTATATGTGAAAAGTATTAGGAAAGTTAATCTTAAGAGATCTCATCTCAATTAAAACAGTTATTTTTCTATGTCATTTCAGTTCAGTTGCTCAGTTGTGTCTGACTATTTGAGGTTCCATGAATTGCAGCACACCAGGCCTCCCTGTCTATCACCAACTCCCAGAGTTCACTCAAACTCATATCCATCGAGTCCGTGATGCCATCCAGCCATCTGAGCCTCTGTCGTCCCCTTCTCCTCCTGCCCCCAATCCCTCCCAGCATCAGAGTCTTTTCCAATGAGTCAACTTTTCACATGAGGTGGCCAAAGTACTGGAGTTTCAGCTTTAGCGTCATTCCTTCCAAAGAACACCCAGGACTGATCTCTTTCAGAATGGACTGGTTGGATCTCCTTGCAGTCCAAGGGACTCTCAAGAGTCTTCTCCAACACCATAGTTCAAAAGCACAATTCTTCAGTGCTCATTTATGTTGTATCTATATGAGATGACTAATGTTCAGTCAACCAGTTATTGGAATCATTTCATGATGTATATAGGTCAAATCACTGTGCTGTACACTTAACACTTCTGTAAATAAAATCCTGTATGCTTTGCTTTTGTATGAGTCATTTTTATGTTTTCTACAAGTGTGGGAGTGGGGGTTCATACAAAATATGCACTTCCATGTGTTTACTGGAGAGTCAAAACATTCATCATAAGTACCCTCTTAGATGTCAGATGCAAGAGAGTTGGAGAAGCAGATATTACAGAGATATAGGCTACAGAAAAATTTTGCATTTGCTCATTCCTCTGTAGTACTGCTCTTGGGAGGAAAAGATTACATGAATCATCAAAAAAATAAATAGATCAAGGATGAAACTCTACTTTTTTTCTTTTTTGCTAAGTTTTGCCTCCAATGTTTCTTTAGACTGTGTTTTAGGTCAGGTTCCTCAGGAAACAAACTCTCAGGTGGAGCTTTGCATACAGGTGGTTAACTAGGGAGGTACCCCAAAATCAACACCTGTGGGAGAGAAAGAGAAACTTCTGTCCGGGTGGAGGGATACTGAACTGTGTGACTCAGTCCCAACAAAACCTTTAGTTGCCACCATAGGGAGCTCTGAATCTGAGTGGTCCTTAAGGCAGGTCTGGCATAGGCAAGTTTATAGTCTTGCATGGAATAATTATTTGATGCAGTTATTTCTGAGGGAGAATGTGTCTTTGAGAAGGTGGTATGTTTTGGCTGAAAGCCATACCATAGAGATTCAGCTGAAAACTTTGAAACACCAATTCCTATCAACTGAGGGAATGAGTGGGGCCATGCCACTGCATCTATCACAGATAGAAAATTATTTTCTAAACCAAAAGACATAAAAGTAAGAATATATATATATATATAATTTTCTTGACTAGAATCCTTTTATTAGGGCTAGAATCATATATTAAAATGTCTATTAAAAATACCCAGTTGAATCCCCTACAAGGTCTAGAACTGACCTCATCACGATTCTCTCCAAGTCCAGTTTTATTCTTTGTTAGTTAAGGAACACTGCCTGCTTCACACAGTTTTCTGAATCAAAACACAAGGACAATATCTGACTTTTTATTTCTGTATCTCCTCTCCTTGAATTCCCTTATCAAATTAATCAAAGAATTATTTACTAATTGTGTCTTTAATTCAACAACTTTCCTTCATTTCAATTGCCACCACTTTAGACTTGAATACAATCATGTCTTTAAGACAACTGTTCCAGTACTTTCTATACAAGTCAGTCTGAGTGATCCCTCTAAAAATGAATATCTGAACCCAGTTAGTAGCCAACTTAGAACACTGCAAAGATTTACCACTGTACTTACAATAATTCTAAATCATTTAAAAACATTTATTTGGCTCTTTGTAATTTGGCTCTAACTTTTGCTTCACTCTCTAGTCTCACTTTACTCCACGTTATTGGATTTCTTTGTATGTGTCCAACTCTCTGTGACCCCTTAGACTGTGGCTCTCCAGACGCCTCTATTCATGGAATTCTTCAGGCAAGGACACTGAAGTGGGTTGCCATTTCCTTCTCCAGGGGATCTTCCTGACATGGAACCAAATCTGGGTCTCCCACATTGCAGGCAAATTCTTTACTATCTGAACCACCAGGGAAGCCCTTTGGATTTCTTTCAGTCTCTCTAATTTACTATTCCTCCTCCTATCTTTGAGACTTGTACTATTTGTCCCAATCAAAAGCTCTTCTCCTGTCTTATTTCAGTTTAGTTCGGTTCAGTTCAGTTCAGTTGCTCAATCATGTCCAACTGTTTGCAACCACATGGACTGAAGTATGCCAGGATTCCCTGTCCATCACCAACTGCTGGAGTTTACTCAAACTCATGTCCCATTGAGTCGGTGATGCAATTCAACCATCTCATCCTCTGTCATCCCCTTCTCTTCCTGCCCTCAATCTTTCCCAGCATCAGGGTCTTTTCCAATGAGTCAGTTCTTCCCATCAGGTGGCCAAAGTATTGGAGTTTAGTCAACATAAGTTCTTCCAATGAAAACCAAGGACTGATCTCCTTTAGGATGGACTGGCAGATCTTGCAGTCCAAGGGATTCTCAAGAGTCTTCTCCAACATCACAGTTCAAAAGCACCAATTCTTCAACGCTCAGCTTTCTTTATAGTCCAACTCTCAAATCCATAAATGACCACAGGAAAAACCATAGCTTTGACTAGATGGACCTTTGTTGGATCTCTTATTTACCACATATTAAACATGAAGTAAACTTTTACTCCTCATTTTAAATATCACTTTTTACATAATGCTATCTGATGCTAAAGCTGAAACTCCAGTACTTTGGCCACCTCATGTGAAGAGTTGACTCATTGGAAAAGACTTTGATGCTGGGAGGGATTGTGGGCAGGAGGAGAAGGGGACAACCGAGGATGAGATGGCTAGATGGCATCCCTGACTCGATGGAAGCGAGTCTGAGTGAACTCCGGGAGTTGGTGATAGACAGGGAGCCCTGGCGTGCTGCAGTTCATGGGGTCGCAAAGAGTTGGACATGACTGAGCGACTGAACTGAACTGAACTGATCCTCATACTTGAGTAAACTCCCCAATATGTTTCTATGTGCTGTGCTGTGCTTAGCTGCTCAGTTATTGTAATCCCATGGACTGTAGCCTGCTAAGCTCTTCTGTCCATGGAGATTCTCCAGGCAGGAATACTGGTTAGCTCTCTTTATTTTTATTATCAATATAAGAAACATACTTCACAAAGAAACTAAAGATCTATATATATAGAAAACTATAAAACACTGGTGAAAAAAATCAAAGAGGACTCTAATAGATGGAGAGATATACCATGTTCATGGATCAGAAGAATCAATATAGTGAAAATGAGTATACTACCCAAAGCAATTTATAGATTCAATGCAATCTATATCAAGCTACCAATGGTATTTTTCACAGAGCTAGAACAAATAATTTCACAATTTGTATGGAAATACAAAAAAGCTCGAATAGGCAAAGCAAGCTTGAGAAAGAAGAATGGAACTGAGGAATCAACCTGCCTGACTTCAGGCTCTACTACAAAGCCACAGTCATCAAGACAGTATGGTACTGGCACAAAGACAGAAATACAGATCAATGGAACAAAACAGAAAGCCCAGAGATAAATCCATGCACCTATGCACACCTTATCTTTGAAAACAGAGGTAAGAATATACAATGGATTAAAGACAATCTCTTTAACAAGTGGTACTGGGAAAACTGGTCAGTCACTTGTAAAAGAATGAAACTAGAATATTTTCTAACACCATACACAAAAATAAACTCAAAATGGATTAAAGATCTACACATAAGACCAGAAACTATAAAATTCCTAGAGGAGAACATAGGCAAAACACTCTCCAACATAAATCACAGCAGGATCCTCTATGATCTACCTCCCAGAATATTGGAAATAAAAGCAAAAATAAACAAATTAGACCTAATTAAACTTAAAAGCTTCTGCACAACAAAGGAAACTATAAGCAAGGTGAAACGATAGCCTTCAGAATGGGAGAAAATAATAGCAAATGAAACAATTGACAAACAACTAATCTCAAAAATATACAAGCAACTCCTGCAGCTCAATTTTAGAAAAATAAACGACCCAATCAAAAAATGGGCCAAAAAACTAAATAGACATTTATCTAAAGAAGACATACAGATGGCTAACAAACACATGAAAAGATCCTCAACATCACTCATTATCAGAGAAATGCAAATCAAAACCACATTGGGGTACCATTTCACACCAGTCAGAATGGCTGCAATCCAAAAGTCTACAAGCTATAAATGCTGGAGAGGGTGTGGAGAAAAGGGAGCCCTCTTATACTGCTGGTGGGAATGCAAACTAGTACAGCCACTATGGAAAACAGTGTGGAGATTCCTTTAAAAACTGGAACTAGAACTGCCTTATGACCCAGCAATCCCACTGCTCCCACACACAGAGGAAACTGGAATTGAAAGAGACACGTGTACCCTAATGTTCATCACAGCACTATTTATACTAGTCAGGACATGGAAGCAACCTAATGTCCATCAGCAGATGAATGGATAAGAAAGCTGTGGTACATATACACAATGGAGTATTACTCAGCCATTAAAAAGAATACATTTGAATCAGTTCTAATGAGGTGGATGAAACTGGAGCCTATTATACAGAGTGAAGTAAGCCAGAAAGAAAAACACCAATACAGTATACTAATGCATATATATGGAATTTAGAAAGATGGTAACGATGACCCTATATGCAAGATAGCAAAAAAAAAGACACAGATGTATAGAACAATCTTTTGGACTCTGTGGGAGAGGGAGAGGGTGGGATGATTTGGGAGAATGGCATTCAAACATGTATAATATCATATATGAAATGAACCGCCAGTCCAGGTTCGATGCATGATACTGGATGTTTGGGGCTGGTGCACTGAGACGACCCAGGGGGATAGTATGGGGAGGGAGGAGGAAGGGGATTTCAGGATGGGGAACACGTGTATACCTGTGGCAGATTCATGTTGATGTATGGCAAAACCAATACAATATTGTAAAGTGATTAATCTCCAATTAAATAAATAAATTTATATTTAAAAAGAAAAAGAAACAAACTTCATCACAATTACATGTTTGTCTGGCCAAACATCAGTGGAAATGGAGTTATGACCTACATAAAGTTATCCCTTTATAAAGTCAACAAGAATATTGACTAAATTGTCAAGATCAATTTTCTGAGAATGCTGGAAATTCACAAAGACTTGCAAAAATCTACTACAACTTATTCAAGAAAACAGCTGCATCTCCTTAAGAACAGGGACTTCCAGGGAGTTTTCACTTTGTCATTTGTTTCTTCTCAGCCACATAGTAGACTTGGAACACAACAGTCTTGCAAATACAGTAGCTGTGAAAACCAGCAACAGAACAGGAACTGGAAGGGACATTAGCAATTTGGAGGTCCTCAAAAATGATTATCAGAGTAGTCATTATTTGAACCAGCTGGCACTTCCCTGGTAATTCCCATCTGTAGGGTAAATTTTTACTTGACCTGTAACAGTCAAACAGACTTGTTCAGTGAAACCAGCTTTTCCCCCAAAGACATTTGTCAAAAACTATCAGTACAAGTTGTTGAAAATTATGCTTTCCTGATGTGGCAGTAAGTGTTGGGGCAAAGAAAAGGCTGATGATGATAATTTAAGAGAGAAACTTGGAAGATAAGACTGTCATAGAAGGCTTTGAAAATTTTAACATGCTTTTAGAAATATGGAATGTGACATTCAAGTATAAGGCTGTGAACATATTCAAGAAAGACGTGATAAGCCACTAAATTCTCACTTCTGACTGACAAAGCTCTGTACAAAGATTAAGACAAAGCTTTTCAGTTGGCTATTTTAAATATTTTCAAAGGAATAAGGCAACCATCCTCCCAAGTATGTATGAGAATAATGTCTCAGCAAGTAGAAAATCTCAATAAAGATACAGAGAAACAAAAAGAAACAAATAGAATTTCTGGAGTTGAAAATTACAAGAAGTGAAATTAAAAACTGATGAGCAGGGCTTAACAGTGGTTTTGGCTAAAGAAAAAATCAATGAACTTGAAAGTAAATTGATTGAGAATACAAGCAAATCTAGGATCACCAGAGAGGAGGGATGGGAAGGAGTAGAAAGTTTTTAATTATAATTACATAAATTTCAGGTGTACAGCATTATAATTCAGTGTATATATACACAACATAGTGATCACTAAATACTAACCATCATCATGCAGTTGACCTTCTTCAGTCATTTAACCCATCCCACCATCGTCTTCCCCTCTGGTAACCAATAATTTGACCGCTATACCTATAAGTTTGTTTTTGCTTATTTTTGATTGTTCATTTGCTAATTCTTTTTTTTACTCCATATATAAGTGAAATCATATGATATTTGTTTTTCTACCTCTGACTTGTTGCACTCAGGCTAATGTCCACATATATATAGGTTTATTTCTTTATTTCTGGCTTCTCAGTTCTGTTCCAGCAATCTCTGTGTCTCTTTTTGTGTTGGTACCACACTATATATATATATAGTATGCATAGTAGTTTCTCATGTTTTGTAGTATGGTTCAACATCAGGCTGAATAATACTTTCACGGTTGTTCTTTCTCGAGATTGCTTTGACTATACATGGTCTTTTTGATTCCATGCAAACTTTAGAATTATTTGTCCCAGTTTTGTGAAAAAAAATCATGAATATCTTGATAAGCACTGCATTGTATTTATAGACTGTTTTGGGTTACAGACATTTTAACAATATTAATTCTCAATCTATGAGCACAGAATATTTTCCATTTATTTCTGTTTTCTTCAATTTCTTTCACCAATATCTTATAGCTTTAACATACAAACCTTTTACCTACTTGGATAAGTTTGTTCTTAGATCCTTTATTCTTTCTGGGTAATTGAAATGGAACTTATTTTGTCTTTCTGATAGTTTGTTGTTAGTGTGTAAAAATGCCAAACATTTCTATGTATTGATTTTGTATCCTGTAACTTTGCCCAATTCACTTACTACTTCTAGTAGGATTTGGGGGTGGAATTTTTAGGGTTTTTCTATATATAACATTGCTCAGTCATGTCTGACTCTTTGTGGCGCCATGAGCCACAGTACTCCAGGCCTCCCTGTCCATCAAACCCATGTCCTGGAGTCCACCCAAACCCATGTTCATCAAGTCGATGATGCCATCCAACCATCTCATCCTCTGTCATCACCTTCTCCTCCTGCCCTCAATCTTTCCCAGGATCAGAGTCTTTTCAAATGAGTCTGCTCTTTGCATTAGGTGGCCAAAGTATTGGAGTTTCAGCTTCAACATCAGTCCTTCAGATGAACACTCAGGACTGCTCTCCTTTAGGATGGACAGATTGGATCTCCTTGCAGTCCAAGGGACTCCCAAGAGTCTTCTCCAACACCACAATTCTAAAGCATCAATTCTTCTGGGCTCAGCTGTCTTTATAGTCCAACTCTCACATCCATAAATGACTACCGGAAAAACCATAGCCCTGACCAGACGGACCTTGGTTGACAAAGTAATGTCTCTGCTTTTTAATATGCTGTTTAGGTTGGTCATAGCTTCCTTCCAAGGAGTAAGTGTCTTTTGATTTCATGGCTGCAATCACCATCTGCAGTGATTTTGGAGCCCCCAAAAATAAAATCAGCCACTGTTTCCACTGTTTCATGATCTATTTTCCATGAAGAGATGGGACTGGATATCATGGTCTTCGTTTTCTGAATGTTGAGCTTTAAGCCAACTTTTTCACTCTCCTCTTTCACTTTCATCAAGGGGCTCTCTAGTTCTTCTTCACTTTCTGCCATAAGGGTGGTGTCATCTGCATATCTGAGGTCATTGATATTTCTCCTGGCAATCTTGATTCCAGCTTGTGTTTCTTCCAGTCCAGCGTTTCTCATGATGTACTCTGCATATAAGTTAAATAAGCAGGGTGACAATATACAGCCTTGACGTACTCCTTTTCTTATTTGGAACCAGTCTGTTGTTCCATGTCCAGTTCTAACTGTTGCTTCCTGACCTGCATACAGATTTCTCAAGAGGCAGGTCAGGTGGTCTAGTATTCCCATCTCTTTCAGAATTTTCCACAGTTTATTGTGATCCATACAGTCAAAGGCTTTGGCATAGTCAATAAAGCAAAAATAGATGTTTTTCTGGAATTCTCTTGCTTTTTCCATGATCCAGTGAATGAGGGCAATTTGATCTCTGGTTCCTCTGCCTTTTCTAAAACCAGCTTGAACATCAGGTTGTTCACGGTTCACATATTGTTGAAGCCTGGCTTGGAGAATTTTGAGTATTACTTTACTAGCATGTGAAATGAGTGCAAATGTGCAGTAGTTTGAGCATTCTTTGGCATTGCCTTTCTTTGGAATTGGAATGAAAACTGACCTTTTCCAGTCCTGTGACCACAGCTGAGTTTTCCAAATTTGCTGACATATTGAGTGTAACATTTTCACAGTATTGTCTTTTAGGATTTGAAATAGCTCCACTGCAATTCCATCACCTCCACTAGCTTTGTTCATAGTGATGCTTCCTAAGGCCCACTTAACTTCACATTCCAGTATGTCTGGCTCTAGGTGAGTGGTCACACATTGTGACTATCTGGGTCATGAAGATCTTTTTTGTACAGTTCTTTTGTGTATTCTTGCCACCTCTTACTATCTTCTGCTTCTGTTAAGTCCATCCCATTTCTGTGCTTTATTGAGCCCATCTTTGCATGATAGTATCTCTAATTTTCTTGAAGAGGTCTCTAGTCTTTCCCATTTTATTGTTTTCCTGTATTTCTTTGCACCGACCCCTGAGGAAGGCTTTCTTATCTATCCTTGCTATTCTTTGCAACTCTGCATTCACATGGGTATATCTTTCCTTTTCTCCTTTGCTTTTTGCTTCTCTTTTTCACAGCTATTTGTAAGTCCTCCTAAGACAGCCATTTTCTTTTTGGCATTTCTTTTTCTTGAGATTATCTTGATCCCTATCCCCTGTACAATGTCACAAACCCTTGTCTATAGATCACTAGGCACTCTGTCTATCAGATCTAGTCCTTTAAATCTATTTGTCACTTCCACAGTATAATCATAAGGGATTTTATTTAGGTTGTAGCTGAATGGTTTAGTGGTTTTCCCACTTCCTTCAATTTATGTCTGAATTTAGCAATAAGGAGCTCATGATCTGAGCCACAGTCAGCTCCTGGTCTTGTTTTTGCTGACTGTATAGAGCTTCTCCATCTTTGGCTGCAAAGAATATAATCCATCTGATTTCAGTGTTGGGCATCTGGTGATGTCCATGTGTAAAGCCTTCTCTTGTGTTGCTGGAAAAGATTGTTTGCTATGACCAGTGCATTCTCTTGGCAAAACTCTATTAGCCTTTGCCCTGCTTCATTCCGTATTCCAAGGCCAAATTTGCCTGTTACTCCAGGTGTTTCCTGGCTTCCTACTTTTGCATTCCAGTCCCCTATAATGAAAAGGACATCTTTTTTGTGTGTTAGTCTGAAAGGTCTTGTAGGTCTTCATAGAACCATTCAACTTCAGCAGTACTGGTCTGGGCATAGACTCGGATTACCATGATATTGAATGGTTTGCCTTGAAAATAAACAGAGATCTTTCTGTTGTTTTGAGATTGCATCCAAGTAATGCTTTTTGGACTCTTTTGTTGACCATGATGGCTACTCCATTTCTTCTAAGGGATCCCTGCCCACAGTAGTAGATATAATGGTCATGAGTTAAATTCGCCCATTCCAGTCCATTTTCATTTGCTGATTCCTGGAATCTCGATGTTCAACCTTCCCATCTCCTGTTTGGCCACTTCCAATTTGCCTTGATTCATGGACCCAACATTCCAGGATCCTATGCAATATTGCTCTTTATAGCATCGGACCTTGCTTCTTTCACGAGTCACATCCACAACTGAGTGTTGTTTTTGTTTGGTTTTGCCATTTCATTCTTTTTGGAGTTATTTCTCCACTGATCTCCAGTAGCATATTGGGTACCTCCTGACCTGGGAGTTCATATTTAAGTGTCCTATCTTTTTGTCTTTTTATACTGTTTATGGGGTTCTCAAGGCAAGAATACTCAAGTGGTTTGCCATTCCCTTCTCCCGTGGACCACATTCTGTCAGAACTCTCCACCATGACCCACCCATCTTGGCTGGCCCTAGACAGCATGGCTTAGTTTCATTGAGTTAGACAAGGCTGTGATGCATGTGATCAGATTGGCTAGTTTTCTATGATTGTGGTTTAAGTCTGTCTGGCCTCTGATGCCCTCTCTCAGCATGTACTGTCTTACCGGGGTTTCTCTTACCTTAGATGTGGCGTATCTCTCACAACTGCCACTCCTGACTTTGGACATTGGATATCTCCTCTCAGCCACTCTCCATCCCAGCACTGTGCAGCCACCACTTATGGATATATAGTAACAAGGATATATAGTAACAAGTTATTTGCAAATAGTGACTGCTTTACTTCTTCCCTTCAAATTTGGATGGTTTTTGTATCTTTATTTTTTTTTTGTCTAATTGCTGTAGACAGTGCTTCTAATAATATGTTGAGTAAACGTGGGGAAAGTGGACATCTTTGCCTTGTTTCTAATCCTAGAAGAAAAGCTTTCAAGCATTCACCACTGAGTATAACATTAGTTTTAGTTTGTTATATATGGTCTTTATCATGTCTTTCCATGCTCACTTTGTCAAGAGTTTCTGTCATAAATGGATGTTGAATTCTGTCAAATGCTTTCTCTACATCAACTGAAATGATTGTAAGATTTTTATTTTGCATTTTGTTCATATGGAGTACCATGTTGATTGACTTGTGGATATTGAATCATTCTTGTATTCAAGAACTAAATCCTACTTAATCATGGTGATATATGATCCTTTTAATGTTTTGTTGTACTATGCTTGCTATTATTTTATTGAGGGTTTTTGCATCTATGTTCATCAGGAATATTACCCTGCCATTTTCTTTTTTGTGTTATCTTTGTCTGGTTTTGGTAGTGGTTAATGCTGGCTTTATAAAATACATTTGGAAATGTAAAAATGAATCCAAAGTTAGAATTTTAAAAATGTATTAGAAATGTGCATGAGATATGAACAGACTTCTTTTTTTTTTTTCAAAGAAAACAAGGAAATGACCACAGACCAATGGATAAAGTTATAAATTAATAACAGAAGGAAATTTGGGGAAATTGTAAATACACAGAAATTAAACAACACACTCCTAAATAAAATGGAGTCAAAGAAGAAATCACATGAGAAGATTAGAAAATACTTTGAGATGTACAAAAATAAACACACAACATACCAAAATATTCCTTATGGGATGCAACAAAAGCATTGTTTACAGGGAAATGTATTGATGTAAATCCCTATAGTAAAAAAGAAGAAAGATCCAAATCAATAACCTAACTTTCACCCAGAAGATACTAGAAATAGAGCAACCAACCAAATCTACAGCAAGAAGATAGAAGGAATTAATGAAATGTGAGAGGAAATGGAGAATAGGAAAACAATAGAGAAAAATCAGTGATACCAGAAGGGTTTTTTATAATCAGGAACATATTAGAGGTGATGGAATTCCAGTTGAGCTATTTCAAATCCTGAAAGATGATACTGTGAAAGTGCTACACTCAATATGCCAACACATTTGGAAAACTCAGTATTGGTACAGGACTGGAAAATGTCAGTTTTCATTCCAATCCCAAAGAAAGGCAATGCCAAAGAGTGCTCAAACTATCACACAGTTGCACTCATCTCACATGCTAGTACAGTAATGTTCAAAATTCTCCAAGCCAGGCTTCAGCAATACGTGAACCGTGAACTTCCAGATGTTCAAGCTGGTTTTGGAAAAGGCAGAGGAACCAGAAATCAAATTGCCAACATTCGCTGGATCATGGAAAAAGCAAGAGAGTTCCAGAAAAACATCTATTTCTGCTTTATTGACTATGCTAAAGCCTTGACTGTGTGGATCACAATAAACTGTGGAAAATTCTGAAAGAGATGGGAATACTAGACCACCTGACCTGCCTCTTGAGAAATCTGTATGCAGGTCAGGAAGCAACAGTTAGAACTGGACATGGAACAACAGACAGAGTACATCATGAGAAATGCTGGACTGGAAAAAACACAAGCTGGAATCAAGATTGCCAGGAGAAATATCAATAACCTCAGATATGCAGATGACACCACCCTTATGGCAGAAAGTGAAGAGGAACTAAAAAGCCTCTTGATGAAAGTGAAAGAGGAGAGTGAAAATGTTGGCTTAAAGCTCAACATTCAGAAAATGAAGATCATGATATTCAGTCCCATCACTTCATGGGAAATAGATGGAGAAACAGTGGAAACAATGTCAGACTTTATTTTTTTGGGCTCCAAAATCACTGCAGATGGTGATTGCAGCCATGAAATTAAGACACTTACTTCTTGGAAGAAAAGTTATGATCAACCTAGATAGTATATTCAAAAGCAGAGACATTACTTTACCAACTAAGGTCCATCTGGTCAAGGCTATTGTTTTTCCTGTGGTCATGTATGGATGTGAGAGTTGGACTGTGAAGAAAGCTGAGCACCAAAGAATTGATGCTTTTGAACTGTGGTGTTGCAGAAGACTCTTGAGAGTCCCTTGGACTGCAAGGAGATCCAACCAGTCCATTCTGAAGGAGATCAGCCCTGGTATTTCTTTGGAAGGATGATGCTAACACTGAAACTCCAGTACTTTGGCAACCTCATGCGGAGAGTTAACTCATTGGAAAAGACTCTGATGCTGGGAGGGATTGAGGGCAGGAGAAGAAGGGGACGACAGAGGATGAGATGGTTGGATGGCATCACTGACTCGATGGACATGAGTCTGACTCAACTCCGGGAATTGATGATGAACAGGAAGGCCTGGCAAGCTGCGATTCATGGGGTCGCAAAGAGTCAGACACGACTGAGCAGCTGAACTGAACTGAACATAATAAGCAAAAGAGAAAAGACTAACTTACTAATTATATGTCTTACTTGACAGACTGTATACTCTTTACAAGCATAGGTGTCATGTTTGCTTTGCCAGTTCTGTATCCCAAGGACCTATTTCAGTGTTACGCATAAAGTAGGTGCTCATTAAATATTTGCTAAATGAATCGTCCATTTATGATTTCCTACCTAAGGCTCTACCACTTGTATCACAAGACATGCTAAACCTGTCAGTTTCTGGCTTGTATTACTGATATGAACTATCCTTGTTTTGTTTCCTTTTATCAGATTTTGCTGCTCCCCACCCATTTCCTTAAATTCTCTACTACAGAAAATGTCTATGATGTTTGGACAATAGCGCTTTAAATTTTTTTCTAGTTACCTGATGTGGTTTTAAAATTTCCTGTTAGGAGACTAAGATAAACGTAAGCTAGGGACATAAAGTTCCAGACTTGAACATGAAGATCAACAGAAAAGATTTCCTTTTGATAACTCTTTTGCAATAATCACTGCAGGTTGTTATGGTTTACCAGCCCATGGACAATTCTTCATTTCATCCATCCTTACAGCAATCAGAATCAATAGGCTCTTCCATGTAGCCCTGGTGTTTCAGGAGGCAGTAGATACCATTCTTTAACTCAGAAAATAAATCATAACTGGTTTCCATAATTATGATGATATCAATTCTTTGCCAGCAATTGGATTATAAAAGATCAGTGAGGTATAACAGTTCACATTTGTTAAGCACCAACTTTAACCATGCACTATTTTAAGAGTTTTACATGTATAAGCTCTTTTTTTGCAACTACTTTATGTGATAAGTATAAATATTATTTCATTGTAAAGTTAATAAAATTGAGGTAGAGTTAAAATAACTAGAATTTAATTAGTCTAGACTTGATACTCCCTGATAAAGAGTAATTGCCCAAATTATCTGGAATAGACTTTCTCCAAGGTATGCAACATCTAGGCTAAAATATTGAAGTTACTAAAGATTTTTGAAAAAATCTGAAAAAAAAAAAAAAAACTCTAGTAACAAGAACGTGAGCTATCTCCAGGCAGGAAGAAGTGTAAGAAGTAAGAGAAGAAGATTATATCAAAAGATATGGCAATAGCAATGGCCTGAGTGGGGAAAACAGAAATGTTCTCAAGTTTCCAGCAAATTCCCACTGACAAATCACATTCGCTTCATCTCAGTAGAAGTGAAAGGTTAGATGTTATAGAATATAATATATATTTGCATATTTCTTTCTTTCTTTCTTTCTTTTTTTTTTTTGCTGGTTTCCCTCGTGTCTGCAATGTCAGGAATGAAAGAGTAACTATTATTGCATACCTTGTAGAAATGAAAAGGATAATAAAAACATTTAATGAGCCAACAAATTTAGCAATTCCAATGAAATGGCCAAAATCCTTGAAATTGCAACTTAAAATGTCACAGAAAATTGCCTTATATCTTTTAAAAAACTTGAAATTGTCGTCAAAAATTTTCCCTTACAAAACAGAACAAACAACAAAAATGTTCAAGTCTGATGATTTTATGTGTCAACTCTTGTAAACCATGAAAAAATTAATTGCAAATATAAAGTCTTTCAGAAAAATCGTGAAACACTACCAAATCTGCATTTTTTCGGCCTCCAAAATCACTGCAGGTAGTGACTGCAGTCATGATATTAAAAGACGCTTGCCCTTTGGAAGAAAAGCTATGACAAAGCTAGACAGCATAGTAAAAAACAGAGACACCGCTTAGCCAACAAAGGTTCATATGGTCAAAACTATGGTTTTCCAGTAGTCATGTACAGATGTGAGAGTAGGCCCAGAAAAAGGCTGAGTGCTTAAGAATTTATGCTTTCAAAATGTGGTGCTGGAGAAGACCCCTGAGAATCCCTTGGACTGCAAGGAGATTAAATGAATCAATCTTAAAGTAAATTAAGTCTAGATATTCATTGGAAGGACTGATACTTGAAGTTAAAACTTCAAAATTTTGGCCACCTGGTGCAAAGAGCTGACGCATTGGAAAAGACTTCAATGCTGGGAAAGATTGAGGGCAGGAGGATAAGGGGACAATAGAGGATGAAATAGTTGGATGGCATCATCGATTCAATGGACATGAGTTTGAGCAAATTCCAGGAGATAGTGAAGGACAGGAAAGCTGGGTGTGCTGCAGTCCATGGTATTGCAGAGTTAGACACAACTCAGTGATTGAACAAAACAGCAATCACTGTTTACATTTTCTAAGTTATCCAGCTCTTCTTACTAGCACTTTTCACATACACATTCTTCTACATGTGTAATCATCTCAGATATATGATACATAATGATATAATTAACTTATTTCTACCTTAAGTTTCTACACACTCCCCTCTTCTTCTTTGAGAAATGTCTACTACTGCTGTAGCCAGAAATTATTTATTTTTTTCTATAAAATTTTTAAACTAAACCATTTATTTTGTAAATTATCTAGTATGACATTAGCAGACATTTCTATTACTGCCTTACATGCTTTTCTAATCTTTATTGTATTTAGATTTGTGGGATTATTTCTGCTATATGTTGTCAGGTCTTGGAGGACTGTGATTAAACCACAAATTTCTCTATGTCCTATACAACACACCCATCACAGTGTTTGGAACCTTGTAAACAATAACAGTATTTTGTTCAAGAACTAATTTACTGATTAATTATAGATGTATTAGCATTTAAAAATAATTGAAGTGTTTCTTTCTATAGATAGGGGAAAATCTAGTGTAATTCTTTCTCTTAGTAAATTTCCTACTGCCATAGGTTTACACAGACAAAAGATTAGCTATAAAGCCCAATTTATAGAGCACTGCTTCAGCTGAATTTGTTCTATTAGTCCTAGACAATTATATTACCTACAGACACTAATAAAAATGGCCCAGATAATCATGATGGTGTGATCACTCACCTAGAGCCAGACATATTGGAATGTGAAGTCAAGTGGGCCTTAGGAAGCATCACTATGAACAAAGCCAGTGGAGGTGATGGAATTCCAGTTGAACTATTTCAAATCCTAAAAGATGATCCTGTGAAAATGTTGCACTCAATATGCCAGCAAATTTGGAAAACTCAGCAGTGGCCACAGGACTAATAAAGGTCAATTTTCATTCCAATCCCAAAGAAAGGCAATGCCAAAGAACACTCAAACTACTGCACGATTGCAGTCATCTCACACGCTAGTAAAGTAATGCTCAAAATTCTCCAAGCCAGGATTCAGCAATATGTGAACCATGAACTTCCAGATGTTCAAGCTGGATTTAGAAAAGGCAGAGGAACCAGAGATCAAGTTGCCAACATCCACTGGATCATCAAAAAAGCAAGATAGTTCCAGAAAAACATCTACCTCTGCTTTATTGACTATGCCAAAGCCTTTGAATGCAAGGGTCACAATAAACTGGAAAATTCTGAAAGAGATGGGAATACCAGACCACCTGATCTGCTTCTTAAAAAACCTGTATGCAGGTCAGGAAGCAACAGTTAGAACTGGACATGGAACAACAGACTGGTTCCAAACAGGAAAAGGAGTACGTCAAGGCTATATATTGTCACCTGCTTATTTAACTTACATGCAGAGTACATCATGAGAAATGCTGGACTCACTGAAGCACAAGCTTGAATCAAGATTGCTGGGAGAAATACAATGTCCTCAGATATGCTGATGACACCACCATTATGACAGAAAGTGAAGAACTAGAGAGTCCCTTGATGAAAGTGAAAGAGGAAAGTGAAAAATTTGGTTTAAATCCCAACATTCAGAAAACTAAGATCATGGCATCCAGTCCCATCACTTCATGGCAAACAGATGGGAAACAGTAGCTGACTTTATTTTGGGGGGCTCCAAAATCACTGCAGATGGTGATTGCAGCCATGAAATTAAAAGATGCATACTCCTTCAAAGGAAAGTTATGACCAGCCTAGACATCATATTAAAAAGTAGAGACATTACTTTGTCAACAAAGGTCTATCTAGCCAAGGCTATGGTTTTTCCAGTGGTCATGTATGGATGTGAGATTTGGACTATAAAGAGGGCTGAGCACCGAAGAATTGCTGCTTTTGAACTGTGGTGTTGGAGAAGACTCTTGGGAGTCACTTGGACTGCAAGAAGATCCAACCAGTCCATCCTAAAGGATATCAGTCCTAAGGAGATTAGAAGGACTGATACTGAAGCTGAAACTCCAGTACTTTGACCACCTGATGCAAAGAGCTGACTCATTTGAAAAGACCCTGATACTGGGAAAGATTGAGGGCAGGAGGAGACGGGGACAACAGAAGATGAGATGATTGGATGGCATCACTGAATCAATGGATATGAGTTTGGGTAAACTCCAGGACTGGTGATGGACAGGGAGGCCTAGCATGCTGTGGTTCGTGGGGTCACAAGGAGATGGACATGACTGAGCAACTGAACTGAACTGAACAGACACTAATGTGCCTTTCTTAAGTTGACCCAGGCACCCTACATATTTATCATGGATTTTTTTTTTTTTTTTTTACTTCAGAAGAGCTTTAATCTTATAATATCGTCCAAGAAAAAAGAGATTTCACCTGCATCAGTGCAACTCACATTTGCTTTCTCTGTCTCTTTTAACAGTCTTTTCTGTATTTGTCTTAGCAAAGTAGCAAGTTATTAGCCATTCAGAGTCTACGACATTAAAATTTCCTTGTAAGCAGAATGCATTTTTATTTAACAGGTCCATGGTGCTAATGATCCATCTTCTGGTGATCATTCATATTTTATAAATCACCAACTGAAAATATTAGTTTTTAAAATAATTCTTGATCTTAAATTCTTGGTTTTAAAATCTACTATAAAGTTCATATCTATAGCTTTAAATAACTTGCAATCAATTTATTGATTGCATAACAAATTTCTAGTTGTCTAACTTAAGCGCAATAATCTTACAGGATGGAAATGCAGCAATAATGACAGCCACATAAAAAACACTATGTGAAACATGAGTTGAAATATGGGTTCAAACGTCATCAGTTCAGTTCAGTCACTCAGTCGTGTCCGACTCTTTGTGACCCCATGAATCACAGCACGCCAGGCCTCCCTGTCCATCACCAACTCCCGGAGTTCACTCAGACTCATGTCCATCGAGTCAGTGATGCCATCCAGCCATCTCATCCTCTGTCATCCCCTTCTCCTCCTGCCCACAATCACTCTCAGCATCACAGTCTTTTCCAATGAGTTAACTCTTCACATGAGGTGGCCAAAGTACTGGAGCTTCAGCTTTAGCATCATTCCTTCCAAAGAAATCTCAGGGCTGATCTCCTTCAGAATGGACTGGTTGGATCTCCTTGCAGTCCAAGGGACTCTTAAGAGTCTTCTCCAACACCACAGTTCGAAAGCATCAATTCTTCGGCACTCCACCTTCTTCACAGTCCAACTCTCACATGCATACATGACCACAGGAAAAACCGTAGCCTTGACTAGACGGACCTTAGTTGGCAAAGTAATGTCTCTGCTTTTGAATATATTATCTAGGTTGATCATCACTTTTCTTCCAAGGAGTAAGCATCTTTTAATTTCATGGCTGCAGTCACCATCTGCAGTGATGTTGGAGCCCCAAAAAATAAAGTCTGACACTTTCTACTGTTTCCCCATCTATTTCCCATGAAGTGATGGGACCAGATGCCATGATCTTCGTTTTCTGAATGTTGAGCTTTAAGCCAACTTTTTCACTCTCCTCTTTCACTTTCAACAAGAGGCTTTTTAGCTCCTCCTCACTTTCTGCCATAAGGGTGGTGTCATCTGCATATCTGAGGTTATTGATATTTCTCCCAGCAATCTTGATTCCAGCTTGTGTTTCTTCCAGTCCAGCATTTCTCATGATGTACTCTGCATAAATGCCATGATCTTCGTTTTCTGAATGTTGAGCTTTAAGCCAACTTTTTCACTCTCCTCTTTCACTTTCATCAAGAGGCTTTTTAGGTCCTCCTCACTTTCTGCCATAAGGGTGGTGTCATCTGCATATCTGAGGTTATTGATATTTCTCCCGGCAATCTTGATTCCAGCTTGTGTTTCTTCCAGTCCAGCATTTCTCATGATGTACTCTGCATAGAAGTTAAATAAGCAAGGTGACAATATACAGCCTTGACGTACTCTTTTTCCTATTTGGAACCAGTCTGCTGTTAAATAGTCTTTATTTATGAATGGGTATCTCCACTTTATTCCATCAATTCAGTCAGTTTAGTCACTCAGTCATGTCCGGCTCTTTGCAATCCCATGGGCTCTATGCAGCACACCAGGATTTGCTGTCCATCACCAACTCTTGAAGCTTGCTCAAACTCATGTCCATCGAGTCATTGACATGACATACCCTCCAACCATCTCATCCTCTGTCGTCCCTTTCTCCTGCCTTCAGTCTTTCAGGGTTATCATAAGGGTTTTTCCCAGTGAGTCAGTTCTTCATATCAGGTGGCCAAAGTATTAGAGCTTCAGCTTCAGCATCAGTGTTTCCAATGAATATTCAGGACTGATTTCCTCTAGGATGGACTGGTTGGATCCCTTGCTTCCAAGGGACTCTCAAGAGTCTTCTCCAACAACACAGCTCAAAAGGATCGATTCTTTGGTGCTCAGCTTTCTTTATGGTCCAACTCTTACTTCCTACATGACTACCAGAAAAACCATAATTTGACTTTATTTGACATATGGACTTTATTGGTAAAGTAATATCTCCATTTTTTAATATGCTGTAAGGGTTGGTCATAGCTTTACTTCCAAGGAGCAAGTGTCTTTTAATTTCAAGGCTGAAATCACCATCTGCAATGATTTTGGAGCCCAAGAAAATAGTCTAAAACATAACTTTATTCTATATATCTGCTTTTTTCTCCATAGCATGACATCACACTCTCCAAATTACTATAGGTTTATAACTATTGATGACTGGTAGAGCAAGTGTTACAATCTTGTCCTTTGTTAGGAGTGCCTGGCTTACTTAGAGACATGTGAAGAATTATGTAAACTTATGCAAGTTCGTTGACTTTCATTTAAAAATCTGTTAAGATTTTTGAATGAGATAGCAATGAATTTAAAAATTAATTTGAGGCTTCCCTAGCAGTTCACTGGTTAAGATTCCACTTCCATTGTAGCGGGCGTGTGTTCAACTCCCGGTCAGAAACCAAGCTCCTGCATACTATGCACCATGGCCAAAAAGATTTTTTAAATTAATAAAGTAGTAAATTCAAGAAGAATGCCACACTTACAATTTAAGTTCTTTAAATGTCTTTTGCTAGACTTATTGCATAATATTTGATTTTTGATACTGTTGAAATTATATTTTGAAAATATTATTTTATATTCTTTATTGGTTTATATAAATTCAATTATATACATATAGTCTTCTACTTTCAAGAAAATTAGCTAAATTGTATTAAATATTCTAATAGAGTATTTAACAATTTGTAGATTCTTTTTCATTTCTTATGCACTCAATAATATCAACTGTGAAAACTAAAATTTATGAACCTATTTCTAGGACTATATGAAGTATTTTCGCTATTCTCCCCACTTAAGTGCAACAACATCCCTGAATATACATATAAAAGTTCCACAGGAAAAATGAAAGATGGTGAGGATAAGGCTGATTGGAAAACTCAGGACCAGAAAAGTAGTTCTCTTTTTGTCTCACTTGTCCCAGAGACACAGGGCTGAAGAATCCCACAAGCCAGAAATGCTAACCAGTGCAAACAAGAAAATGTCCATACCACAAAACCCTGTTTTCCAGCAAAAATCCAAGAAAAGGCAAACTAGCAAAACAGCAAACTTTTAGTGAATAACTACTCTACTCCTGCCAAGCACTGTGAAAAAATTATGGTCCCACTCTCATCCACACTAGCACACTCAGAGGTTCAAACTTGAATTTCCACACGTGCCAGCCTATAACAAAACCTTCCAACTGCACCCTCTCCTGATGGGGTGATGTTAGATAAAGCTACCTAGGGAGCCAGGACTTCCATTCATTTTTTTTTGTATTTATTTTTTATTGGAATGTAATTGCTTTACAATGGTATATTAGTTTCTGCTGTTGTTGTTCCATTACTCACTCAACCATGTCTAACTCTTTGCAGTCCCATGGACTGCAGCATACCAGGCTTCTCTGTACTTCACTGTCTCCCATAATTTGCTCAAACTCATGCCCATTGAGCCAATGATACCACGACAGAGTGACACACACACACACACACACACACACACACACACAAACATCTCTTCTTTAACATTTGGTAGGGGTGGGAACATGAAACTGTATTTCCTTAGTCATGTCTGATTCCTTGCAACCTGTAGACTGTAGCCCACCAAGTTCCTCTATCTATGGAATTTTCCAGGCAAGAATGCTGCCATGGGTTGCCATTTCCTTCTCCAGTGGATCTTTCTGTCCCTGGGATCAAATCTGCATCTCTTATATCTCCTGCATTGGCAGGTTGGTTCTTTATCACTAGAGTCACCTGAAATGCCCCAAACTATCTAGCATGTTGTGTTTTACTTATGTGTTTGTGTCTTATTTATTTCCCAAAGATGTATTCAATTATGAATTCAATCTATTTAAAATTTATAAACCATTAAAATTTTTTAAAATTCTTGTTTCAGTTTTAGAAGAGGTTTATCTAGGATATGTCCATTTTGCTTAAATTGTCAAGTGTGTTAGCTAAAAACTATACATAATACACTTATGACATTTCATGCCTGCTTTGACCTCTCTTTTTTCATGAATTTCATCTTCCTTCCCTAACATCTTGTCTCAGTAAAGGCCAGAAAAATGTATCAAGAAATAGTTTAATACATTTGAACTTCAAATTTATTGAGCAAAAGAGTGGTCATAATTCTTGATTGTCTTCTACCTGCCGACAAATGTTTGCATAGTCAAAGTTACGGCTTTCGCAGTAGTCATGTATGGATGTGAGAGTTGGACCATAAAGAAGGCTGAGTGCTGAAGAATTTATGCTTTCAAATTGTGATGTTGGAGAAGATTCTTATGCCCTTGGATTGCAAAGAGATCAAACCAGTCAATTCTAAAGGAAATCAACTCTAATATTTATTGGAAGGACTGATGCTGAAGCTCCAATATTTTGGCCACCTGATGTGAAGAATCAGCTCATTAGAAAAGACCCTGATGCTGGGAAAGATTGAAAACAGAGAAGGGGGAACAGAGCATAAGATGGTTGAATGGCATCACTATCTCAGTGGACATGAGTTTGAACAATTCTGGGAGATGAAGGACAGGAAAGTCTGGAATGCTGCAGTCCATGGGGTTGCAAAGAGTCAGACATGACTGAGTGACTGACTGATAATGTCTTCTACCTGGAGGTTTTTCTCTCACTATGTAAATAGATATAAACATATCCAAAGGATGTGAGAGAAGCAGTTCTGTTCAAATTCATCATACATCTATCAAGATTCACATACAAATAGAATTATTTGTTTCATCACTTAGTGACATAGGCCCTTATCTACCTAAAATTTCTACATGTTATATTTGCTATTTCCATACTATTATCTTTTCTGTTTCTACTGTTTCCCCATCTATTTCCCATGAAGTGATGGGGCCAGATGCCATGATCTTCATTTTCTGAATGTTGAGCTTTAAGCCAACTTTTTCACTCTCCTCTCTCACTTTCATCAAGAGGCTTTTTAGCTCCTCCTCACTTTCTGCCATAAGGGTGGTGTCATCTGCATATCTGAGGTTATTGATATTTCTCCCAGCAATCTTGACCTCAGCTTGTGCTTCTTCCAGTCCAGCATTTCTCATGATGTACTCTGCATAGAAGTTAAATAAGCAGGGTGACAATATACAGCCTTGACGTACTCCTTTTCCTATTTGGAACCAGTCTGTTGTTCCATGTCCAGTTCTAACTGTTGCTTCCTGACCTGCATACAGATTTCTCAAGAGGCAGGTCAGGTGGTCTGGTATTCCCATCTCTTTCAGAATTTTCCACAGTTTACTGTGATCCACACAGTCAAAGGCTTTGGCATAGTCAATAAAGCAGAAATAGATATTTTTCTGGAGCTCTCTTGCTTTTCCATGATCCAGCAGATGTTGGCAATTTGATCTCTGGTTCCTCTGCCTTTTCTAAAACCAGCTTGAACATCAGGGAGTTCATGGTTCACGTATTGCTGAAGTCTGGCTTGGAAAATTTTGAGCATTACTTTACTAGCATGTGAGATGAGTGCAATTGTGCAATAGTTTGAGCATTCTTTGGCATTGCCCTTCTTTGGAACTGGAATGAAAATTGACCTTTTCTAGTCCTTTGGCACTGCTGAGTTTTCCAAATTTGCTGGCATGTTGAGTGCAGCACTTTCACAGCATCATCTTTCAGGATTTGAAACAGCTCAACTGGAATTCCATCACCTCCACTAGCTTTGTTCATAGTGATGCTTTCTAAGGCCCACTTGACTTCACATTCCAAGATATCTGGCTCTAGATTAGTGATCACATCATCATGATTATCTGGGTCGTGAAGATCTTTTTTGTACAGTTCTTCTGTGTGTTCTTGCCACCTCTTCTTAATATCTTCTGCTTCTGTTAGGTCCAGACCATTTCTGTCCTTTACGAGCCCATCTTTGCATGAAATGTTCCCTTTGTATCTCTGATTTTCTTGAAGAGATCTCGTCTTTCCCATTCTGTTGTTTTCCTCTATTTCTTTGCATTGATCACTGAAGAAGGCTTTTTTTATCTCTTCTTGCTATTCTTTGGAACTCTGCATTTGGATGTTTATATCTTTCCTTTTCTCCTTTGCTTTTTGTCTCTCTTCTTTTCACAGCTATTTGTAAGGCCTCCCCAGACAGCCATTTTGCTTTTTTGCATTTTACTACCATTATTTGTTTTGATGTTCAAACTGTTCCCACTGTGGCCAGTGGGAGCCCCTTTACGCTGGCTCCTGTGCCTCTCTGATAGTCCCCATCATTTTTTTAATATTTACATGCTTTCTGATTTTAAAAGATACACGAGACTCATCTTGTACTTTATTTGCCTCAATATTTATTTTTCCAAGAAGCTTTGATTCCTTTAGAGGAGAATGGTATTTAGAAACCAAGATCTGAGTGCTTGGTCTGTTCATTACAACTGGGGTGCCATTGCTTCTAGGCTTTCTTAGTAGACAGAACTAGGATTTACAGGCATACATACCAATACACAAGTGTATATGTATGGCATTATTACTGTCTGTCGATATATGTTGCAAAACAATGAGTTCACATGGTTACCTCTGATACTAATTTGGTATCTCAAAGTTTTTTCTAGTCTTTTCCATGTTAAATACCTTCCTTTCCTTGCAGTTAGAAAATTGGATCTCATTTTCCCCAATTGATATACTCAGTTGCTCAAAATAACCAATTCCCAACTGTACCAGTCATTTTCTTTTACTACCTCCTCAGTGTCCCTGCCTTCTATTGTCCCATGTGAAAGTGAAAGTTGCTCAGTTGGTCTGACTCTTTGCAACCCCATGGACTGTATAGTTCATGGAATTTTCCAGGCCAGAATACTGGAGTGTGTAGCTGTTCCCCTCTCCAGGGGATCTTCCCAACCCAGGGATTGGACCGAGGTCTCCCACACTGTAGGCAGATTCTTTACCACTGAGCCACCAGGGACGCCCAGTTACTTGGCCAATAAACCTGCTAGCCTCTGCCTCTGCATGGAATCCTCAAATACTTTGCTGCCTTAATATCTTCAGCTATCTTTCTGGCTTCTCCACTTTGAGAAGGAGAAGGGAAAGGGGCAAGATGTTGTCTTTTAAATTCATTTAATGACATTGCTTTTGGTTTTGCATGGTACCAATCTGGCCAAATTTCAATTCCCATTGACTAAATTTTGATATTTTTCAGATAGGGTTGAGAATATCCTGAACAAATGTATGTTTCATATTGTGGATAGTGATGCTTATGATTAATCAAAGATAACAGTAAAGTCCTAATTAGTATCTTGATTAAGGAGAAAGAATGGAGGGAGCATATAATCAAGATATTGACAGTATTTGATAAAAGAAAGAAAAAACAAGGATAAGAACATAAAATGAAACAAAAAATTAAGGATACAAAAGTACATCTTGTAGACCTCTTGACAGAGTGATGACTTCGATGACTTCTTTAGACTCTAGGCTTCCTTACTCAGTCTGCCTGGGTTGGATCTTGACTCCACTATTCACTACATCAGGCCCTGGACAAGGCTTTTAACCTCCTTGTGTCTCATTTTTCTCATTTGTGAAATTGAGATAAAAATAAAAGTCAGCCTCATGGGACTGTTGTGAGAATTAAATCAGTTAATCCATTTAATTCATGTGGCTCTTGGTGTTTAGCACATAGATTCTCTATGAAGTCTAGCTATTATTATTGGTTGGCATGGGATTACTTTCTCCCATTTTTACGAGGATAAGAAAACAAGCCTCAAAGGCCTGGAAATCTAACATGCTCCTCAGACTTTCTTAATGTCACTCCGTCAAGCAGACATTTAGCAGGTACTTGGCCACACTTACTTCTAAATCAAGGCTTCTGTTTAGGGTTTGAAAAATAGCTATTGGGTCTCACTGAAGGAAAATCTATATGCTTGAGCTGTCAAGTAAGGTGGGGGGGACAAAGGTAAAATTCTTAAGAAAATTAAGATATGGACAGTTTTCTTTACTATACCAGCAGACATAGCACAAAGACCCTTTTATCATAGGAAAGCCTATGGCTGTGCATAAGTGTCTAGACAAGAATTTCATGGAGATCCCAGGGTTCCATGTTCTAATGTGACAAATTCACAAGAGAAAATCTGAAGGATAATTACATCTGTTGTCTGCCTCATCAATAAAGAAATAACGGCTCAGAGTCTGAGGAGAAGAACATCTGAATAAAGGCTAGTTTGAATTTTTTTCAAATATGGGTCAAGTAGCTCAATGAAGTAAACTATTGAGTAGATTCTCTTAGTATCATTCACTTGTACATTGGATGATGTGTTTTAAAATCTGTTTTAATCTTCTTATCTTGACAGTGACTTACCAAGAAATCTGTTCCCATTTCAATACAGTACAAAAAGTTTGTTTCCTTTCTTTCTTTCTATGATTTTGTGCAGAGTTGGTTGAAAAAATGTAACAAATACATGTTCCTATTCAAATTTGCTTTTGTCCCTTAACAATAAAGCAGTAATTCAGGCATTCAATATGAAAGTATTTCAATTATGCAAAAATGCCAGGAGAAAAACTTTATGGTTGATTTTTTGAAAGCTTGCTCTCGCTGCTAAGGGTAGGTTATCTACCTAAAAATACATTGGAACTACTCCTACAATTACAGGGTGAAGAGATAATTTTTATTCTTATTTATATATTATACATTTAATGTAAATATAAAATATAATATTGGAGGGCTTCCCTGTTAGCTCAGACGGTAAAGAATCTGCCTGCAATGAGGGAGACTTGGGTTCGGTCTGTGGGTTGGGAAGATCCCCTGGAGAAGGGAATGGCAACCCACTCCAGTATTCTTGCCTGGAGAATTCCATGCACAGACCACAGGGTCGAAGAGTTGGACACTACTGAGTGACTAACACACCTACATTTATTATTTATGTATTTATTATATAATGTATTTATTATACATTATTATGTGTTTAATTTATAAATTATATATGTATCATATGTTATATATTAATATGTGTTCTCTAGTTGGCTCAGTGTCACTGGAGCTACTAGATTAAACTAGTAGCTAGTAGCTCTACACAGCACCTTTGTGTTGAGGAAGAAAACCTGCCCTCATTCAGACCTACTTCAATGAAGTCATCATTCCTTAGGGCAGGGGAGGGAGGAGCTGAGACTTATGAGTAAATGTGGTCAAAGGACACACTTTCTGGGGGTATATGTATGTAAGTTGACCATAGTTAACTGTGCAGTATTACATATTTAAAAGTTGTGGAAGGAATTCCCTGATGGTCCATTGATGAGGTTAGGACTCCATGCTTTCACTGCCCCTGGCCTGGTTGGGTAACTAAGATCCCACAAAGCTTCAGTGGCATGGCCAAAAACAAAATAATAAACTTCTAAAAGTTGTAAAGAAAAAAATATCTTGTTCACTTACTACAAACATGAGCACATTTGCAGCCATCATGTCACCCCTTTCTTAGTCCTGGGTGGACATTGCTGATTGTGAGAAACATTTTCTTCCTTGAAATCAGGACTCAAAGCAGCCTCCAAGCTTGCACTGCAGCCGTGACTGATCAACCACACTTGGCAACCACAAAGAATCCTAAATCTGCCTAAGATTTGAAGTTCACATCTTGGATGAGATATTGTACTACAGGCACCACAGGAGCCGTGGTTTTGATCCCTGGTTGGGAAGATGCCCTGGAGAAGGGAATGGCAACCCTCTCTAATATTCTTGCCTGGAGAATCCCATGGACAGAGGAGCCTGGTGGGCTACAGTCGCTGGGGTCACAAATAGTCGGACACGACTGAACAGCTAACACATATGGACTTATTATAAAGGATAGATGTATGGCAAAACCAATAAAATATTGTAAAGTTAAAAAAAATAATATAAAGGATAGAACTTGGAAACAACCAAATGGGAAAAATGCATAGAGGAAGGTGTGGGAAGAAGGGGTGAAAGGAGCTTCTGTGCCCTTTCTGGGTGTACCACCCTCCCAGCACTTTGATTTTTCAGTATCTGGAAACCCTCTGAATTCTGTCATTTAGGTATTTCTGGAGATTCCATTATGCAGGAGTGATTGATTAAGCCATTAGCCATTGATGATTAACTCCTTCTTCAGCCCCTCTCCCCTCCCTTGAGGGCAGGGAGGTAAGGTTGAAAGCTCCTGCCCTCTAATCACGTCTTGATCTGTCTGGTGACCGATCTCCATTCTGAAGCTATACAGGAGCCCCCAGCCCTCAGCCATCTCCTTAGTGCACAAAAGACACCCAATTCACTGAGTGTGTGTGTGCATGTGCGTGTGCGCGCGTGTGTGTGTGTGTGTGTGCTCTATACTCAGTGGCTTAGTCGTGTCAGAGGTTTTGCAACCCCATGCACTGTAGCCCATCAGGTTCTTCTGTCCGTGGGATTTCTCAGGCAAGAATACTGGAGTGGACTGCCATTTCCTAGAATACTGGAGTGGGTTACTATGTCCTTCTCCAGGGGATTTTACTGACTCAGGGAATGAACCCATGTCTCCTGTGTCTCCTCCATGGCAGGCAGATTCCTTATCACTAGTGCCACCTGGGAAACCTCCAACTCACAGGGCTGATTCCAAAGGCTTTAGGAGCTGTGTGCTGGGAATCAGGGACAAACACAGTATATTATTTCTTATCACAGGTACACAGAATTTTCTGTTTTATTTCTTACTACTGCCTATGGATCTAGTTACCTCAAAACAAAAAGATAAATTTTAAAAAATCTATTGGGATTTGCAATAATTTCCAAGAGAATCTCTCTAATGTGATACTAGAGAGACCATTTTAATTAAACCAGACAGTCGTAAAGCAAGCAAGGTGCTAGTTCACCTAGTTCAGTTCTTTTTCTTCAGAAGGAAGACACAGAGGCCGAAGGAAATTAAAGGACTGTTGCTGGGATGCCAGAATCTGTTATATGCATAATCCCTGAAGTGGATAAAAGAAGGAAAATGACGTTTATTAGGTGCCTTTTTTGACGGGCACTGTCCTAGAGAAGTTTATATGAATGATCCTGTTTAACTGCCCAGAATTTTATAGGTATTATTCCTATTTTACAACCGAGGAAATTGAAGAAGACGTAAAATTAGCAAGTGATGGGCCTGTATTCGAAGTCCCTATGAATCTAGAGCAGTTAGTTTTCTGCCATCCTTTTTAAAACCTTTCCGACTGGCTGTCCAGAGGTTAGGAATCCATCTGCCAGTGCAAGGGACACAGGTTCAATCCCTGGTCCAGGATGATCCCATATGCCATAGAGCAACTAAGCCTGTGTGCCTGCGCTGTAGAGGCTGTGCTCCATAGCAAGAGAAGCCACTGATTGTAGTGAGAAGTCTGCAGACTACAATAAAGAGTAGGCCTCACTTGCCACAACTAGAGAAAGTCCGAGTGCAGCAATGAAGACCCAGTGCAGCCAAAAATTTAAAGGAATAGACTAAGCCCTTAATTAAAACAATCTTTTCCCACTCCAATACTCTTGCCTGCAAAATCCCATGGATGGAGGAGCCTGGTAGGCTGCAGTCCGTGGGGTCACGAAGAGTCAGACACGACTGAACGACTTCCCTTTCCCTTTCCCACCATAGTCATTATAAAAAAAAATAAACATTTCATAACATTTTAATTATGTAAAAGATCAAACCAGTCAATCCTAAAGGAAATCAACCCTGAATACTCATTGGAAGGACTGATGCTGAAGCTGAAGGTCCAATACTTTGGCCACCCGATGTGCAGAGCTGACTCATTGGACAAGATCAGGCTGCTGGGAAACACTGAGGGCAGCAGGAGAAAAGGGTGACTGAGGATGAGATGGTTGGATGGAATCACCAACTCAATGACGTGAGTTTGAGCAAACTCCGGGAGACAGTGAAGGACAGGGAAACCTGGTGTGTGACCATGGGGTCACAAAGAGTTGGACACAACTTAGCCATTGAACAACAACAATTACGTGAAAGTCCATAATAAAAACAAATAAATTCATTATAATGAATAAATATCACTTGTAACCCAAATGCACATACAAACTAAGAATCATTTTTTCAAATATTCATACTAGGTATGATGCCTTAGGAAGCATCACTATGAACAAAGCTAGTGGAGGTGATGGAATTCTAGTTGAGCTATTTCAAATCCTGAAAGATGATGCTATGAAAGTGCTGCACTCAATATGCCAGCAAATTTGGAAAACTCAGCAGTGGTCACAGGACTGGAAAAGATCAGTTTTCATTCCAATCCCAAAGAAAGGCAATGCCAAAGAATGCTCAAACTACCACACAATTGCACTCATCTCACACACTAGTAAAGTAATGCTCCAAATTCTCCAAGCCAGACTTCAGCAATACGTGAACCGTGAACTTCCAGATGTTCAAGCTGGTTTTAGAAAAGGCAGAGGAACCAGAGATCAAATTGCCAACATCTGCTGGATCAGGGAAAAAGCAAGAGAGTTCCAGTAAAACATCTATTTCTGCTTTATTGACTATGCCAAAGTCTTTGACTGTGTGGATCACAATAAACTGTGGAAAATTCTGAAAGAGATGGGAATACCAGACCACCTGACCTGCCTCTTGAGAAATCTGTATGCAGGACAGGAAGCAACAGTTAGAACTGGACATGGAACAACAGACTGGCTCCAAATAGGAAAAGGAGTGTGTCAAGGCTGTATATTGTCACCCTGCTTATTTAACTTCTATGCAGAGGACATCATGAGAAACGCTGGGCTGGAAGAAGCACAAGCTGGAATCAAGATTGCCGGGAGAAATGTCAATAACCTCAGATATGCAGATGACACCACCTTTATGGCAGAAAGTGAAGAGGAACTAAAAAGCCTCTTGATGAAAATGAAAGAGAAGCGTGAAAAAGTTGGCTTAAAGCTCAACATTCAGAAAACGAAGATCATGGCATCTGGTCCCATCACTTCATGGGAAATAGATGGGGAAACAGTAGAAACAGTGTCAGACTTTATTTTGGGTGGCTCCAAAATCACTGCAGATAGTGATTGCAGCCATGAAATTAAAAGATGCTTACTCCTTGGAAGGAAAGTTATGACCAACCTAGATATCATATTAAAAGCAGTGACATTACTTTGCCAACAAAGGTCCATCTAGTCAAGGCTATGGTTTTTCCAGTGGTCATGTACGGATGTGAGAGTTAGACTAGAAAGAGCTGAGCACTGAAGAATTTATACTTTTGAACTGTGATGTTGGAGAAGGCTCTTGAGAGTCCCTTGGACTGCAAGGAGATCCAACCAGTCCATCCTAAAGGAGATCATCCTGAGTGTTCATTGGAAGGACTGATGTTGAAGCTGAAACTTCAGTACTTTGGCCACCTCATGTGCAGAGTTGACTCATTGGAAATGACCCTGATGCTGGGAGGGATTAGGGGCAGGAGGAGAAGGGGATCACAGAGGATGAGATGGCTGGATGGCATCACCGACTCGATGGACATGAGTTTGGGTGAACTCTGGGAGTTGGTGATGGACAGGGAGGCCTGGTGTGCTGCAGTACATGGGGTTGCAAAGAGTCAGACATGACTGATGACTGAACTGAACTGATGATGCCTTATTCTATTCTTTCATTAAAAATACACTAAAATTGATTTTAAGTGGGGCTTGTGGCCTACAGTTTGAAATACACGGCATGCTATTTTTCCTTTCCTGTGATCATTCTGATAATATTGTGGGAAAAAAATCTTTCTTTTCCATGCTAAACAACAGTCTTCTCTTTAGCTTTGCTGAGATCTTACATACCAAAATTAAAAGGGGATGTTGTCTCAGTTAGCCTTTGCTCACTTAAATTCATAGTAGTTTACGCAAAGTGTATTGTAGCATAATTCTTCCTGTGGCTTTAGGCATTTCTAACACCAGCCCCCCCCGAACTAACATTTCTCTCTCTCTCTCTTCCTGACCACATCCCTGTGAGGGGGCAGATAGACCCATTCAAACTGAACCCTATCATTTTCTCAACTGATGGGTGGTTTGTTGTTTGAGGAGACTCCAAGGCCATGTCTATAAGAGGCAAATGTAGGCAAGTTATCCACTGATTTACATTTGGCTTAAAAGCTTCTCTGAGTGGGTGTGTTGGGTGGTAGTGGTGGGCAGAGTTGGGCTGTGTATCATTTACCCTGGCACTACTCCACAGGACCTGGTGTGCTTGGGTGGCCTGGCATTCCCAGCTCGTTTCCTGGTGGAAGCCATGGTGTACCCACTGGGGACACCTATATCACCCATTCATGGCCTTTCTTTGGGTAATGATATATCAGGGCCTTCACTTCCTGGCTCGTTGTGGGATTCCTTTTAGAGCCCAACAGTGCTATAGGCCTGTCAGTGGTTGTGTTAGATGTTGATAAATTGCTGGTGTTGATTTAGCTTCCTGGAGGTCAGGGACTGAGTTAAGCAAGTGATACACGTTATCTTCTCGAATCCTCAGAGCAACCTGTGATGATGATGTTATTTACATCATTTCATGTAAGCAAAATGCTAGGTAGACAAGTGGCTTTTGTTCAGTCAGCAAGGAAGGGTTGAATTAGACAGTGTAATGGGAAAGGAAGTTGTAGAGATAAATTTATACACACACACACACAAACACACACACATCCAAAATAGATTTGAGAGGAGTTTTGGAGTCCAAGTTAAGCCTGTCCTTCTTTCTTCCTTTTCGGGCCTTGATCGTCTGGGCTCTGTCATCATCTGTTTCAGCCAACATGATGACAATTTAAATCCTAGAATTTTCTATCCTTGGCTTTTCTCATTTAGAAAAGAAGATTGAAATTGGCTGTTAGATCTGAGCTTGTTTTGTAATCACAGGCAGACTTTGCTTTCAAGTGGAAGATACTTTGGCCTTCCTGTTGGCAGTGGTTCTCAAATACTAGCGCACATAAGCATAACCCAAGAAGCACCTCAACATGCAGGTTTCTGAGCTTTGCCTAGTTAGATTCTAATTCAATAGGTCCGAGCTGGTTCCTTGACAACTGCATTTTAAACAAATTTATATTTAACAATTTGAATCAAGTTGATTCAGATTCAATTTGCCTAGGAGTCACATTATGAAAACTGTTAGTTCAAGGTCTTATGAGATGAATGTAGGGGTAATTGCCACTGTGAGCGTGACTCCTTATTATTTATTGGGAAGACTGATGCTGAAACGGAAACTCCAATATTTTGGCCACCTGATGTGAAGACCCGCCTCACTGGAAAAGATCCTAATGCTGGGAAAGATTGAAGGCAAAAGGAAAAGAGGGAAGCAGAGGATGAGATGCTTGGACTATACTCGAAAGTCATTTTAAACAGCAAAATCACCAACAAAAAGCACAAAGTACAAAAATGTGGCACTAAATAGATCACAAAAGGACACATTTACAGTATGGGAGTTGAAATAAGAAAGCTAAATGTTACCTTATTTGACCTCAGCTAGGAATGTGCATATAAAACAACTCAATTGTTTTTTTTTTTTTTTGCTCTGTGCATGCACAGGTCCTTGGTTGACCATAAAATGACAGTAACTATTGACTTCAGAGTTACAAATAAATGTTAGTAAGCTGCTAACTTAGCACATATGGAACTTTTGAATAATCAGGATTGACATCAAAGCTGTTGGATATTGAGAGATTGTCACAATTAAAAGCAGAATGATCTATGAATAAATTTATATAAATAAATATATGCAAAATCATGAAAGTGAAAGAGGAGAGTGAAAAAGTTGGTTTAAAGTTCAACATTCAGAAAACTAAGATCATGGCATCCAGTCCCATCACTTCATGGCAAATAGATGAGGAGGGAAACAGTGGAAATAGCGAGAGGCTTTATTTTTGGGGCTCCAAAATCACTGCAGGTGGTGATTGCAGCCATGAAATTAAAAGACGCTTACTCTTTGGAAAAAAAGTTATGACCAACCTAGACAGTGTGTTAGAAAGCAGAGACATTACTTTGCCCACAAAGGTCTGTCTAGTCAAGGCTCTGGTTTTTCCAGTAGTCATGTATGGATGTGGGAGTTGGACTATAAAGAAAGCTGAGTGCTGAAGAACTGATGCTTTTGAATTGGTGTTACAGGAGACTCTTGAGAGTCCCTTGGACTGCAAGGAGATTCAACCGGTCCATCCTAAAGGAGATCAGTCCTGAGGGTTCATTGGAAAGACTGATGTTGAAGCTGAAACTCCAATACTTTGACCACCTCATGTGAAGAGCTGACTCATTGGAAAAGACCCTGATGCTGGGAAAGATTGAAGGTGGAAGGAGAAGGGACCAACAGAGGATGAGATGATTGGATGGCATCACCGACTCAATGGACATGAATTTGGGGGTAAACTCCAGGAGTTGGTGATGGACAGGGAGGCCTGGTGTGCTGCAGTCCATGGGGTTGCAAAGAGTCAGACACGATTGAGTGACTGAACTGAACTGATATATATAAATACTACATAAATAGTATTAAAAGATACTATAGGTGAGACCTGCAAATTCTGCCACATGATAGGTAATTAGCAGAAATGCCACTGATGGTTCAAAGAATGGAGCTTCCATAATGGCAGATTATAGACAGTCCTTCATGGAGCTTAGTCCAATGCCTTTCTCTACAAGTCTGCTGACTAAATGATCGGTAGCCAAAGGTTACAGCTGGTCTTAGATGAGTTCTATTGCAGCCAGGAGTAGCTGCTCAGATTGAGAGAAGATTCAGTCATGGCAGCTCTGTCTAAACACTTCACAGTCTATGTGTATATGTGCATGCTAAGTTGATTCAGCTGTGTCCCACTCTTTTCAATCCTATGAACTGTAGCCCATGAGGCTCCTCTGTCCATGGGATTCTCCAGGCAAGAATATTGAATTGGGTTGCCATGCCCTCTTCCAGGGGACCTTCCCAATCCAGGGATCAACCTCACATCTCTTATGCCTATTCCATTGGCAGGTGGGTAGGTTCTTTACTACTCGTATTACCTTGGAACACATTCCAGTATTCTTGCCTGGAAAATTCTATGGACAGAGGAGCCTGGTGGGATACAGTACCAGGGTTTGCAAAGAATTGGACACAAATGAGTGGCTAACACTTTCTACAGTCTGCTGCTGCTAAGTCGCTTCAGTCGTGTCTGACTCTGTGCGACCCCATAGACGGCAGCCCACCAGGCTCCCCTCATCCCTGGGATTCTCCAGGAAAGAACACTGGAGTGGGTTGCCATTTCCTTCTCCAATGCATGAAAGTGAAAAGTGAAAGTGAAGTTGCTCAGTCGTGTCTGACTCTTCGCGACCCCATGGACTGCAGCCCCCCAGGCTCCTCTGTCCATGGGATTTTCCAGGCAAGAGTACTGGCTAGTCCTAGTCTATTCCCACAGAATTGGCCTGGGAGGTAGTGAGATATGAGACTGGGGATCCCTTGTAGCCTGGTCAGTCTAATGAATGCTTGTACCAGAGTGTGAGATCATTGACACCCTGCAGATATCTGATTGCCTCTCCTGCAAAGGAAAAAAAACGAAATCACAAGATGACCTCAGGAAGCAACCTTACACCTGTTGATTGAATCCAATTGAGGGTCCTCAGATTGAGCAAATGAAAATACAAAATGTCCAGTTAAATTTGAGTGATTTCTAATTATCTATGCTTATGTATATTGAGATAAAAGAGAAGTATTGCCCGTGTGGGTCAGGCATGTCTGACTCGGTGACTTCAAGGACTGTAGCCCACCAGGCTCCTCTGTCCATGGGATTTTCCATGCAAGAATGCTGGAGTGGGTTGCCATTTCCTTCTCCAAGGGATCTTCCTGACCCAGGGATGGAATCCGTGTCTTCTGCACCTCCTGCATTGCACGTGGATTCTTTACCACTGAGTCACCTGGGAAGCCCCAAAATATTGCATAGGACATGCTTATACTAAAGTATTTGCTGTTTATCTGAAATAAGTACAAAAATATCTAAATTTCATTCTTCTTTTAAAAATTATATTTCCCTTATGTTGTTTGACGTTATTTATTTCACAAGATTTACTTAGAAAATTTTGTCTCACAGTTACAGTCTATGTTTAATTTATATTGTGACATAGCTTGTACAGTGGTGCACATCCATTTTTTTTGTCTCTTACCTTTTCCACTGAACATTTATTTATGAAAAAATACATTCAATACTAACATTATGGGCCAATATGTACTTGCATGGGCTTCCCTGATGGCTCAGACAGTAAAGAATCTGCCTGCAATGTGGGAGAGCTGGGTTCAATTCCTGGCTTGGGCAGATCCCCTGGAGCAGGGAATGGCAACTCACTTGCCAATGGCAAGTATTCTTGTCTGGAGAGTCCCATTGACAGAGAAACCTATCAGGCTACAGTCCATGGGGATGCAAAGAGTCAGACACGACAGAGTGACTAAAACACATAGACACACACACACACACACACACACACACACAAACACACACGTACTTGCATAAACTGATAAGAATCAGTCTTGAAATTTGGTTTATTGAAGCACAAAATACCATCTTTAAATGCATAACATACTTTTCCATTCTTCAGGATTATATTTCATCCCTTGATTGGTGATTTTTTAAAATGCTGCCCACTTACAAAAGCATTGTTGTTGATGTTTATTCCTTTCTTCCACTTGTTCTACTTTTGCACATGCTGGAAGAGTATTTAGAAATATCTGTAGATTAAAAAAATAAAACTCTTCAGGGATAAAGTCACTTTACCAGCCATCATGACAAGTATCATAATAATTATTCACTGCAAGTTGGAATTTTTTTCCTTTGCATAAGTGTTATTCACTCAGTCATATCCAACTCTTTGTGACCCTATAGACTGTAGCCCACCTGGCCCCTCAGTCCACAAAATTCTCTAGGCAAGAATATTGAATTGGGTTGCCACTCCCTTCTCCAGGGGATCTTCCCAACCCAGGGATCAAACCTGCCTTGCAGACAGATTCTTACCATCTGAGCGACCAGGGAAGACTTTCCTTTACATAGGTAGTATAATATCCCTTTTATAAAGAGTCTTGATACTTAAAGGGATAAGTTTTCCTATAACTCATTCTTTAATGCATTCCACAATTTCCTTCAAGGATGGGAGTACTTCAATAGCACTGCTCTACTTTCAATTTGCATAATCCTAGTAATAAACAGATATTGAAAAGTATGATCAACAAATAAGTATGATTCACTCAATGGATAATTTTTAAAGACAATCAAAATTTGAGGAGACTTTGATTCAGAATTAAAGTATGATTTAAGTGCTTCAAATTAACTTAGGATATTTTCAAATAACTGTTCAAGAGAGCAAGAAACTGAAGATTGCTGAATGCCAGCAGTACCACAAAAATCCTTAAAAAAAAACTATTCAAAACTTTATTTTTTAGAGCAATGTTACATACATAACAGCCCAGTAAGGAATTAGGCAAAATAACTATGGAAGATGGTATGGTGATTCCTTAAAAAACTCAGAAGAAACCACCATATGACCCAGCAACCCCACTCCTAGACATATACTCTGAGGAAACCAAAATTGAAAAAGATACATGTACCCCGATGTTCATTGCAGCACTATTTACAATAGCCAGAACATGGCAGCAACCTAGGTGTCCATCGAGAGATGAATGGATAAAGAAGCTGTGGTACATATGTACAATGGAATATTACTCAGCCATAAAAAGGAACACATTTGAGTCAGTTCTAATAATGTGGTTGAACCTACAGCCTATATACAGAGTGAAGTGAGTCAGAAAGAGAAATTTAAATATCATATACAGACACATGTATGTGGAATCTAGAAAGATGGTACTGATAAATTTATTTGCAGGACAGCAGTAGAGAAACAGACATACAGAACAGACCTATGCCCATGGAGGGAGGGAAGGAGGGAGAGGGTGAGATGTATGGAGAGAGTAGCACGGAAGCTTATACTACCATATGTAAAATAGATAGCCAATGGGAATTTGCTGTATGACTCAGGGAACTCAAACAGGTGCTCTGTGACAATCTAGAAGGGTAGGATGGGGAGGGAGATGGGAGGGAGGTTTGGGAGGGTGGGGACATGGCTAATTCTTGTTGATGTTTGACAGAAAACAAAAAAAATTCTGTAAAGGAATTATCCTTCAATTAAAAAATAAAGTGGCAAAAAATTGAAAAAAGAAATCAGGCAAATATTTGAACAATAAGAAGGAGCAACTGATACCTGCCGGGCTGGATCAAGCACAAGTTGGAATCAAGATTGCTGGGAGAAATATCAAGAATCTCAGATATGCAGATGACACCACCCTAGTGGCAGAAAGAGAAGAACTAAAGAGCCTCTGATGAAAGTGAAAGAGGAGAGTGAAAAAGCTGGATTAAGACTCAACATTCAGAAAATTAAGATCATGGCATCCAGTCCCATCACTTCATGGCAAATAGATGGGGAAGCAATGGAAACAGTGAGAGACTTTATTATTTTGGGCTCCAAAATCACTGCAAATGGTGACTGTGGACATGAAATTAAAAGACACTTGCTCCTTGGAAGAAAAGCTATGACCAAACTAGATAGCATATTAAAAAGCAGAGACATTACTTTGCCAACAAAGTTCTGTCTAGTCAAAGCTATGGTTTTTCCAGTAATTATGTATGGATGTGAAAGTTGGACTATAAAGAAAGCTGAGCACCGAAGAAATGATCCCTTTGAACTGTGGTGTTGGAGAAGACTCTTGAGAGTCCCTTGGACTGCAAGGAGATCCAACCTGTCAATCCTAAAGAAATCAGTCTTGAATATTCACTGGAAGGACTGATGGTAAAGCTGAAACTCCAATACTTTGGCCACCTGGTACGAAGAGCTGACTCATTGGAAAAGACCCTGATGCTGGGAAAGATTGAAGGCAGGAGGAGAAGGGGATGAGAGAGGATGAGATGGCTGGATGGCATCATTGACTCGATGGACATAAGTTTGAGTAAGCTCAGGGAGTTGGTGATGGACAGGGAAGCCTGGCATGCTGCAGTCCATGGGGTTGCAAAGAGTCGGACATGACTGAGTGACTGAACTGAACTGATACCTGCAACAGTATGGATGAATCTTGAATGCAGTAAACTAGGTGAGGAAGTCAGACTCAAAAGACTACATACTATATAATTTCATTTACACAACATTTTAGATAAGGCAAATTGATAAGGACGGAAAACAGATTAGTGGTTGCTAATGGTTGTTTTCCAACTATTTATTTTAGATCTATCCATTTTAATATGCAGAGTTCTAGTTTTTTCCTTTTTAACTGCAATCATATATCATTCTTCATTTATCTAGTCCCCTATTGGACGTTTATATTGTTCCCATCTTTTTGCTAATACAACAAAGAACGACTGTCATTGTGCATATTTTTCAAAATAAAAAATTAAATTTTATTGAACTATAGTTGATTTCAAAATGAAAAATGTTTAAATCTACTCTAACAATTTTCAAATATGCAATACAATATTATTATCTTTGCTGAATCATACATCCCCAGGACTTATTTATTTTATAACTGGAAGTCTGTATCTTTTGACCCATTCACTATTTTCTCCTATCTTCCATTCTTTACCTCTGGCAATCACCGGTCTATTCTCCATATCTATAAGGTTGGTTTTGCTTGTTTTTGTTGTTGTATTTTTTTTTAATTAATTTTTATTTTTTTAGTTTGTTTTGCTTTACAATACTATATTCGTTTTGCTACACATCGACATGAATCAGCCAATTCCACATATATGTGAGATCATATGGGATTTGTCTTTTTCTCTCTGATATTCTTAGCATGATGCATTCAAAGTTCATTCATGTTGTCACAGATGGCAAAATTTCCTTTTTTTTTTTAAGATTTCTTTGGCTTTTGGGGGATTTTTTTCCATATGGGCTCTTCTGATGGCTCAGCAGGTAAAGAATCTGCCTACAGTGCAAGAGACACAGGAGTTCCGTACAAAGTTTAGGATTGTTTGCTCTATTTCTGTGGAAAATGCTATTAGAATTTTGTTGGGGATGGCATCAGATCTACAGATTGCTTTGGGCAGTATGGACATTTTGACAATATTAATTCTTTCAATCCATGAGCACAGAATATTTTTCCATATATTTATGTCTTCTTCAATTTCTTTCATTAATGTCTTATCATCTTCAAAGTAGATGTTTTTCACCTCCTTGGTTAAATTTATTCCTAGACATTTTATTCTTTCTGATGCAATTGTAAGTGGGCTTGTTTTCTTAACTTCTCTTGTTGACAATTCTCACAGAAATCTTTTAATTGCTCAGTTTGAACACTATAAATGCTGAAGTAGAAAAGCATTCATGGCAGTGACGTCCATGTTAATAGTTGAGGAAATTCTGTTTCTTATGTTTAGTTATTATTTTATACTGACTTATATCTACCTTTCTGCAACTTTTAAAACATTAAATCAACAATTGGGAACTGTACAGAGAATGTCCAGAGGATTTTTCCTCATTTAATAATGTTCAGTGATCAGAAAATTTATCACAAAATTTAGATTATGTTTTGACATTTGGGGATTCAAATACACACAACTTAAAGAGTGGTCATAGCAAGGAATGAAAATTGAATTTGATGACATTACAGTCATGATGAGCATATGTTTGTCATTCATAAATCAGAACTCATAACTAGCTATAAGCAGGGGCTGAACAATCAAAAGAGTTGCAAACTTGTGAAGTAACAATTCAGTCAGTCCAGTTGCTCAGCTGTGTCCGACTCTTTGCAATCCCATGAACTGCAGCATACCAGGCCTCCCTGTCCATCACCAAATCCCAGAGTTTACTCAACCCATGTCCATTGAGTCAGTGATGCCATCCAACCATCTCATTCTCTGTCGGCCCCTTCTTCTCCTGCCCTCAATCTTTCCCAGCATCAGGGTCTTTTCCAATGAGTCAGCTCTTCGCATCAGGTGGCCAAAGTACTGGAGTTTCAGCTTTAGCATCATTCCTTCCAAAGAAATCCCAGGGCCGATCTCCTTCAGAATGGACTGGTTGGATCTCCTTGCAGTCCAAGGGACTCTCAAGAGTCTTCTCCAACACCACAGTTCAAAAGCATCAATTCTTGGGCACTCAGCCTTCTTCACAGTCCAACTCTCATGTCCATACATGACTACTGGAAAAACCATAGCCTTGACTAGATAGACCTTTGTTGGCAAAGTAATGTCTCTGCTTTTGAATATGCTATCTAGGTTGGTCATAACTTTTCTTCCAAGAAGTAAACGTCTTTTAATTTCATGGCAGCAGTCACCATCTGCAGTGATTCTGGAGCCCCCAAAAATAAAGTCTGACACTGTTTCCACTGTTTCCCCATCTATTTCCCATGAAGTGATGGGACCAGATGCCATCATGTTCATTTTCTGAATGTTGAGTTTAAGCCAACTTTTTCACTCTCCTCTTTCACTTTCATCAAGAGGCTTTTTAGTTCCTCTTCACTTTCTGCCATAAGGGTGGTGTCATCTGCATATCTGAGGTTATTGACATTTCTCCCGGCAATCTTGATTCCAGCTTGTGCTTCTTCCAGCCCAGCGTTTCTCATGATGTCCTCTGCATAGAAGTTAAATAAGCAGGGTGACAATATACAGCCTTGACGTACTCCTTTTCCTATTTGGAACCAGTCTGTTGTTCCATGTCTGGTTCTAACTGTTGCTTCCTGATCTGCATATAGGTTTCTCAAGAGGCAGGTCAGGTGGTCTGGTATTTCCATCTCTTTCAGAATTTTCCACAGTTTATTGTGATCCACACAGTCAAAGGCTTTGGCATAGTCAATAAAGCAGAAATAGATGTTTTTCTGGAACTCTCTTGCTTTTTCATGATCCAGCGGAACTAACAATAAATAGAATGCAACATCTGGCATAAAAAGATGAACTTTCCTTTTGCTTACAAGGAAGAGTTGAATGCGTAAGGCACAGCATTACTGAGTTAATATTTTGGGAAGCCTGGCTTTGAGAGATTGGTGGACTTTCAGAAACTAGGTGCTTCCACTATCAGATGTGCTAGTGTGGTCACTGGAATGAGGCTCTTACTGATTGGCTGTTGTCTAGACACATGGGGTTGTCACTGTTTGGATGAATTTTGGAAGCTTAGATGTCATTGGTTTGCTAACTTTCAGAAGAAGTTATGGAGTGAGGCTGTTGCTGATTGGATGATTTTCAGAACATGTTGTTGTTCAGTCACTAAGTCCTGTCCGGACTCTTTGCAACCCCAAGGACTGTATGTAGCACACCAGGCTTCTCAGCGCTGATCTATCACTAATTAACGATGATAGCTGGTTTATGACTTTGGACTTTGGCCAAAGAACAATCTTTTCTTATATGTTAAAAAATATTCATTTTTTAAAATAAATTTTTCTGATATGGACCATTTTAAAAATCTTTATTGAATTTGTTGCAACATTGCTTCTGTTTTACTTTTTTTTTTTTTGGCTCCTGGGCATGTGGGATCTCAGCTCCCCTACCATGGATTAAACCCACACCTCCCTGCATTGGAAGGCGAGGTCTTGGATTGCCAGACAAGTCCTAGAAAGTACGTATTTTAGTTCTAAGTCCCTTCTTTTGGGATTCAGAGGAATGATTTTGGGCTACTGCTGCCATTTAAGAGATTTGAGCACCAATTACTGTGCTGGAAAAATAGCTTTTTGTAATTACCAAGAAGAGCTGAATATAGCATGTTTAGGTAGACCTGACAGAGTCCGTATCTGAAGCTGGAAAAGTCATTTAAATACAGGACATGTCCTGTGTATTCAGGACTTCAGGCAACTCAGCTCCAGCCACATCTCTGGCCCTGTTTCTTTGTCATCTTCCAGAGTCTCAAAGGTTTTCAAAGAGGACCAGTCAAGGCAAAGGTGGATAGTTTGAGAAATCTCAAAAAGAGACACTGAGAAGTTCGGATGGAGTAGTGACGTGATTAGAATTGCGTTTTAGAAATATCACTCAGGCATCTGAGTGAGAGATTCAGGACTAGGGCTCAGAGATTGGAACCAGGAATGCCTGTTAGATATAGCAATCAGGACAAGAAAAATTAGTAATTTACTTTTGTCTTACATAAAGTAACCATCGAAGTTTGAAATTTTATTTTATTTATATTTGATTTAAAAGACAGCACTTTGCCAATAATCCTACGAAAGTTTGGGCAATGACAAAGTGAAAACTCAGACTTGGGAAAGAACCATGAAATTCATAATAGCTTCCTCTATGTGGAGTCATGTGTTGTGTGGGACCTTGAGTAGTTTTCCATACATTACCTTCATGGTGTCATTAGGAAGAACCATAATTTAGTGATCCTTAATTTAGTTCAGTGGCTAAGAGCCAGGTTCTAAGGTCAGAATTCTGGGGTTCAGGTCTGGGTTCTGTCACTCATTGATTCTGCCACCTTAGGATTCACTTTCTTCATTCCTATGATGGAGATAAAACAGTGTTATCTAGTTTATGGACTACATGAGATAATGGGCTTCGGTTCCTCTGTGCAAGGTATATCCTGTTATATGTGTTCAATGTGCTAGCTGTTATTTTAACATAATATTACAGATGAAGAAACTGAATCTTAGAAAATTTAAGTTACTTTTCCAAGGTCATATAGGAAAAGGGAGGGGTTTGAACAGGGTATATCTGACTTCACATCTTCAAATCTATATCATTACTCTCCACTAGTTCTCAATATCTGAGTCACAGATCTGGAGAAAATAAAATACATATCTATGTATTTTAAAATTGAAGTTATTTTTTCTTTTCATAAGAAAAAAAAGTTATGTGGTCTAGCAGTCTCTGTCTCAGTCTTAAGACAGTGGAACCCAAGACAGACAATAGTCTATTACTTGTGGTTCAGCTATAATGTCTTCTTTAATTAATCTATTTCAAGTACATTATGCCAAATAGAGCCTTAGTGGAAATAGAATATAGAATCTGGAAGAAATTGTTACTACTTTTTAAAAGGTTATGGCTGTTTAAAAAAAATTAATACTCTATCCGTTTTTTAAATTGCACTGACAGTAATTCAATATTGAGCAGTTGAATTGAAGGTTTTTGCCATTTAAACTTCCACCAATCAAAGATGCCCCACAGGGCTGTTGTATATCTGCTTACACAGGGAAAACCTACTCAAGTGGCTTCTGCTGGTTTGTGAACTAGTTTGAGCCAACTTAAAATAATTCTAGTTGGAACATTTCTGTCTGTGTCTATACTGCTATTGCTATTCTTGCCTTAGTTTGACATTTGACTCAGCTCCTGTTTATCCAAATTTAAGAAAACAGGAAGATAGTTCAAAGTCGTGGTAATAGAGTCGCCTCTAGATTAAGAGTTCTAGCCCAAACTCTTCCTTTAAGAACAGAATGACAATCCTAACTGAGGGTTTATAGATAGCTTTTTTAGTTACTAACTTGGTGCAGATTTCCAAGCCCAGATCTTAAATTTTACTTATTTGGTTTCCATAATAAATTAAAGCTTATGTTCCCCTTTGGGGAGGCCTTATTAAAACCATGACTTTAACTTCTCAACTCACAGAATTTGAAATGAGTTAATTATTTTTTTCCCCTAACAGCTTCACCAAGGTATAATTGACAGAATAAAATGTAATGTATGTATTTCAAGTGTATAATTTGATGGTTTGACATATGTACACACCCGTGAAACAATTAAGACAATCAAAAGTATCCATCAAATCTCCTCATGACGCCTTTAAAATCCCTTCTCTGATACTCCAGTTTCTCTTCAGAGCATATAAATCTTTTGCCTTTTAAAATCCTTTTTAAATTCTCTCTGCATACCCTCAGGCCACCCCACATGAAGTTATTGATGTACTTCTTTTCTCTGTGGCTTAAAATGTGTGGTAGGAAAAAACTTAAGGTGACTTGCAATGATCCTCACCTTTGTATAATCCTCTTGCTTTGTGGGGAGAACTCATAAATATGATGAATTCTCATTTCCATGACTATGTCTTGTTATTTGGCAAAAACGATTTGGCAGATGTAATCAAGTTTACTAATCAGTTGATTCTGAGATAAAGAGGTTTTTTTTGATGAGACTGATGCTGAGAGGGATTAGGGGCAGGAGGAGAAGCAGATGACAGAGGATGAGATGGCTGGATGGCATCACCAACTCATGGACATGAGTTTGGGTGAACTCTGGGAGTTGGTGATGGACAGGGAGGCCTGGCGTGCTGCAATTCATGGGATCGCAAAGAGTCGGACATGACTGAGTGACTGAATTGAACTGAGTGAGCCAAATGAGCCTTCTAAAAGCAAAGGTATACTTGGCAACTTGTTAGGCAGCAAGAGAAGATGAATACAGACTTTGGCACATGAAAGTGGGATGCCGCCATAAGAAATTCTTAAAAAATGGGAGTGGAATTGGAATCAGAAAGTTGGTAGAGGCTGAAGAAATGGTAGTAGAAATATAGATGTTAAAGATGTTGCTGGTAAGATCCCAGGATAAAGTGAGAAAGACATTACTGGAATTTGGAGGAAGAAGATTCTTATCATCCTTGCGGCAGAAAACTTAGCAAAATTGTGTTCTGTGGTATGGAAAGCAGAGTTTGTAAAAAACAGACTTGGACATACAAGATTTTTGAGCCAAGTTTGGAAGATGGTACCTGGCTTCTTCTTGCTGCTTATAATATATGAGAGAAATACGTTGAGAGAAGATCTGTTAAAGGGAAAAGAACCAGGACCTGATGGTATTGAAAGGCGTCTGCCTATCCAAATGGCAAAAGCTGTTAAAATTAAGAGATTCACTATCAGGAGAGAATGATCTAGAAAAAAGGCTGAGGGTGTGACGCTACAATCCTTTGCTGCAATCTGGGAAGGTTATTAATAACAAAAGATCAGAATACTCATGTTAATTCAAATTAAAAAGTAAAAGGAGGCAGGTTCAGTTCCCTAACCTTGACTGATACCTGTGTGTCAGGAGAGTGTCATGTTGCTTCCAGGAGTGACTTAAGACTTCTTAAAATTTGGTTAGGTCTTCAAGCCACTCATACAAACATGCTGTTTAAATAAGGACAAAGTACTTGCTATGAAAACATAGCTTCAAGGCAAATCCCCTTTCCATTCCCTCCACTCCATTTCAACTTTACCGCTTTCCCTATTATAGTTCTATATCTAAACTGTGGAGTTTTCACTATTGGGTAGTATTAACTTACCTGGTTCACATCCTTCGGTATTATGACAGTAAAAGAACTGGAATATTTTGAACAAGTACACAGAGAGACATATACTATCAAGGTTTTCAATGTACAGATTGGAGAACTGGTTTAGGGATTCACCTTATTTATAGCATGTTTGGGGTTCAAGAGAATGGCGAGTTCAAGTGCCAAAACTTCTGCTAGAATTAAGGTCTGGCTTTCTATGTTGTCCTGCACAACTAATACAAAGAACTGAGAGATACTGGAGAGCTATGTCCACTGTAGGTATGTACTTCTGCAATTTAGCTACCTTACGATGAGTTTTAGTATTTTGAATATTTATTTTTAAAATTCAGTTTGAATACTAAGTTGATACATTTTAAAACACCTCACATTACAGTTTATTTAGGTCAGAAGATTTCTTGGGAGTTACTATTTATAGATTGTTAAAGACCTCTTAGGCAACATCAAGGCTGTTGCATGTGGACAGTTTCTTGAATTATAGCACAGAAACGTTAATACCTACCTCAGGAATGATAGGGGTCTTAAATAGGCAGTATATTTACTAAAGAAACCTAGAGTTTTCTTAGATTGCCAACCTTTGGAAGACAAGAAATGTCAGGGTGACAGAGTTTAAGTGGCTCTTTTCAGATATGTTACACTGATGGTCTATATTTAAGATGCAGAACAGCCTTCCAGGAGCTATTTAATTAAGTGAAAGTAAGTCTAGTTCCTTTGGAATCGAATGGTGCTGTGAGCAAATACATATCAGCACGTGAAGGAAGTGGGGGAAGTTATTATGTGCTCATAGACATGGGGACACTTTATAACCTTGTATCAAGGATCCAAACAGCGATTGGTTGAGATAATTATCAAACTGACTTTAAATTTCAGCAGGAACAAAATTGTCATACAAAAGTCCAGGACAGTGTACCACTCTCAGTCCTCAAAGAGAAAGATAAGAAATTCTGGATTTTCAAAGTCCCTTTGAAGGCTTTTAAGGTAAGCTGGAACATCTTCTTTACTCAGAACCAACTGATGCCTTTAGAAAGAAATTCCAGTTTCAGAGAAGCCAATTTGATTTTAAAAAATGAATAACCCTTATGATTAGATTTTTTGCTTCCCTTTGACTTGTTGAATCCAGACTATATTTTAAAAGATAATAGAACATTATGTGGTAAGGGTTGCTAATTTCACCTCTCAAAATATTGTATCACTGAAGAATAAGACTTATTTTCATAGCCAGTATGTTAAAATATCAGTTGCTAATAGTCAGAAAAAGTATATTAAGATGATGTATACATTTTATATTTAAAATCTTAATATCAGAATAAATGATTTGAATATTATACATAATTCACCAAATCTCCATTGCTGATATTTTTATCCACAAAAAAACCATCTTTAAGGACCTTGAATCTAGTTAAAGCCCTTTTTTAAGCCTCATCATTGCAATGTAAAGTGTGATGGGATTTAAGGGAAAAAGAAAGAAACAATCTCCTTCAAATAGTAACATTTAAATGTAAACTCTATCAAGAAATAAACATGGATTTGGGAATTTGATTTAACACGTTGCGTGTGTGTGTGCGGGCTTAGTCGTGTCCGACTCTTTGCTACCCCGTGGATGGTAGCCCATCAGCGTCCTCTGTCCATGGGAGTCTCCAGGCAAGAATACTGGGGTGGGTTGCCATTTCCTTCTCCAGGGGATCTTCCCGACCCAGGGACTGAACCATGTTTCCTGGGTCTCCTGCATTGGCAAGTGATTTGATGCACTAAATTACATTTATTCCAAAGTTTGACTAATCCAGTCAGTGATAATTTCCATGAGCCAGGGTTCATATCTGGTCTCAGGGCTCAATATCTGGCCCACATTAGGCCTTCAAATGGTTTTTGAATGAATGAATAAATCTCAATCTACATTTAATTTTTTGGTCCCTGAAAAATCAACCTTTGGCCTAAAAATTATTATTATTATTCTTTTGCTACTTGACAGTAGGGTTTTAAAACTAGTTTAAAATACTTCTACTTAGGATATCTGGAGAGTCTACTTCTGCACACATTTTTTTCTGTTTCATGATATAATGATAGTTTGGGGAAATAAAAGACACGTTACTGAAAAAGTGGCAAACTGAGGTGGAAACTTGGTAATTATCTGCTTTGATTAGTTTTGATAAACATTAGACAATCCAGATATAAATATCTACCAGGTGACTCAGTGGCAAAGAATCTACCTGAGATGCAAGATACGTAGGTTCGAACCCTGGGTCAAGAAGATCCCTTCGAGAAGGAAATGGCTAACCACTCCAATATTCTTGCCTAGAGAATTCCATCAACAGAGGAGCCTGGTGGGCTACAGTTGCAAAGAGTTGGACATGACCAAGCAACTAACACTTGGACTTTGAAACAAGGCTTTAGTTAAACTTGCTTTTCAAGGTTTTATTAACTTGTTCAAGTTGACTAAGTAAAATCTCATTTCATTGGTGATAATACATGAAATCATCTGAAGGGGGTTCAACAATCCCAAAGCCTCTGCTTTCATGCTGATAAAACTGAGGCCATGTCTATAGTGTCTTTTATGCCTTTTACTTACCTGTGGATACAGTGACAAGGTGCGCTGTGCGTAGAGCAATTGTTCTAGAGTAGATCTGAAAGAGAGCTAAAGTGGTCAGGTTGATGGACTGCAGTTTAGAAATGGGATACATGTAACTCTGGCCTTCACTGTAAGTTCCTTTCCAGGAGATCATGTGTCCTCCAAACCATAGTGTAGACTGGTCTTCTATAGGGTCTATGTAATAACTATATTTGGGACTGTAGAGGACCTTATAGCCTTTGCTTACTAAACTGCTGTCTTTCACATCCATGCCCCAGAGCTCTGCATTATGCTGTCCTGAGGTCTCATCAGCCTTGTTTTTAATCTCTAGCATTTTAAAAGAAAGTTTAGCTACTTTTGGCTTTGTGCTGAACAGATCTAAGGGTAAAGTAAGCACGTTTCCCCCACCTCCTCAGTAACTCTGAAACTGGATTTTCTCCTCTGTGAAAAGTGCCAATTCTTCTAAGACAGTTGATATTCGTGGAGGCTTTATTATGCTTCCCCTATCAACATTAAATTCAACCTAGGCTGTCTTATGATCTACAGTATTATAATCTCAAAATCCAGTGGGAGTGCATGAAATAGAAGTAAAATTCTTCCTTCTTTTCTATAGGACTAGCATCATTATGTCAAGAAATACAGTTTGTAGTAAATAGCTATTTAAAATTTTGATTCTCATGAGCTCAGTATCTATCTCAATGTACACAAAATGTATGCTAGACTGATTCTGAAGGTGAATTCTAACAGGAGTGAAGGATCGAGTCTTCAGAAGTCCCACATAATAATCACTATCATTTATTAAGAGATGGTTAAATAGCCGGAACAATGCTACACACTGCTTACAGTAGTAAGTGTTTATTTATCCACAGTGTTCACAAAATGGCTTTTGCTATGCTATGTTTTAGACTACTGTGATCACCAAGACAGTCTCCTGGACCTCAGGAGCTCTCAGTAGGGCAGAGGAACATATAAGCAGCTGCCAGTCTACTCGAAAACAGTGAAAACAGCTCAGTGCTGGCAGTGCAGTGCTACCAGCTTCTGCCAGGTAGAAGGAGGAGAGAGACATCAAATAACCTTAAAACAAATTGGCTGTACCCCATGGCATCCAGGACCCTAGTTCCCCAAACAGGTATTGAACCTGTGCCTCCTCACTGGAAGGGAGAGTCTTAAACTCTGGACCATCAGGGAAATCCCGCCAAATGCGCTTTGACTTGGAGCCAGAGAAAGCTTCTCAGAGAAAAATCTTCTGCTAAGATAATTGGGATAATCCTACAGTGCAGCATTATTATCCTAGACCAAGGACTCAAATGCTTAAGAAACCTACTTAAATTCTTTAAGCTCACACATCAAGTAACAAAGATAGAATTGGAACGTAGGTCTCTGCATTCAAACTCCATATCCTTTCGTCTTCATGCTGGCAATTTTTTTTCTGTACAGTCTAGCATAGCCCAGACACGTGTGGGTTTGGGGTGGGAATCATAAATCCTTCCTCTATTAAGCATACTCTTAGCAGAATTAGTTGACCCTTGATGAAAACTATTCAGAAGAGATGTTATTGCCAGCAGGAACAGCAGAAGGATAAAGTTATAGATATGGCTTTTGTAACTGTCTGGCTATACGCCTTCACTGGAAAAGCACAGAGTTAGGCAGCTCATCATCACACTGAGCTGGATGATGCCCTTGCATGTCTGTGACCCCACTCCTGGTGTGTACTGACCACAGACAACATGTGTGTACTCAGGTGTATTCTGGAACACTTGAGTCTTGGCAGCTTCTTCTCATGTTGTGTTCATACTCCTTACCTAGGAAAGAGGCACACGCTTAGAGACCAAAATAATACATTATATGGTTTATCAACATTTGCTTTATAAGTAATTTCTACTGTTCTTTTTTCTTCCATAACAGCCACTGATTAATATTCCTATAGAAAATGAAGATCATTGTATATTTTTGCATTTGGGCAGTAGCATGGGCCATTCCAGTAAGTATGCCTTCCTCAAAAAAACCTTCTTACTTTACTATCTCTCTTAACACACACACACGCATATGTGTATACACACACACACACACACACGTGTGTGTGTGTATTTTTTTCTTGAGATCTTGCAGATCAGCTGAGCCTAACCTTTTAGATCTGCATGAAAGACTTTATAGGACCTGTTTGGGGTCTCAACAAAACTAAATACACACTCCAACACATGCTCTCAGTCTTCTTCTTTTTTTTTCATGTTGCATGTAAAATTTAATTAGAAAATTCATAGTTCACAAAAGTACATATATTTTGTTGATAGCTCATGAGGACATTATCATAAACTTACTTAAGATACAGAACAAAATTCACAGTTAGCTTGACATTTAGTACTATAAAATTTTAAGGTGAACCCACTGATATTTTGTTAATAAGGTACACTTGAAACAATTCAGACTACCAACGAATTGACATTTTATTGTATAACCAAGATCTATTGGTTTTACAATATGTCTAGTAATCAATTACTTCACCAATAATTTAAATGAGAGATCCAGCTGAAAAGACCACTGACATATACTTCTGGCAGGACAATTAAAATAAAAAGCACTAGCAGCTTTGATTTCCATTTTCATGAATACATACAAGACAGATCTATATTTTTACAGTTAAAAGTTGTTCAGAAAGTCAAGCCCTGAAGTATTTCTTCTCCTAAGAGAACAGTTCTGATGTTAAAACTTTGTTAAAAATAAGACAGAGAGAGAGAGAGGTAGTATGTGAAAGTATTTTTACTTAAAATGTTGAACCCCTGCACCGCTTGTAATATAAATGAAATGTAACCTCTACTTACTAACATTTTGCCATTCAAGAGTTAAATTTGTAAAACTCAACAGAATGTTAAACCTGGAATGCCATTAAAAAATAGTGGTTAAATAAGTGGAAGAATTTCTATGAATTCAAGAAAAAGCACACTGTTACATAACATTGTGCAGTTAATAGTTTAGTGATGATATGGTTAGTGGTACAATGTGAACAAAATACGCTGAAGTATTCTGAGTCAAGTGATCTTCATTTAATCAACTTTACTTCATATACCTTTACCATAGAGAGAAAATATCCTTCAAAACGGAGTCATTCGAGTATTCATTGTTTTAATAGCACACAATTGTTACAAGGTATCCATTCTAGCCCTACCATAAAATTAATCAATAAATAATTCTGAGAGCAACATCGGTAAGCCACAGGGAGCTCATGTAGTTCCTACTATTCTTAGTCTTTATGTACAAGCTACCGTAGTGCCTGCGCATCTCATACGACGAAACCAGGCAAGGAGCGAAAAGTCAGCAGCCTCACTCTTACCTTGTTCTAAGTGGATGCATCAGAAAGTAATAAATAGCCTCCTAACATTAATCGAGACACACTCTACCTGTCAAAGGTGAATACTACATGCTTTCCATAATGTGTAGGCAGTGTTCCTACAAACCCCACTAAGGAAAACCCAAAACGTTCATATAAAAAGTGCACAAGGCTGTCCTGTGTATAAAAATCTTAGTTTGGGTGTTTTTTTTTTTTAATGAAAATCATTCACACTACTCAAACACATTAAAAGGATATAAAAGCAGACCAACAAAATACACAAACAATAAAGGAATGGTTTCCAGTGAGATTTGGAATGAGGACAAGTCATGGCAGAGAGTCTCCCACATCAGCAGGGGCGATGGAACTGCCTTTCATGACATTTAAGGGATGCCTGAATGGAATGAGTTTGTAAATGTGGAAGTTACAGGAGGGACAAACGTGGGTCTGAACGATTGTTAAGAGTTTCTTAATTCAGGAACATTGCTTCAGTGCTTTATAAGTTGAAGAAGCCCCTAAAAAACAGTTGGTTTGATTTCTTAGAAATTGAGGTGGGGAGGGGGGAGCATTTGGAAAAACTGTTACAATTAGCAACAGAGGAAAAACATTTAAAAAGTCAAAATAAAATACTGGGCATATAGGAGCCAAGGTCCCCAAAGTACTGAGCTGATAGACTTCTTCACATTAGAAATTTAAAAATATAGCTAAGGGAAAAATTAACAGGCTCTGCACAGCAGGTTAAATATGCAACCACTTCAAACGGAAATGATCTAGTCCTTAGGGTGTTTAGTTCTGGGAAATGTGCTCTAACATCCAGTTCTCTACAGACAAAATAGCAAATGCACCTCATTTCAGTAGCAAAGGCCCCTTTGTTTTAGACTTGAATTTACCTGTAACCCACCAGTTCATAAGAATTATCAAACTACTGTTTCAATAACATTTTAAGCTTGCGAGAGATATATTTTTTTCATGCCTAGCCCAGATCACTTGTTCAGAGGTATATAATGCTTGCAACTAGCCAAATTTACAGTCTCCATGGCACCCTCCTTCAGAAGACATTCAAGCCGTGATGCTCTCATAGTGTAATGACTGTTCCATCTTCCTCTAAGAGTTTCTGGTCTGGAGCACGCGTTTCGAACTCCGTGTGGGTGCCACTTGCTACCGGTGGTAAGCTCACTTCGTTGGCAGGGATGACACCATTCTGCCCAGATTCGAAGCTGAGCTCTACCTGCGAGAGCGACTGCAGGCTCTCGGGCGCCGCCCGGGGGATCTGCCGCGGCTCCCCGCTGTCCTCGATGACGATGTCCCCCTCCTCGTCGCTGTCGTCCTCCCCCGGCTCCAGGCTGGGCTCTGGCGGTGGCGCGCAGCTGGGGAGGCTAGTGTCGGTGGACTGGCCGGAGCTGCCCGAAGTCCGACTGTTGCAGACGACGTTGTTCCTCTGGTTGGCCGGCCGCACCGTGATGATGAGGTTGCGGCTGTTGGCGATCATCATGTCGGTGACCTGGTCGAGGCTCTTCCCGGAGACGTCAATGCCGTTCACCTCCAGGACCTCGTCATTGACAGCCAGCAGCCCCGTGCTCTGAGCCAGGCCCCTCGGCACGAGTCTGGAGATGAAGATGCCCGGGACCTTCTCCAGGCCGTGCGGGGTCACCCGGACGCTGGCCCCATCCTGGAAGTAGAAGCCCAGCGGTTCTCTGTGCCGCACTTGTAGAGACGCACCCGGCGGTGCGTTTCCGGGAGAAGTGCACGGCGATGATGGAAGACACAGGTCGGAAGTCCCGGGGCAGGCTAATGCGGATGTGCGGCTTCTTTCTGTGGTTGTCGGGCCGCAGCACGTTGGTTAGAACATTCTTCTTCTTGATTAGTGTGTCTGTACCAAAGGCACTGTAGTCTGCTTCTTCCTTTTTCTGTATAAAGATCCTAAGCAGGGGGTTGGCTGTTGAAACAGCTTTGTGATAGTTGTCATTATTTATAGGCAGTAAATCGCCGTGGATGTCTGCATAGCCTACTAAAACGTCAACGTTGGGTATTTTATGCACATGTTGCAGTAATCCATAAAACTCCTCAAACTTTCCAGGTTTTGATCTTTCCAGTGAAAACCGACGAAATTCAGCTCCAAACTTGCTCTTCCCCTCCATGGTGTCCAGGCAGCCGCTGCCCGCCCCGTGCCGGTGGCCGCGGTTCATCCTGATGCCGGGCCCGCGGCGGCCTCCTCCAGCCGGGCCGCCCCTCGGGGGCGCGCCGCTCTGTCTTCTAAGTGAAACTCCTGTCTTGTTGGAAGGGTTGTTACTTTTAAAATTCACTCAGATGAATTTACATTTAATGCTTAGAAGTTGTGGAGCCTGTCCATCTTTGCTCATGCCCTGTGAATTTCATTCTAATTATCAATGAAGCCTTGTTTAAGAAGGTTTCAAGAAATAAAAATAGGAAAAAAATCACATTTTTTCAGCAAAGGGAAAACTAATGTTTCACTCAGAAAGTTAAATTTGAAAGATAAATACCAGCAAAGATAAATTAGGAAAATTAAGTCATTTATAATTTTATTAGCCAGCTGCTACAGTTACCATTTTGATATGCTTTCCTCATGGTATTTCTGTAGTTGAGAATTTGCTTAACTGTTTCTGTTGTGGTCCTGAAGGACACAGAAGTAGCATAGACTTGCCTTTGTTTCTGCCCTGGTTTTGGTCAGACCTACTATTCTCTTAGGGGGTTTGGCCAAGATTATTCTTAGGGTGGATTTGGTGCTGCTGCAAGAAACTTGTCAACAGAAACACCAAAGGTCTGTCTCCTCATTTTTTCTTTAATGTCATTTTTATTTAAATGTATTTATGTATTGTTTATTTACAGTATTATATTAGTTTCAGGTATGCAGCATAGTGATTCAATATTTTTACAGATTATACCTTATTAAAAATTATTACAGGATAATGACTATAGTTCCCTGTGCTACACAATATATCCTTGTTGCTCATTTATTTGTTTTAGGTAATCTTCTTTCTTTTTTATTTTTAAAATTATGTAAGTGTGATAACACATTTACAGGCTGTCTCCTCATCTTAATAAAAGACTATTCCCTTTCTAGTATTGAGATAAGTGATCTGGTTAAAACCTTGGTAAAATTGGTAATATTATTATGAAAAATATCTATATGCCAAGTTTAAATGCTATGGAATTCATGTAACAGGTCACTTTTCTTTGGTACCCAACTAGATCATACTTTGGTCTTTGTGTTACATCTTTTTTTCTTCATTTAGGGGTAATATGTGTGTGCATGTGTCTGTGCACATGTATGTGAGCACATGTGTGCACACATGTACACAAAATAAGAATATTTTCAATTTCCAATATTTTCACTTTGGTAGGTCCCTCAAATCAAGCCGTTGGAGAGACATGCTGTTGACAAAACTGTGAATTTAAATCTTCTAGCAAAATCGAAAGTGCCAATAGAGGTATAAAATGTAAAATGTATTTCTAAACTCTTTTAGATTCCATTAACTTCCAGAAAATTGATGCTCATCTTTTCAGTTTGCTTTACTTTAAGATGATATCCACAACTTAATTTGAATTGTTTCTCTTTTTCAGGATGCATTAAATGCCAATGATACCACCAAAGAAAGTGGTGGCCTCATGCATGAAAATGATCGAGGAAGGCAACAGGATATCCAAGATGGTTACAAAGGAGAGAGAAATGGTTCTGAGTGGGCAGAGGTGGGAGGGAAAAGTTCTTCTACAGGTTCCGTGTTAGTAAATGAAAAAGGGAATACAGAGGATCTAAAGGGGGGCACAAAAAACCAGAAACATATGACCATGATGGGATCCAAGGACAAGAAGATAACATCACTGCAAACAGCCTCAGGGGACAAGTAAGCATCATCCATAATGCTGGAGCAGCAAATGGGAGCCATATTGATGGGATTACTGAGAACAATTCCCAAAATGCAGGTGTTGGAAATACAAGTCAAAGTGAGGACGCCACTGTTGTCCAAGAAGATGGACATCAAGTAGCTGGAAGCAGTAACAGTACCGGTCAGGAGGCGGAAATCAATGGGAATTCCTGTAGAAATGAGGCTGACACAAGTGAAACAACACCTCAGAGAGAAGATGAGAGAAATGGGAATGAGGAGGCAGGGGTATTTCTAGGGGGGAGTGGAGCTGGAAATGGAGAAGATGTTGGTTTGGATAATTTTGAAGGAAGTCCTAGTGGGAATGGAGCAGATGAAGATGAAGACAAGGGCTCTGGTAATGAAGGTGAAGAAATAGGGAATGGAGAAAAGGGTAGTGATACCAGTAAAGGCCAGGAGGGTCAGTCTCATGGAGAAGAGGATGATGAGGATAATAGCTTAGGTCAAAATTCAGTTAGTAGTGAAGATGACAGCCCTGGGAACAAAGAAGACGCCCATGTCATTGATGGAGACAACATCTCCAAGAGTGAGGAAGATTCTGCCGGTATTCCAGAAGACAATGATAGCCAGAAAACAGAGGATACTCAAAAACCCAGCCACAGAGAGAACAAAGCTGTGGAAAATAGAATCACTGAAAAGTCAGAGCCACCTGCTATTGGAAAGAGCCAAGATAAGGTTAGCTTGTGAAGCTGGTTTCTTTCAATGACAGTTTAACTCCTCCCCTTCCTATCATGATGGTGTGTGCATGCTCAGTCACTCAGTCATGTTAACTCTTTGCAATCCCATAGACTGTATAGCCTGTCAGACTCCTCTGCCCATGATGGCAGCACAAAAATAAATCATGATGAACAGTCATGTATTTTTGCACCTAAATCACTTGAATATTTAATGCAGGAAGCTAGAGTCTTACTAGACATTGCTATGGAACAATTTTTAAAAGTTGAAATTTCTGAAGATTTGGTTACAGTTCTTCAAAAGTCTTATGCTAAATAATTAATGAATCATGTAACTGTTTACAAAAGTTCCTACTGGATAAAAACATGAATGGGATGGTCTATAATCTAAACACTAGAGTACTTTCAAGTACAATAAAGCACATTTTCACAGACAGGTGTTTCTGAAGTACTGGAATCTGAACTCCTGTTCTCTGGCCAATTTCCCCAGTCTTCCTCAGACCAATGCAATTTTGCAGCATAACATTCACTAACTAATCATTCTTTTCTCCATCTTTCCATAGGCAATGGAAATGGAAAGTCCCAGCAGTGGCCACAGGAACAATGTTACCAAAGAAGCTGGGAAAGTGAATGAAGATAAAGAGAGTAAAGGCCAACATGGAATGATTGTGGGCAAAGGAAATGTCAAGAGACAAGGAGAGATTGACATTATACAAGGAGCTGGCCAGAAACTGGAATCTGGAAATAAGCTTGGACCCAGCAAAACACACAGTGACAGTAACAGTGATGGATATGACAGTTACGAGTTTGACGGTGAATCCATGCAAGGAGATGATCCCAACAGCAGTGATGAGTCTAATGGCAGTGATGATGCCAACTCTGAAGGTGATAATAATCACAGTAGCCGAGGAGATACTTCTTATAACTCTGATGAATCAAACGACAATGACAATGACAGTGGCTCAAAAGGAGATGATGATGGTAGTGATAACACATCAGATGCTAATGATAAAGGTAGTGATGGCGATGATAGTAATGGAGGTGATGACAATGGCAAATCAGGCAACAGCCAAGATACATCAGACAGCAGTGACAGCAGTGAGAGTGACAGTAAATCAAACAGTGACAGCAGTGACACTGATAGCAGTGAGAGCAGTGACAGTAGCGACAGCAGTGACAGCAGTGAGAGTGACAGTAGATCAGATAGTGACAGTGATAGCAGTGACAGCAGTGAGAGTGACAGTAAATCAGACATGACAGTGACAGCAGTGACAGCAGTGAAAGTGACAGTAAATCAGACAGTGACAGTAGTGACAGCAATGACAGCAATGATAGTAGTGACAGCAGCGACAGTAGTGACAGCAGTGATAGTAGTGACAGCAGTGACAGTAGTGACAGCAGTGATAGTGACAGCAGTGACAGCAGCGACAGTAGTGACAGTAAATCAGACAGTGATAGCAGCGACAGCAGTGACAGCAATGATAGTAGTGACAGCAGTGATAGTGACAGCAGTGACAGTAGCGACAGTAGTGACAGTAAATCAGACAGTGATAGCAGCGACAGCAGTGACAGCAATGATAGTAGTGACAGCAGTGATAGTGACAGCAGTGACAGTAGCGACAGTAGTGACAGTAAATCAGACAGTGATAGCAGCGACAGCAGTGACAGCAATGATAGTAGTGACAGCAGTGATAGTGACAGCAGTGACAGTAGCGACAGTAGTGACAGTAAATCAGACAGTGATAGCAGCGACAGCAGTGACAGCAATGATAGTAGTGACNGACAGCAGTGACAGCAGTGACAGCAAGTCAGACAGTAGTGACAGCAGTGACAGCAGTGACAGCAGTGATAGTGACAGTAGTGACAGCAGTGACAGCAGTGATAGTGACAGTAGTGACAGCAGTGACAGTGACAGTAAATCAGACAGTGATAGCAGTGACAGCAGTGACAGCAAGTCAGACAGTAGTGACAGCAGTGACAGCAAATCAGACAGCAGTGACAGCAGCAATAGCAGTGACAGTGACAGTAAGTCAGACAGTGACAGCAGCAACAGCAATGACAGCAGTGATAGTGACAGCAGCGACAGTAGTGACAGCAGCGACAGCAGCGATAGCAGTGACAGCAGTGACAGCAAGTCAGACAGTAGTGACAGCAGCGATAGCAGCGATAGTGACAGTAGTGACAGCAGTGACAGTGACAGTAAATCAGACAGCGATAGCAGCGACAGCAGTGACAGCAGTGATAGTAGTGACAGTAACAATAGTAGTGACAGCAGTGACAGCAGTGACAGCAGTGACAGCAGCGATAGTGACAGCAGTGATAGTGACAGTAGTGACAGCAGTGATAGTAGTGACAGCAGTGACAGCAGTGACAGCAAGTCAGACAGTAGTGACAGCAGTGACAGCAGCGATAGTGACAGTAGTGACAGCAGTGACAGCAGTGACAGCAAGTCAGACAGTAGTGACAGCAGCGATAGTAGTGACAGCAACGACAGCGACACTAAATCCGACAGTGACAGCAGCGACAGCAGTGACAGCGAGAGCAAGTCTGGTAATGGCAACAACAATGGAGGTAGTAGCGACAGTGATAGCGACAGCGAAGGCAGTGACAGTAATCACTCAACAAGTGATGATTAGAACGAAAGAAAACCCCACAAGATGCCTTTTGTGAAAACTCTGGTGAGTAATCGATAGAAATACAGATTTCCAGGAAAGTAAAGAAGGGGGAGGAATAAAGAGGAGACCTATGTAAAGATCCATACATCTACAGACACAAGGAAAGAGTCAAGTTGTCGGATTCAGGACCAGGTCCCAACACTCAGAGAGAGAATCTGACTGTGTACATGCAAGTTAAATATATTCTGGAAAGATTTTGTTAAAAGTGTAAATGCAAACTTAGAAGAACAATTAAAATATTCTTTAGTACTTTGCACAGAAACCTCAAGTAATCACATACTAATAACTTCAGTTTAAATGCCAAGTGCTTTAGAAAATGTATTAGCACACAAACACATCTTATAAATAACCAGGGGCATTGGCCTAATCTTGCAGTAATTATATCTATATTCTGAGTAGATGGTCTGCTTACAGCTGAGTAAAAGATGCTCTCATCATGATCTCCAGCTTGGCTACAATTCATTTGCTTGTTCTAAAGAAGAAGTATATTGCAACATAAAAAAAAAAAAATCACAGCAGCCATTTAATTTACCCAAACCATGAGAATAATCTTTGTAATTAGTGAGTAGAGTAATTACAAATTATGGAAATTCTAAAGAGTTCTAGACAGAAAAGTATTTAGAGGCTCATTTAAACAGCAAAATCTCACGTATAAGATCACATTCCTGCAAAGCACTTCTGGAAGTGTAGCATAAAGTTCATAAAATTATTGAGAAACTGAGGTAGTATTTAGAACATGCCTTGTCTCAAGTTGCCACTCTCCAACTATTAATAAATAAATGAATTCATGAATGAAGGGTTCTTGGAGGGCGGGCACTTTTTGAACTCTGTTCAGAACTCTGCTAAGAGGCTTTAGTTGTCTTCCTGAATCTCGGGCTTGCCTAGTGGACCAGCTGGTAAAGAATCTGCCTGCAATGCAGGAGATCTGGGGTTTGGTCCCTGGGTTGGGAAGATCCACTGGAGAAGGGAATGGCTACCCACTCCAGTATACTGGCCTGGAGAATTCCAGGGACTGTTACAGTACATGGGGTCACAAAGAGTCGGACACGACTGAGCTACTTTCATTTTCACTTTCCTCAATCTCACCAAGTCAAACCTGGTTCATATTTGCTTTTAAATCCCCATAGACAAAAAATCCCAAATCAGACCCTGAGACTCCCTATTAATCTCTTTAAGAAAGCCAACAGTTGGTCTGGAAACTGCTCACTTTGTTAAAATCATTTGAGTCATTTGTTGTTGTTGTTCAGTTGCTCAGTCATGTCCAACTCTTTGTGACCTCATAGACTGCAGCTCACCAGGCTTCCCTGTCCCTCACCATCTCCCAGAATTTGCTCAAACTCATGTCCATTGAGTGGGTGATGCCACCCAACCATCTCATCCTCTGCCATCCCCTTCTCCTCCTGCATTTAATATCTCCCAGCATCAGGGTCTTTTCCAGTGAGTGAGTTCTTTCCATGTGTGGCCAAAGTATTGGAGTTTCAGCTTTCAGCATCCATACTTCCAGTGGAATATTAAGGATTAATTTCCTTTAGGATTGACTGGTTAGATCTCCTAGCTGTCCAAGGGACTCTCAAGAGTCTTCTCCAGCACCACAGTTCGAAGGCATCAGTGCTCAGCCTTTTTTATTGTCCAGCTGTCACATCCATACGTGACTACTGGAAAACCCATAACACTGACTATATGGACTTTTGTAGGCAAAGTAATGTCTCTGTTTTTTAATATGCTGTCTAGGATTTCATTGCTTTTATTCCAAGGAACAAGCATCTTTTGACTTCATTGCTGCAGCCACCATCTGCAGTGATTTTGGGAGCCCAAGAAAATAAAGTCTGTCACTGTTTCCACTGTTTCCCCATCTATTTGCCATGAAGTGATGGGACCGGATGCTATGATCTTCATTTTTTGAATGTTGAGTTTTAAGCCAGCTTTTTCACTTTCCTCATTCACTTTCCTCAAAAGGCCCTTTAACGCCTCCCCACTTTCTGCCATAAAAGGGTAGTGTCATCTGCTTATCTGTGGTTACTGATATTTCTTGCAGCAATCTTGATTCCAGCTTGTGCTTCATCTAGTCTGGCCTTTTGCATGAGGTACTCTGCATATAAGTTAAATAAGCAGAGTGACAATATACAGCCTTGACGTACTCCTTTCCTGATTTGGAACCAGTCTGTTGTTCCATGTCTGGTTCTAACTGTTGCTTCTTGACCTGTATACAGGCTTCTCAGGAGTCAGGAAAAGTGGTCTGGTATTCCCATCTCTTTAAGAATTTTCCAAAAGTTTTCTGTGATCCACACAGTCAAAGACTTTACTGTAGTCAGTGAAGCAGAAGTAGATGTTTTTCTGGAATTCTCTAGCTTTTTCTATGGTTCAACGACTGCTGGCAATTTGATTTCTGGTTCCTCTGCTTTTCTTAATCTGGCTTGTACAACTGGAAGTTCTCGGTTCATATACTTTTGAAGCCTAGCTTGAAGGATTTTGACCATTACTTTCTAGCATGTGAAATGAGTACAATTGTGCGGTAGTCTGAACATTCTTTGGTACATTCAACTAAAATCTGAGCATGATTTTGCATGAATGAGGGTACTTCTTAGTTTTAAGATAAAGTCTTAACCCTAGAACATGAAGGTCTTAAAGATGTATGAGACTAGAGTGTGATGTTTAACAGGGTGATATAATTTATCACCCAAACCAGGACACCCTTGAAAGTGAAAGGGCTGCTATGAATAATTACTTGGGGAAAGGAGATATAAAATTGGCTTGTCTGGACTCTGGAAGATATAACGACCATAAGCATAAACCTTACTGTATTATTCAAGATTTAGTGGTGATGATTTGTAAGTTCCCTCTTTTTCCTCTTTGGTAATGATTTTGCATTTGTTCTAAATCAAAGGTAAAATTCTTTATGGCAAAGTTTTGAATGCAGCTTCCTTAATGTTAATTTTCAACCAGTCATTAGTTGACAGTTTATTTTCTACTACTAGGCATATTTTACACAAAGAGTTTCAGTAGGGTTTTTTTTTTCCTCCTTCCTTTATGCAAGATTTTCTTAGTTAAGAGATCAATATTGCAAGTAATAATGCTGACGGCTTTAAAAATTCGGCTGTTAATATACTACTTGGTAACTCATAATACTGTAACATTTCAGATTTCTACTATATTATAGTCATGGAAATGACTACAAACTTCTTCCCTTAAAATATGCTCTAGATTTTTAACTCCTTTAGGCTTCAGGATTTTTTGTTTTTCCCGATTTGTAAATTGTGGCTTTTAGTAACTGTTCTACCTATTTCAAAATGTTGTCATGGGCATTAAGTCAGGCAATGAATACAAAACTGTTTGTAAATTATATGATATACAAATGAGAGAAAATGAATTTTGGTGCTATAATAAACATCTATTTATATGACTATCAACAAGAAAACTCCCTTCATCTTAATGAGTTTGTGAGTATTTACTTCCTCTATCATATTTTAAAAAATTAGTTCTTTTTTTTTTTTTCAGTCCACCTCGAGGCTTGTAGGATTTCAATTCCCCATCCAGAGACTAAATGTGGGCCCAAGCAGTGAAAGCGCCAAGTCCTAACAATTGAACAGCCAGGGTATTCCCTAAAATTAATTGAGAAATTAATATATATACACACACACATAAAATAAAAATTTTAAACACAGTGAAAAGGTATACAAAAATATGATGCTCTGAAGATTTGATGTTTTTGAACTGTGGTGTTGGAGAAGACTCTTGAGAGTCTCTTGGACTGCAAGGGGATCCAACCAGTCTATCCTAAAGAAATCAGTCCTGAATATTCATTGGAAGGACTGATGCTGAAGCTGAAACTCCAATACTTTGGCCACCTGATGCAAAGAACTGATTCACTAGAAAAGACCCTGATTCTCAGAAAAATTGAAGATGGGAGGAGAAGGGGACGAGAGAGGATGAGATGGTTGGATGGCATCACCGACTCAATGGACATGAGTTTGAGTAAGCTCCAGGAATTGGTAATGGACAAGGAAGTCTGTTGTGCTGCAGTCCACGGGGGTCACAGACTTGGACATGACTGAGCAACTGAACTGACTATCATTCCAGACTCCCCATCTTCTATTTTTCTTCCCTAGAGACAATTCCCATTACTACAATTAATGTCTCATGGAGCCTTTCATAAATATTCTATGCACATATAAACAGATATGTCCTCCTTTTAAAAACACATGGAAGTCTACCACACATGATGTATTTAACTTACTCTTTTTGAATATGGGTTCATTACACACAGACTGACATTCTATTCACAGCCATTTTGTATTTCATTTTATGAAATGTCTTCGGTATTTCACCTGTCCCTATTTTTCTGTCACGCTTTCTTTCTAGCTGAGAAATTTTGCAGGTGTCACCTGAGTCAAGCTGGATAAATTTCCAGTCAGTTCCCATAAAGACTTTAAAAGATGTTTCTGGTTTGGCTGTTGGGGTGGATGTTGTTCTGAATCTACAGCTGATGTCAGAAATTAGGAAGTAAGACTTTGGTCCTGATTTTCCTCTGTAATCATGTCTGCTTTGACCTTCATTTGTGTTCCAGGTGAAAATGAAGGAGACACTCCCAGAGAATGTCTCAAGAGTAGATCCTTTTAACACAAGAAGTCTGGTATTAGAAAATAAAATTGCTTTTAGGTTACTCTCTGGGTTAAAGATTAATGAACTATCTGCTAATTATTGCCCATCAGAGCCTTATTTTTTTTTAAACTGCAGGTTGCCACTCATTTAGTCGATCATGATATCATGACTCATGAGTAACACTTTGCAAAATGAAAGAATAGAAAGAAAAACCTTTAGTGCACAATGTGTAATGTTCTGTGAAACGATGTTATTTGTCTTTGTATACTTACATACACAAATATGTTTAAATATGCGTATGCTGTTGGTTGCAGTAAAAAAAGATGCAAAAGACATTGGTTTGGAAAAGTGTTATAAAACATTATTCCTGCTAGTAATCATCATGGGTTTACTTTTCATCTTCATTTTTCTCCTTACAAACCTCTAAGTCTCTTTCCCACTTTCGAAGTGGTAGTTTAAAAAAAAAAACAATAGAACGAGAAAGAGTGATATGTGTGTGGAGGGGTGGGGGAAGGGTGACGGCGGGGGACCCGTTTCTGTGCTACAGTAAAAGAGCCGAGGTAACAGTGCCCTCTTTTGAACAAGAGGCTGTCATGATGCTGATGGTGGGTTTATTGGGATTTCAAGGTTTCATGTTTGTTGCATGAATTACGCCACGTATGACTGAGATGCACTCATGCTCAGTCACTCAGTCCTGTCCAACTCTTTGTGACCCATGGATCATAGCCCACCGGGCTCCTCTGTCCATGGGATTCTTCAGGCAAGAATACTGGAGTGGGTTGCCATGCCCTTCTCCAGGGGATCTTCCCCACCCAGGAATCAAACCCACAACTCCTGCATAGCAGGCGGATTCTTTACCCCTGAGCAACTCGGGAAGCCTATGACTAAGATGCATGATTTTAAAACTGGCTCTCAGAGGTCATCTTACCATTCACCTGACCCAGAAATTTCTTCTGCACCTACTCATACCACAAATCAAAAAAATGTAGTAAGGGTTTTTTGGGTGGTTTTTTTTTTGCCATAAAATCTATTTTCTAAAGCAGATTATGAAAAGATAACCTTTAGAGAGTCCTCACCTCACCATAGAAATATATTTTAAATTATCAATTGGAATGGAATTTCCCAGAAGTCAAATTTGCTTTATGATTTGTAATGGAAGTTCTGAAAAACTATAGCCCAAAATAACCAAGAACGATTTTCTTCTCCCTAAAAGGAGCAGAAACAAACAGAAAAGCCCAGGCACAGATGAAAATATCATTGTGTTCTCACAGTGATCCTTTCCCTGCTGCTTGTAAGCAAATCCTCTGGAGAGTGAAACAAGCCAACAACTCAATGTTCCCAACCCCTCCCCTCTGAACAGGGATCTTGGGTTCAAACTGAAAAAAAAGGAAAGAAAGAAAAAGGAATACAAGCCTTAATTCCTACAGGGCACTCATGTAGCTCAGAAAATGGTATAAAGCCTAAAGTTCACCCATACAGGAGGCTCAATGTGTTTTCTATCAGTTCGCACCTCCCCAAACCCTAGCATGAAACACTGTATTTACAGAGAGCTGTATCAGAAAGTGCTTCCTTTACTCCCAAGTCCATTATTTGTGGCTTTGCCTCTAGCTAAAGTTCTCCCTGCTTTGCTCTTTTTGTTTGTTTGTTTGTTTTTAATTAATTTTTATTTTTTATTTTGTTTTGCTTTACAATACTGTATTCGTTTTGCTGTACATTGACATGAATCAGCCACGAGTGTACATGAACTCCCAATCCCGACCCCCACCTCTCCCCTCCCGCCCCACACCTTCTCTCTGGATTATCCCCGTGCATCAGTTCCAAGCATCCTGCATCCTGCGTCGAACCTAGACCGGCGATTCGTTTCACTTATGATATCACACATGTTACACTGCCACTCTGCCAACTCATCCCACCCTCTCCCTCTCCCACAGAGTCCAAAAGGCTGTTCTATACATCTATGTCTCTTTTGCTGTCTCGCGTACAGGTTTATCATTACCATCTTTCTAAATTCCATATATATGTGTAAGGATACTGCATTGGTGTTTTTCTTTCTGGCTTACTTCACTCTATATAATCGGCTCCAGCTTCATCCACCTCATTAGAACTGATTCAAATGTATTCTTTTTAATGGCTGAGTAATACTCCATTGTGTATATGTACCACAGCTTTCTTATCCATTCATCTGCTGATGGACATCTAGGCTGCTTCCATGTCCTGGCTATTATAAACAGTGCCGTGATGAACATTAGGGTTCACATGTCTCTTTCAATTCTGGTTTCCTCGGTGGGTATTTTTCACAGAGCTAGAACAAATAATTTCACAATTTGTATGGAAACACAAAAAACCTCGAATAGCCAAAGCCATCTTGAGAAAGAAGAATGGAACTGGAGGAATCAACCTGCCTGACTTCAGGCTTTACTACAAAGCCACAGTCATCAAGACAGTATGGTACTGGCACAAAGACAGAAATATAGATCAACGGAACAAAATAGAAAGCCCAGAGATAAATTCACACACCTATGGACAGCTTATCTTTGACAAAGGAGGCAAGAATATACAGTGGATTAAAGACAATCTCTTTAACAAGTGGTGCTGGGAAAACTGGTCAACCACTTGTAAAAGAATGCAACTAGATCACTTTCTAACACCATACACAAAAATCAACTCAAAATGGATTAAAGATCTAAACGTAAGACAAGAAACTATAAAACTCTTAGAGGAGAACACAGGCAAAACACTCTCTGACATAAATCACAGCAGGATCCTCTATGATCCACCTCCTAGAATACTGTTTTGTTTTTTATTTAGTTTTGGTTGCCCTGGGTCTTTGTTGCTGCCCAGGAACACTCTCTAGCTGCAATGCGCGGGCTTCTCATTGCGGTGGCTTCTCTTGTTGCAGAGCACAGGCTCTAGGGAGCTCAGGTTGCAGTCGTTGCAGCACAAGGGTGCAGTGTTTGTGGCTCCTGGGCTCTAGAGCCCAGGCTCAGTAGCTGTGGTGCACGGACTTAACTGCTCCACAGCATGTGGGATTTTCCTGCATCAGGGATCAAACCTGTGTCTCCTGCATTGACAGGCGGTTTCTTATCCACTGTACCACCAGGGAAGTCCTCCTCCTTTACTCTTTGCTTCTTTTCCTCCTTAGCATTTCCCCGCTGCATCTTTCCTTCAAACAGATGAAGAAGTGTCCATGGGGAGAAAAACACGTTGTCCCTTGCAGAATTTAATTCCTACACATCACTCTGTGTGAGGCCACAGTCAAACCTGCTTGCCAGTGGCTACTCTGCCTGAACTTGTATCACTGGCTCATTGCCTGCTCCCAAGAGTTCAGTCACAATCAGTGGGTCCTGGCTCCTACCTCCTTAGTGTGAATACTTTCCGCAGCTGAAACCATGGAATCTTCCTTGCTATCCTCACTCGATCTGAACTGAAGGCAGGAGATACTGAGGCTCTAACCAACCAACACTTGTGCTTGGCACCAAAGTGCATTCAATACTTTTTGTCTCATCCTAATATCCTGACTCCCTTCAATGAATTCTTACCTTGTCCTCAAGCAACAATCTCCTTTCCCCTTTTTAAGAGGGCTTTCTCATAGCTTCCTTATCTCATTCTAGCATGTATACGATTAGACTTGTATCCAGCCCCGTCAACTTAAGGAAAGATCCCCTTCCTTAAGGGGAGAAGGAAATCGCAACCCATTCCAGTATTCTTGCCTGGGAAGTTCCATGAACCGAGAAGCCTGGAGGGCCTTCAGTCCATAGGGTCCCAAAGAATCTGACGCGACTAAATGACTGAGAGCCTGAGCACACAGGCCCATCAGCTTTGGACAACCAGAAGCAAATTGTCTGATACAATCAGGCTTCCAGATCCAATGCAAGGAAGAAGACTGCCCACCAGAACAGCTTTGGAGTCTTAGCAAAAGAAAATATAGAACTCTTGTAGGATTTGGGGAAAGGGTGGAATTGAGGGGATATTTAAATGACGTGGATGGTAAAGAATGTGCCTGCAGAGCCGGAGACCTGGATTCAGTCTCTGGGTTGGGAAGATCCCTTGAAGAAAGGAATGGCAACCCACTCCAGTATTCTTGCCTGGAGAAGCCCATGGACAGAGGAGCCTGATGAGCTACAGTCCATAGGGTCACAAAGGGTCAGACATGACTGAGGGAGTAACACTTTCACTTTTCACTTTAAAGGAAGCTGTGTTTGAGAGGAGCAAAGCAAAGCAGGCTATGGCTAAAGGGGTCAGCATCAGGTTTGGACTGTAAAATAGACCCAGGTTCCTGTGTCCTTGGGAAGTGCCAAGTAAAGTTAAGATGAATGCGTACTGTTGTGTCGAATATCTGTACCTGGGTTATAAACCGAGGCTCAGTCTTTGTGTCAAAGTGCCTTAGACCTTCTGGGCAAGATTTGGGTGCTTTATTTTCACTGATATAATTTTATTTTTTGAAAGCACAGAAGCTTGGTATTTATTTAGTTATTTTGGCTGTGTCGGGTCTTAGCTGCAGCTCTTAGGCTCTTCCTTTTGTATTGTAGGATCTTTTGTCTAGGGAGTCATGGCACGTGGGATCTTCGCTCCTCAACCCAGGATTGAACCCCTGTACCCTGCAAAGCAAGATGAATTCCTAGCTACTGGACCACCAGGGAAGTCCCACTAATAAAAGTTTAAAAGGCAAAGTGTCTGCTAAACTATGGTTTTAGAAAGCTAATAAAATTTATTTCAATGGGAAAAAAATAAAGTAAAATTTTGATATTATAGAAGTCACTTTTTCATTATGGCAACATATAACAAAATGTACTGTTTGTAGCCATTTTAAAGTGTATAGTTCAGTGGTATTAATACTTTCACATTGTTGTGTAACCATCACCAACATCACCTATAACAGCTCCAGAAATTCTCGTAACCAGCTACTGATTGATGGATACATATGGAGTTCATTGTACTATGACTTTTATGTATGTTTGAAATTATCTGTAATTAAACTTTTTAAAAGTATAAAAAAGTATAAACTTTAATATCAGAAAAAAAAAGAAAATAAAATTTCACAGTGATTAATAAAGCAGGAGTCTCTGGAGAAGACTGAGAGTCCCTTGGGCTGCAAGGAGATAAATCCAGTCAATCCTAAAGGAAATCAATGCTGAATAGTCCCTGGAAGGACTGATGATAAAGCTGCAATACTCTGCCCACCTGATGTGAAGAGTCCGCTCATTGGGAAAAAGCCTGATGCTGGGAAAGATTGAGGGAAAGAGAACAAGGGAACAACAGAGGATGAGATGGTTGGATAGAATTGCCAACTCAGTGGACATGAGCTTGAGCAAACTGCTGGAGATGAAGAAGGACAGGGAAGCCTGGCTTGCTCAGTCCATGGGGTTGCAAAGAGTCAGACACAACTCAGTGACTGAACAATAACAAAAACAGCATTCAGAGCAGGAGGTTGTTAGGACCCTTTATAAATTCAGTGTCCTTGAGAAAGATGTTATTTTCTGTTACGTTTGCAGCTGGCTTCATTTCTGTCTGATTTTTCAGTCTGACAAATGGTGGGAAATTTTTGCTTTCTCAGTCCAAGCTAATTTTTGCTTTCTCAGGAGGTATATTTCTGCTGAAACCAAAAATCTGCTTATCTTGCTAGTCCTTTTCTTATTATGGCAGAATTCCTGGATGCCTGCCTGTTCTTTAAATATCACCCATTCCAGATCACCACCTGTTGGACTTTGCATAACTTCTGTGATTTGTTTCTTTTTTGCAGCTTATTCTCTGCACCCTGAAAAAAGTTGTGCTGTGTGTGCTAGTCTGCCAAGTGGGCCATAAGGCCCAGAATATTCAGTGGTCCTTGAAATGCCATTGGCACATAGGATGCTGTTGGAGCCTTTGGCAGGTCCCTATAGGTGACTTGCAGCATAATCCTTTAGGATAATCAAGCAAGGCTCTGCTGTCATTTGCACATAACTGCCTTCCTTTCAAGAAAGCTCTTGGCCTGCTATGGGGCCTTTGTAGAGACTGAACGATTTACCATATGACCTGAGCATCCCATTATGAACTAAGCATTACCTGACTTGTGAAGTTACAGATTTAGGTATTCACAGCAACATTCCATCATCAAATAGAAGTAAGGTGTACATGACTGGGTCTGAGCCCTGAAGGCACAGTAAGTTTATACATGAAGAAGTGACCCAAATGTTCATGATTCCCACTCCTGCTACACTGCCTTCTCTCTCCTAGCCTGTACCCATGACCTCATGGGGCATTATGTATGACCTGTTGACAGAGGAGTAGAAGACCCAGACCTGGTTTATAGATGGTTCTGCAGAATATGCAAGCACCACCTCCAAGTGGACAGTTGCAGCCCTATAGCTTCTTTCTGGGGTAGCCCTTGAGGATAGGGTGAAACAAACCCTCTCAGCGGGCAGAACTTTGGACAGTGCACCTGTTTGTTCACTTTCTGAGGAAGAAAAAGGCAGGCATGCACCTTTATCCTGATTCATGAGTGGTGGCCACGGTTTGGTTGGATGATCAGGCACTTTGAAGAAGCATGATTGGAAAGTGGATGATGAAGACATTTCAGGAGGAAGTATGTTGAAGGATCTCTCTGAGTGTGCAAAACCATGAAGATATTCGTGTCCTAGGTAAATGCTCACTGAAGGGTGATGCCAGCAGAAGGGGATTATAATAATCAATAGGATCAGATGACATATTCTGTGAACACCAGTCTGCCTCTTTCCCCAGCCCCTGTCATTGCCCCATGGGGTCATGAGCAAAGAGGCATGATGTCAGGGATGGAAGCTATGCATGGGTTGAGCAACATAGACTCCTCACCAAGACCAACCTGGCCACGGCCACCACTGAATGTCTGGTCTCCAGTGACAGATATCAACACTGAGCCCCATATGGCGTCATAATCCAAGGTGATCAGCCAACTATTTGGTGCAAGCTGATTGATTGGATGGTATATGTCATGGGATGGGCCGTATTTTGTTCTTAATGGAATAGACACTCTAGGTATCGATCTGCCTTCTCTACAAGCCAAGCTGATGCCCAAACCACCAAACATGGATTTGGTATTTAGAATACCTTGTCCACTGCCATGATATTTCACACAGACTTGCTTCTGATCAAGGAACTCAAATCATAGCAAAAGAAGTGCTACAAGGGACTCATGCTTATGGGACTCACTTGTCTTACTATGTCCCCTACTGTACTGAAGTACCTAGCTTGACAGGATGGTGGAATCTTTAGTTACAAAGGATTTGAAGACTCAGTTACAAAGCCAGTTAGGTGGCAATACTTTTCCGGGCTGGGGTAAGGTTCTGCAGAAAGCTGCATATGCTCTAAATCAGCGTACAATATATGATACAATATCATATTTATATGGTGCAATATTATACTTATATGATAGCCTAGATTCTGAGTCTAGTGATCAGGGGGTAGAAACTGTAGTGGCACCACTCACTGTTAATCTTAGTGACCCAATAGCAAAAATTTTTGCTTCTTATATCTGTGATTTTATGCTTTGCTGACTTCGATGTTTTCGTTCCAGAATAGGAAATGCTTCCACCAGATGACTCAACAATAATTCAGTTGAACTGGAGGTTAATACTGCCACCTGGCTACTTGGAGCTTCTCATGACAGGTAAAGAAGAGAATTACTGTGTTGGCTGAGGTGACTGATCATAATTGCCAGGGGAAAACTGAACTATTATTCCACCATGGAGGTAAGGAAATATATGCCCAGAATACAACAGATCTGTTAGGATGTCTATTAGTATTATCATGTCTTCTGATTAAGGTAAATGGAAAACTACAACCCCCCAATTCAAACAGGACTACCGATGGTCCAGACCCTTCAAGAATGAAGGTTTGGGTGACTTCACTTGGTAAGAAACATGACTAGTTTGGTGCTTGCTGAAGGCAAAGGAGTCATCAAATGGGTAGTGCATGTGTGCCAAGTCACTTCAGTCGTGTCCGACTCTTTGATTCTCCATCGACCGTAGCCTGCCAGGCTCCTCTGTCCATGGGATTCTTCAGGAAAGAATACTGGAGTGGATTGCCATTTCCTCCTCCAAGGGATCTTCCCAACTCAGGGATAGAACCTGCATTCCTTATATCTCCTGCATGACAAGTGGATTCTTTACCATTAGGTACCACCTGGGAAGCCCTAGAATAAGTAATAGGAGAAGATATTACAATTATCAACTATGACCACATGACAAGCTACAGAAATAAGGACTATAACTGTCATGAGTATTTCTCTTATCTTATTATGAATACAGTTGTGTGTGGCTATTATATGTATGGGCTTGTCTGACAGCTCAGATGGTAAAAAATTTGCTTGCAATGCAGGAGACACAGGTTTGATCCCTGGCTCAAGAAGATCCCCTGGAGGAGGGAATAGGTACCCTCTCCATTATTCTTGCCTGGAGAATTCCAGGACAGAGAAGCCTAGTCAGCTATAGCCCATGGGGTCGCAAAGAGTCAGACAAAACTGAACAATTAACACTTTCACTTTTTTAAAGCTATCCTTGTCTTTTATCCTCTCTGTTCCCTTACCATGTACCATAAAAAATGTATCAATGTTATATCACTATTTAAGCATTGTTGACTTTTATGGGAAAGAAATGCAAAAAGGCAAAATGGTTGTCTGAGAAGGGCTTATAAATAGCTGTGAATATAAGAGAAGCAAAAGGCAAAGGAGAAAAGGAAAGATATACCCATTTGAAAGCAGAGTTCCAAAGACTAGCAAGGAGAGATAAGAAAGCCTTTTTCAGTGATCAATGCAAAGAAATAGAGGAAACCAATAGAATGGGAAAGACTAGAGACTGCTTCAAGAAAATTAGAGATACCTAGGGAACATTTCATGCAAAGATGGGCACAATAAAGGTATGGACCTAACAGAAGCAGAAGATATTAAGAAGAGGTGGCAAGAATACACAGAAGACTATACAAAAAAGACCTTCAAGGCCCAGATAATCACAATGGTGTGATCACCAACCTAGAGCCAGATATCCTGGAATGCAAAGTTAAGTGGGCCTTAGGAAGCATCGACTACAAACAAAGCTAGTGGAGGTGATGGAATTCCAGTTGAGCTATTTCAAATCCTAAAAGATGATGCTGTGAAAGTGCTGCACTCAATATGAACTCAATATGCCAGCAAATTTGGAAAACTCAGCAGTGGCCACAGGACTGGAAAAGGTCAGTTTTCATTCCAATCCCAAAGAAAGGCAATGGCAAAGAATGTTCAAACTATTGCACAATTGCACTCATCTCACATGCTAGTAATGCTCAAAATTCTCCAAGCCAGGCTTCAACAGTATGTGAACTGTGATCTTCCAGATGTTCAAGCTGGATTTAGAAAAGGCAAAGGAACCAGAGATCAAATTGCCAAAATCCAGTGGATCATGGAAAAAGCAAGACAGTCCCAGAAAAATATCTAGTTTTGCTTTATTGACTATCCAAAGCCATTGATTGTGTGACCACAACAAACTGTGGACAATTCTTAAAGAGATGGGAATACCAGACTACCTGATCTGCCTCTTTAGAAATATGTTTGCAGGTCAAGAAACAACAGTTAGAACTGGACATGGAACAACAGACTGGTTCCAAATTGGGAAAGGAGTATGTCAAGGCTGTATATTGTTACTCTGCTTATTTACCTTGTATGCAGAATACATCATGAGAAATGCTGGACTGGATGAAGCACAAGCTGAAATCGCTGGGAGAAATATCAATAACCTCAGATATGCAGATGACACCACACTTATGGTGGAAAGCAAAGAAGAACTAAAGAGCCTTTTGATGAAAGTGAAAGAGGAGAGTGAAAAAGTTGGCTTAAAACAACATTCACCATAAAGACTCCACCAGAAAATTACTAGAGCTAAGCAATGAATATAGTAAAGTTGCAGGATATAAAATCAACATACAGAAATTTCTTGCATTCCTATACACTGAGAAAATAGAGAAATTAAGAAAACAATTCCATTCATCATTGCAATGAAAAGAATAAAATACTTAGGAATATATCTACCTAAAGAAACTAAAGACTTGTATATAGAAAACTATAAAACACTGGTGAAAGAAATCAAAGAGGACACTAATAGGTGGAGAAATATACCATGTTCATGGATTGGAAGAATCAATATAGTGAAAATGAGTATGTTACTCAAAGCAATCTATAGATTCAATGCAATCCCTATCAAGCTACCAACGGTATTTTTCACAGAGCTAGAACAAATAATTTCACAATTTGTATGGAAATACAAAAAAAACCTTGAATAGTCAAAGCAATCTTGAGAAAGAAGAATGGAACTGGAGGAATCAACCTGCCCGATTTCAGGCTCTACTACAGAGCCACAGTCATCAAGACAGTATGGTACTGATACATAGCGCCCCCGGCCCCATAACAGTGAGGGCGGCGCCTGAATCGAGCCGGGGGGTGGGGGGGTGGTGGTGGTGATGCTCAGCCCGCCACCCCGCACTGGGGAGCTGGGATGCTGGCTGGGAGGACAAAGAAGCACTTTGAACCCGAGGAGTCGGGAGAAAGTTTACAAGGATGGGAGGAAGGGCTTCCCCCAGAGGAAAAAGGAGAAAACCTAGGTTTGAAACAAAGCATTCATCATCACCCCTACCCACGTAACCAGAGGGGCCCCGGAAGGCTGATCTCCAACCGCAGACGGTGGGCCAGGGCGTGCTGAACCGCCCCTAAAGTGCAGGCGGCGCCAGCCTCGAGCCGCGGAAGAAGCAAGTTTACGAGCCTTGAAGCCCTCTGAGATAAGATGATATCCATAAAATCCAGGATTGTTAGAAAGTCGCAGACTCTTCTCCAGACTGCCGAAAATAGAAAGTAGGAAGTGAAATTGACAGCACTGGGAATGAGAAACGAACAAGGCCAGGCGTGGAGATGGGTGCCCCAATCCTGTTTGATCGATGAGGAAATTCTGTTAGGTTGAGTAATTTGCCCAGAGTCGCCTGGCTGGCTTGAGAGGACCGATTTAATCATTAGGCCAGTAACTTTTAAACTTTTGGGGATGACCTTCAGTAAGAGATGTATTTTAGATCCAGAACACATCCGTATAACTGAAAGGCAATTTTATGAAACATGTACCCCTGCTAGCTACAGTGCTCTCCGATTCTTTCTATCCTTTCCATGTTATGTAAAAGGTAACACTGGTGCCTACCTGCTTAATGAGTTCCATGATTCACTAAAGGCGCAGGGACACCCCTCCTGCCCCCCACCCCTCCCACTGGAGAAACACTGTATTACTGCCTCCCAGAAGCAGAGAGGCTGCACTGGACTCTGAAGAGGGCTTTGCCAGGCTACCGATTGCTAGTCTGAAGGGTAAATACCCTCCTCAGATAAACAGTGAAGACTGTAAGTCTTCCTGAATCTCCTGGCCCTGATGAATTCATCCCAGCAGAGTGAGAGAACTGCCTCAGAGATCTTGGAGGAATTGCCACCAACAAAAACTGGCAGCGGATTATGAACAAATCATTTAATAAGCACTTATAAAGGGGCACTGCGTACATTCACAAGGAACAAGTCCCTGTCCTGGTGGAAATACTTCTGCTGTTACTGTAGCCACCTGAACTTCAGCAGAGCGTTGGACTAATATCCTAACAGCCCTCAGGAGAACATGAGAAATGTGGGATGGCTGGATTCCCCTGGAGGTCTAGTCGCTAAGACTCTGTGCTCCTAATGCAGGGGCACCGGGTTTGACCCTGGGTTGGGAAACTAGATCCCCCATGCCGCAACTAAAAGATCCTGAATGCTGCAATGAAGACCCGGTGCAGCCAAGTAAATAAATATATTCTTAAAAAATAAAGAATATATATTTCTGGTGGCTCAGTGGTGGAGAATCCGCCTGCAGGAGACACAGGTTAGACCTCTGATCTAGGAAGATTCCACATGCCGCAGAACTGGGCCCGGGCAGCTCACACCTACTGAGCCTGTGCTCTAGAGCCTGGGAGCCGCAGCTACTGCAGCCTGCACGCCCCAGAGCCCGTGTTCCAGGACGAGAAGCCACTGCAGTGAGAGGCCTGGGCGCCCCAACTAGAGAGTAGCCCCCACTCACTGCAACCAGAGGAAAGCCTGTGCAGCAGTGAAGACCCAGCACAGCCAGAAATACATAACTAAAGTTATATTTTTAAATAAAACAAAAAATTAAAAAATAAAGTCTTTTAATACATAAAGAAATGTATTCCCAGTTGGCTGCCTATCCCAAACAGGGCTCAAAAGAGATAGTCCTTGCAGGGAGTTCTATGTAAAATCAAAAGTACCAAACAAGTGTGTTAGAATTTATGACGAGAAGCCACTGCAGTGAGAGGCCTGGGCGCCCCAACTAGAGAGTAGCCCCCACCCACTGCAACCAGAGGAAAGCCTGTGCAGCAATGAAGACCCAGCACAGCCAGAAATACATAACTAAAGTTATATGTTAAAATAAAACAAAAAATTAAAAAATAAAGTCTTTTAATACATAAAGAAATGTATTCCCAGTTGGCTGCCTATCCCAAACAGGGCTCAAAAGAGATAGTCCTTGCAGGGAGTTCTATGTAAAATCAAAAGTACCAAACAAGTGTGTTAGAATTTACACTTTTTATTTTTAAAAAAAGCTTTATTTATGTGTTTATTTCTGACTGTGCTGGGTCTTCGTCGTTAGATGGGCTTTTCTCTAGTTGTGGCAAGTGGGGGGTTACTCTTTGTTGTGATGAGTAGGCTTCTTATTCCGGTGGCATCTCTTGTTAAGGAGCACAGGTTCTAGGCGCGCGGGCTTAAGTAATTGTGGGCCAGTAGTTGCGGCTCCCGGGCTCTAGAGTATAAGCTCAGTAGCTGTGGCCCGTGGGCTTAGCTGTTCTGCAGCATGTGGGATCTTCCCAGACCAGGCATCGAACCCAAGTCTCCTGCATTGGCAGGCGGATTCTTTACCACTGAGCCACCAGGGATGCCCAGAATTTATTCCATATTTAAATGCATCTGTCTCCTCCACTAGAATGTGAACCTTCTGAGAGTGGAGAACTTATTTCATTTGCCACCTTTGTATTCTCAGGGCTTAGCCCAGGCTCAGGCATTCATTTATTCGTCTATATTCATTTTAAAAATATAGTTGATTTACAATGTTGTGTTGGTTTCTGCTGGACCGCAAAGTGAGTTAGTTATACATATACATATATCCATTCTTTTTTGTAAGAGCAGGCTCAGGCATTGAGATGCTTCTCAGTTATTCTTGGTGGAATGTGACCATCAATTGATCAATAGCTGCCTGAAAGAGAACTCCAGGGACATGGTCCAGGGCTCTGGCCCGAATCCTCTCATGTTCTACATTCTCACCAGTTACTGGACGTGGGAATGGATGACATATTTATCAAAGTTTCAGGTGGCACAAAACTGGGACAGCCAAAGCACCGGATGACAGAATCAGGGCCCAAAAATAACTCAGCAGCCTGGAATGGTGGGCTGAATCAGGATGAAAAATAATAGAGATCTGTATTCTGCCTGAAGGTCTAAAACTTAACTTCCTAAACCCAGGATCTGGTTTAACAGCAACACATGTGAGGGACATGGGGGGTTTATGGAAAGCTAACAAATGAAGCAGCAATGCAGTGACGTTGCTGACACTGCAGATTCAGCTTGGTTAGCACTACAGGGAAGACAGCGCCCCTCTACATGGTGCAGGCCAAAGGAGGCTGGAAGAACCGGCTTGGTCTAAACAGTCATGAAGGATGAGACAGACACGACTCTAGAGGCGGACAGTACAGAAAATTTGCCCACATCAAAATCCAATATTTTGTTTAGTGAAGGACACCATCAAGCTACTGACTAGATGGAGGGCAGATTAGAAAAACATATATTAAATGGAATGAATACCTAGAGTATTTAAGGAACGCGTGCGAATCAACAAGAGGAAGGCAGGAGGCCAAGAGAAAAGAGGGCATTTCACAGAAGAGGAAACTTGAACTGCTACCAGCTTCAGAAGAGATGCTGGGATGCACCACTAGTCAAAGAAATGCAAATTAGAGCAACAGGATTTCTCTTTCCGGTAATAGCAGGATAACGCTCTCCAGCCATCCTCCTGCTGAAAACAACTAAGTAAGCGATTCATGGGGTCGCAAAGAGTCAGACACGACTGAGCGACTTAAAAAAAAAAAAAAGCTGGACAAGATGTTGAAAACATCCTCTGTAAAGCACTGACAAGGAGGACAGCATCAAGCTGTAGGTCACCAGTACCAAGGTGGGAGGAGCCCAGAGGCTGCTGTCCTGCTAAGGAAGGGCCTCTGTCCACTAAGGAAGGGCTGACCTTCCCTTCTGATGACATCTTGAGAAGAATGGATCTCCATCACAGCCAAGGGCCTGCCTGCTGGAAGTCAAACAGGAGACCCTTTCCCCCGAATAAGGCAGGATGAGGGTAAACTATTTAGAAGTGGACCAGCCTGCTAGAAAGACAGCCTGGTTCTATTTACCTGAGTTACCCAGGATATCCCAAGCCATGACTTTGTGTGGCTCAGTATTGACAAGGTACCCAGGCTCCTGGAAGAAGCAAAACAAATTCTCTATGGAAGAAACTACCTTTATCCTGGTGCTCAAATTATCCCTACAAACAATTTTTTCCAATATAATGACTAGCATAAAGTAAAAAATAGCTTAGGGCACAAGGAAATCAGGCTCCAGCCTGTTGCCCTAGAAGCCCAAATACTGCTGGACTCCAAACCAAACACCTCGGGCACGGGTGACACAGAGCGCTTGGCCATCAGCAAATGTGTCCAGAACCCAGGGACTGGTGAGGGGGTGACAGTGTGGGTGCGTGTGTATGCCAGAGTGCAGGAAAGTTCTACCTGGAGGAGCTGGTCAGGTTTTCTGATATCTTCTTACTTTTCCAAAAGTGTGCTTGAAGAAAAGTGAAAGTGTTAGTCACTCAGTCGTGTCCGACTCTTTGCAACCCCACGGACTCTAGCCTGCCAGGCTCCACTGTCCATGGAATTCTCCAGGCAAGAATACTGAAGTGGGTAGCCATTTCCTTCTTCAGGGGATCTTCCCAACCCAGGAATTGAGCCAGGGTCTCCTGAACTACAGGCAGATTCTTTACCATCTGAGCCATGAGGACCACATGCTTGAAGAAGGGCCACTTTTTCTAATTTGCTTAAAGGTACCCTGTGGCTAGGGGCAGCCCCATGCAAAGACTTTAGACATTGAAACTATCTTATACAGGCTGTAAAATAATGAAGTGTATGATCTTAAAGAAATAGGTTGAACACATCTGCAAGAAATAGAAAACTAGAAAAAGAGATATGGCGGGTTTGAAAAAGAACCAAGCGGGACTTCTAGAAATGACAAATGCAGTCAATGAAATGAGAAATCATTCCAGTGAGATAACCACTATACCATCAGAGAGACAAGTCAGATGGGAAGGAAATATTCAGCTGTCCACTAAGGAAGGGCTGGGATCCTGTCCACTAGGATTCGGGGAACGCAGATCCTTGGCCAGCACTTGCGGATATGAATAGAAAGCTATCTTCTGGAGAGGCACCTGGAATACTTTGTGCAGTGGCACATATATGCCCTGTCACCTAACAGTACTAACCCTGGGGTCAGAGCTCAGAGAAACCCTGCACAGGCCAGTGCAGAAATGACCTTGAGGGCCACCATCCCAGCCTCACACGGGCTGCAAGCAGCTGGGATATGGCCCTCAGGCAACCGGCGGTGGCTTTATTAAGGCAGATGTGGAAAGCAGGTTTTCATTTGGGATAAGTGATACTATAGCCTGTAGAAACTGAAAAAGGAAGAGGCTTTTTTTTTTTTTTTGCCATGCCACATGGCATGTGGGATCTTAGTTCACAGACCAGGGATCAAACCCACACCGCTTGCCTTAGAAATGCAGTCTTAAGCACTGGACCACGAGGAAAGCCCCAAGAAGGCTTATCTTTAAGGGCTTCTGACTAAATAGGAAGCCAAAGTGACTTTTTAAATTGAGATGATTACAAAATTCAATTTAAAAAATATTTTATTTGTATTGCTGTCAAATGGCAACCCACTCCAGTGTTCTTGCCTGGAAAATCCCAGGGACGGGGGAGCTTGGTGGGCTGCGGTCTTTGGGATTGCACAGAGTCGGCCATGACTGAAGCGACTTAGCAGCAGCAGTAGCACCATAGTATGAAAATCATCTAATTTGTTTTGTTAAAGTCAGTACACATTTGTTATAGAAAAAATAATCCAGATTATATGGCATGGCTGTTTTAGAAAAATAAAATAATGTCAGTAATTTTTTTTTTTTTTTGAATGGTGGTTGATCTTCTAAGAGTCTGGCAAAAATAAACTCTTAGCCAAAAAGGAAATCTGACCAATTAGTTCCAGAGAGTTAACCTCCCAGGACTCCACTTATTTGCATCATCTGTTTTTGCTAAATACATAACAAAATCATCTTTCCATTCTTCTGTTATACGTTTGCAAAGTTAATGATTAACTTTAATTATTTAGTTAATTATTTAACAGCATTAAACATTTTAAATTCCTTATAATAAAATGTAACCTACAGGCAAATCTGAGATGTGAAGATTACATATTAAAATTTTTTTGAACTCTTTTTTTCGGTTGCACAGCATATTGGATCTTAGTTCCTAAACCAGGATTGAACCTGTGCCCCCTACAATGGAAGCACAGAATCTTAACCACTGGACCACCAGAGAAGTCCCTGAATCAAGTTTATATCAAATGACAAGTACCAACCAGTGACAAATAATCAGTCGGTGGATTGTTGATTAAATCAAGAGACCAAGACTAGTACCTTAAATAAACTCATACCATATATTTTAAATAGTGAATTGAGTCTACCTTATTAAAATCAAATCACCTAACTCCAAATGCTAGGTGCAATTTATGTTGACAATATTTAAAACAGTTGGTAATTCCTGAACATCCTGGCTCTTCCTTGGTAGATGATCCTGGAAAAAGCTTGACAGACAAGACGGGCAGACCCAGAACCTAACGTTCCTAGTGGGCACATCCCATCAGCCTGTCTGGGGCTGGGTAACATACACTGAAATATGTTGGCACCAATCGGCTTTAATGCTGCCTAGCTTGTTGATGTAAAATAATATATGTTGAGGCTATGCTGGAAATTCCTTATTCAGGAATTAAATTCACTCTTGTTTGCTTTGTTGGTTTTGGAATGCTCAGCTCAGATATCTTTTTATTAGATTCTCAGGGCTGTAGGTATTTCTCATAAGCAAGCTTCTTGTTGATTGCCTTTTTTGTAAATAAATGAAATCCCAAATTGGAAAAATGAATACTAAATTTTTTCTACTTAAAATGCAATTCTTTTCTAGTTTTATGCATTCTTTTCCCCTTTTCATTAATTATTTAACACATTTAAAGATCCATGGAGGTAACTGGCCTGAACTGAAACTGGGAGAAAAAAATACATATGTAGTAAAATGATTATTTTTTTCCCTAAAATTGTTTTGAAAAATAATGGAGTGAATTTAAAAGAACATGAACTTTACAATCATTGCGAACTGGGTCTTAACTGGGGTTCCCCAATCAGCTATAAATTAATGACCCTGTTGCTGTTTCTGTTCCATAAAATGGAATTTCACTGTCCTTACAGTTGTTATAAAGTGTAAAGCTAATGTGAGTAGAGCGCTTGGTGTCTGGGAGAGGGTTTTTTATATTATTCCTTTGTGTGATTCTTGCCAGGGTTTGATGGCTTAAGCATGTAACTCTAGTGGATTTTTTATTTTGTTTGTTTATTTTTACACAGCATGACTTGGTGGATCATTCTGGCCCTTTAATCTATTCTTTTCAACATGATTTCATTTTCACCTGTACTTGAGACATACCATCATATGAGTTAATTTATCCAATCTTCACAATAGCCTATGAAGATCGTCTCAAGGCCATCAACATAAACTCACAATCCAAAATTAGAAAACCCACAAGGAAATAATCCACAGTGAGTAAGACTTTGCCTACATAACAAACAGCAGGATTAGACTCTCAAAGCACAGACAATAGAGTTACAAGATTCAAGCTGTAAGTATGATAAAAACAATTACTCATAAAACAGAGAAATCAAATGCATGAAATAAACAGAATATTATAAAAAGATTAACCAGGTATCAATGATTACAAATAACTAATATAATTCAATATATAAATATAAACTCAATGGATGGGTTAAACAGGTTAGAAGTAGCTGAGGTTAGAATTGGGCACTAGAAGATAAATCTGGCAAAAGTGTCTAAAATGTAGATAAGAAAGATAAAGAGATGAAAAATGTGTAAAGGAGAGGAAGAGGCATGGTAGATAGAATGAAATGTTCTGACAAATATCTGAAAAAAATTTGAGCAGGAGAGAATAGAGAGAATGAGGGGGAGTGGAGAAAAATGCTCACTTATTTACAAATGCATTCAACAACTATTTATAAGCACCTAATACGTGCCAGCACTATTAATCAGCTCTTAAAACAGATAATGAGATGATGAGAACAGATCATGATTGATCATTATCCAGAACTGATTTTGCACAAGAATTCTCTCTCAGTCTCAGGAAATAAGTCTCAAGATATACTAAATCCTCACCCAGATACATTAGAAAGAAACTAAAGAACTCAAAGAAAGGGGGGGTGGGGGGATATTTTAAAAGAAACAAGAAAGAAAACATGTGTTCCACAAGCAGTGAATCCAGGACAAATAGCACATTTCTCAACAGCAACTATAGAAACAAGACAGGGCACTACTGCCTTCCTAGGTCTTGGAGGAAATATCTGGCAACTCACACCATTACACCCAGGTAAACTATCATCTGAGAATAAAGGTGACTTGAACAAACCCCCGTATACAGTCGACTGCTGTTCAGGTTTACCTAAATCCTTACTGATCTTTTTAGACAGTTGGAGAAATATGAATATAGGTTTAGTATTAGATGGTGTAAAGAGTTATTATTTTATTAGTGATAAGGAAGTTGTGGTTAAGTAGGAAATGTCTGTTTTTATAAGATAAATACTCAAGAATTTAGAGGCAAAATGTCATGATGTGTGTAATAACTTTTAAAAAATCACAATGAGATCTTATTTTACAAAATGATATTGGCAAAAGTTAAAAAAGAAAAAAAAAAAAGAAAAATCTGCAAATACCGAGCACTGAGGAAAACAAATGTCTAGATGCTGGTGGTAGAGGAGTAAATGGGCTAGTTGGAGAGTAACTTGGTATCAAAGTAATTTGATATAGCTGAAGATGCAGTTTCCTCCTACCAAGTCAGATTTGTATCATAGAAAAACTCTCCCACCTGTGCAGAAGCCTATTCCAAGTGGTTCCAACTCATGCTAGTTAGAAGTTAAATGTATATGCCCGCCACCTTTAGCGTACATTTTTCCAGCCCTCTTCCCAGTCTCTTGTTTACTTTATCCTGACTGAAATCATCACACAGAAGATTTGTCTAGAAAAAGTCTAAAGTAAATTATTAACAAAGAACACAACTTAGTGTATAACTATGTACAGGAATACTTATATAACAGATGGATAAGTAAGATATTATTGTCTTCTGATAGGAATATTGCATCACCTGTAATGTGATCCAGTCAATTAAGTTTGATTTAAATCTAAACAAGCCTTTGGATTTAACTTGCAGTTTAAAGGAAATCTAGAGGAAAGAGAGACATGTTAAACACCCCTTTATGGAAGCAGTCAGAGCCAGAAAGCAGGCTATTTCATAGGAAAGCCAGCCTTGTCAATTTAGTTAATCAGTGTCATGAAAAAAGGGACAATTCAAAACTAAAAGGGGCTTAAGGGATACAATAAAGAAACTAATGCAATATGTGGTTCTCTATTGGATCTGATTGGAAAACCAGATATTATTGGGATAATCGAGAAAATCAGAATATGGAATGGATATTAGGTGACACTAAGAAATCAGTTTATTTTGTTAGATATGTTAATGTTAATTTGGCTATGTAAGCAAAAGTTGTTTTTAAAATGTAGATACAAACATTTAAGATTAGAATATCGAGACATCTAAATTACGGATTTTTAAAATATAAAGTAAGTTAATTTTTTATTGAAGTATAGTTGATTTACAATATTTCAGGTGAACAGCAAAGTGATTCAGTTATATATATATTTTTTAAAATATTTTTCTCCATTATAGATTATAATAAGATTGAATATAGTTCCCTGTGCTATACAGTAGGACCTTGTTGTTTATTTTATATATAATTGTATGTATCCGTTAATCCCAAATTCCTCATTTATCCCTCCCCTTGCTTTTTGCTTTTGGTAACCATAAGTTTGTTTTCTATATTGGTGATTCAGTTTTGTAAATAAGTTCATTTGTATCTTAGATTTCATGGTAAATTAATTTTTTAAGTGAGGGTGAAATAAAGTCACTATGAGAAAAACTCAGTGTTTATCACTATCACTTATGCAGTCTCAGTGCAAGATTCCTAAAGGATATATTTCAGGATGAAGGAAACAGAACACTGAAATGCAAGAGAGAAGAGCTACAAATAAGGACTTTACATTTAAACAGGTATTGACTGCATAAAACAATAATAACATCAATATGGAGGATCTAAAAATAAGTCATATCTGAATGCTGGACATATTAATGTACCATATGGAAGGGAGAGGATCAGTGTGGTAGCAATCAGAAGCCCCTTTACTGTTATGGAAAAAGGTACATAAATAACCTCCTTTAGACTGTCAAGTATGCACATTAAAATAGAAAAGAACTTACTAAAAGAATAGAAGAAATAGGAAATATAACTTCCAAACCATTAGAGAAGTAATAAAGGAAAAAGAGAAAATACAATCATTTCAAATGCAAGCAGGAAAGCAGAAAGTAGCAATTTAGGAAAATCACAATATAAAATATTCATTATAAGATAGTAACAACTCCAGATATATAACTAATTGCAATAAATATAATTTTCCATTTTCCAAGGATTGTTATATTTAATGATTTTTAAATATAGAGCTATATGCTATATATTAAAGATATCTTTTTCATCATAGGGGACTGGAATGCAAAAGTAGGAAGTCAAGAGATACCTGGAATAACAGGCAAGTTTGGCCTTGGAGTACAAAATGAAGCAAGACAAAGGTAACAGTTTTGTTCTTTTAAAATTTATTTATCTGGCTGCACTGGATCTTAGTTTGCTGTGTGGGATCTAGTTTCCTGACCAAGGATTAAACCCAGGCCCCCTGAATTGGGAACATGGAATCTTAGCCGCTGGACCACCAGGGAAGTCCCCCTAACAGGGTTTTGTTAAGAGAACACGCTAGTCATAGCAAACACCTTTCCACCCACCCAAGAGATGACTCTACACATGGACAACACCAGGTTAATACTGGAATCAGGTTGTTTTTTACGTTCTTTGCAGCCAAAGACGGGAAAGCTGTATACAGTCAGCAAAAACAAGACCGGGAGCTGACTGTGGCTCAGATCATGAGCTCCTTATTGCAAAATTCAGGCTTAAATTGAAGAAAGGAGGGAAAACCATTAGGCCATTCAGATATGACCTCAATACCTTATGATTATACAGTAGAGGTGACGAATAGATTCAAGAGATTAGATCTGGTAGACAGAGTGCCTGAAGAACTATGGAGAGAGGTTCATAACTGTACAGGAGGCAGTGACCAAAATCATCCCAAATAAAAAGAAATGTAAGAAGAAAAAAAAAAAAAAGAAATGTAAGAAGGCAAAGTGGTTGTCTGAGGAGGCTTTACAAATAGTTAAGAACGAAGAGGAAAGACAAAGGAGAAACGGAAAGATATACCCAATAGAAGGCAGAGTTCCAGAGAAAAGCAATGAGAGGTAAGAAGGCCTTCCTAAAGGAACAATGCAAAGAAATAGAGTAAAACAATAGAATGGGAAAGACTAGAGATCTCTTCAAGAAAATTAGAGATACAAAGGGAATAGTCCATGCAAGGATGGGCATGATAAAGGACAGAAATGGTAAGGACCTAAAAGAAAGAGAAGAGATTAAGAAGAGGTAGCAAGAATACACAGAACTGTACAAAAAAGGTCTTAATGACTGCGATAAACATGATGGAGTGGTCATTCAACTACAGCTGGACATCCTAGAGTGTGAAGTCAAGTGGGCCTTAGGAAGCATGACTACTAACAAAGCTTGCAGAGGTGATAAAATTCCAACTGAGCTATCTAAAATCCTAATGTTGTTAAAGTGCTGCACTCAATATGTCAGCAAATTTGGAAAAGTCAGCAGTGGCCACAGGACTAGAAAACGTCAGTTTTCATTCCAATACCAAAGAAGGACAATGCCAAAGAATGTTCAGACTACTGTACACTTGCACTCATTTCACATGCCAGTAAGGTTATACTCAAGATCCTTCAAGCTAGGCTTCAGAAGTACATGAACTGAGAACTTCCAGGTGTGCAAATTGAGTTTCAAAGAGGTAGAGAAACCAGAGATCAAATTGCCAACATTCACTGGGTCAAGGAAAAAGCAAGGGAGTTCCAGAGAAACATCTATTTCTGCTTTATTGACTATGCTAAAGCCTTTGACTATGTGGATCGCAACAAATGGAAAACTTAAAGAGATGGGAATACCAGACCACCTTACCTGTCTTCTGAGAAACTTGTATGTGGGTCAAGAAGCCACAGTTAGAACCAGATAAGGAACATCTGACTGGTTCCAAATTGGGAAAGGAGTATGACAAGGCTGTATATTATCACCCTCACGTGAAATGCCAGGCTGGACGAATCACAGCTGGAATCAAGATTGCAGAGAGAACTATCAACAATCACAGATATGCAGATAATACCACTCTAGTGGCAGAAAGTGAAGAGGAACTAAAGAGCCTCTTGATGAGTGTGAAAAAGAAGAGTGAAAAAGGTGGCTTGAAACTCAACATTCAAAAAACTAAGATCATGGCATCTGGTCGGTTTCATCATGTCATGGCAAATAGAAGGGGAAAAAGTGGAAGCAGTGACAGATTTTATTTTCTTGGGCTCCGAAAGCACTGCAGACAGTGACTGCAGCCATGAAATTGAGACACTTGCTCCTTCAAAGGAAAGTTAGGACAAACCTCAGTTCAATTGCTCAGTCGTGTCTGACTCTGCAACCCCATGGACTGCAGCACGGCAGGCTTTCCTGTCCATCACCAATTCCTGGAGCTTTCTCAAACTCATGTCCATCAAGTCAGTGATGCCATCCAGCCATCTCATCCTCTCTCGTTCCCTTCTCCTCCTGCCTTCAATCTTTTCCAGTATCAGAGTCTTTTCCAAGGAGTCATTTCTTTGCATGAGGTGGCCAAAGTATTGAAGCTTCAGCATCAGTCCTTCCAATGAATATTCAGGACTGATTTCCTTTAGGATTGACTAGTTTGATCTCCTTGCAGTCCAAGGGACTCTCAACAATCTTCTCCAACACTACAGTTCAAAAGCATCAATTCTTCGGTGCTCAGCTTTCTTTATGGTCCATTGGCTATATTCCTTGTGTTGTATAATATATCCCTTTAGCTTATTTATTTTAGACACAGTACTTTGTACCACTTAATCCCCTATCCCTATCTTGACTCTTCCCCCTTCCCCCTTGTCACTGGTACCACTAGTTTGTCTCTGTATCTGTGAGTCTGTGTCTTTACCATAGTCACTAGTTTTATTTTTCAGATTCCACATTTAAGTGGTATCATATAGTATTTGTCTTTACTATGTTGGAAACAAAAGTGCTGTCACCCAGGCTTTGTTATTCCATTCATAGAGCAAAGGCAGAATAAATTAGCACAATACTTAAGGGCCTTATGGTTTTTAGAAGGGCAAATGAGCACTGGCTTCAAATTAAAGTCACCAGTTGCACCAGCCCCTAACAAGAGTCACCCTGTTCTTTGAAACTTTGAAGCCAGGCACTGACTTCTCTCCAGCTATAAAAATCCTAGATGGATTTCTTCTTCCAGTGTAAGGGTATTCGTCTGCACTGAAAAGGCTATTCATTTAGCACAGCCATTTCTATGAATTAGCTAGATCTTGTACAGATCTTCCTTCAGCTTCTATATCAGCACTTGCTGCTTCACCTGGCGCTTTTATGTCATGCAGATGTCTTCTTTTCTGAAACCTCATGAACCAACCTCTGCTGGCTTCAAACTTCAGCTTCCTCACCTCTCTTAGCTTTCACAGGACTGAAGAGAGTTAGGGCTTTGCTGAGGATTAGGCTTTGGTTTAAGAGAATGCTATAGCTGGTTTGATCTTTTGAGACCACTAAAGCTTTCTCCACATCAGCAATAACATTTATGATGTCCAGAATTATTGGACTCCTAATTGTGCACCAATATGAGATACCCTTGAATCTGTATTTAGTTTCTCTCTTCACTTCTGGTATACTTGTATTTTATGGCAGCATCCAGGGTACTTCTTACTCCCTGGTGTAAGATGTTTTCAGTTTAGAGGATCAGTATAATATTCTGGAGAATATCCAGATGATCAAGGTCATGTTAGCCTATATTGTGACAGAGAGCATGAGGGAGTGCAAAGGAGGAGTCCTGGGAAGGACCATGACTGGACACTGAAGTCTATTCTATGTGAACGTAAACTGTTTCTGATCTTCCTTCCTGATAGAGATAGAAAAATTATATTATCAGATCAAAAGCCATATACTAGGGCTTCCCTGGTGGCTTAGTGGTGAAGAATCTGCCTGCCAATGCAGGGGACACAGGTTCAATCCCGGATCTGGGAAGAACCCCACACGTCTCAAAGCAACTAAGCCTGTGCGCCACAACTGTTGAGCCCACGTGCTGCAACTACTGAAGCCCTTCCACCCTAGAGCCTGTGCTCTGCAACAAGAGAAATCACTGCGATCAAAAGCCCGTGCACCACCAGAGGGTAGTCCCTGCTCTCTGCAACTAGAGAAAAGCTCGCACAGCAACAGCACAGCCAGATCCAGCAGTCATAAATAAATAATAATACTTAAAAATAAAGGCAATATACCAAGAGCCAGAGGCCATGTTGGATTATCAAATAGTCCACCACCATCCACCATAATCAATCTGGTTTTTACAGGAGCCATTAAAGTTACAATTCAGTTGCTCAGCCATGTCCAACTCTTTGTGACCCCATGGACTGCAGCATGCCAGGCTTCCCTGTCCATCACCAACTCCCAGAGCTTGCTCAAACTCATGTCCATCAAGTCAGTGATGCCATCCAACAATCTCATCCTCTGCTGTTCCCTTCTCCTCCTGCCTTCAATCTTTCCCAGCATGAGGGTCTTTTCCAATGAGTCATTTCTTTGCATCAGGTGGCCAAAGTATTGGAATTTCAGCTTCAGCATCAGTCCTTCCAATGAATAGGAACCATAGAAGTAAAAAAAATAAAAGGAAATATAACCATATAGCCACCATATTCTTTGAAGTATTTGAGGATGATATTAATCTCTGCCACTCTATGTAGGATGCAAAACTACTTCTAATTGACCTTGGCTTGTTAGGGGTAGACGATACTGTTTGGGGAGCTTTTACTTGTCTTTTCCTACCATTATGGCTCTTACTCCATAGATCAGGGAACTCCTAGGAGGGTTCTACCAGAGTCTAAATAGATCCTTTCTAACTATGCTTTTGGGAATTACTGATATCATCAGAGGATTTTTCCATAGACCCATAGACTTACTGTGAGAAATACTTAGGCCAGGACTCCATTTATTACTCAGCTTCCCTATACCACTTACTACTGGTGCCATGATGTTGCTTTGGTATCCTAATACCACTGTCAGTTCAGATTCTAAAACCCACATCTCTTAAAAGATCCTGTTGTTCCTCCTTTTTCCTATGTACAGTTCCTTTAATAAATTATAATAGGTCCCACTAGGATTAGAGGAACTTCTAGTATGTTGTCATAGAGTTTTTCCTCAAGATAATTCAGTCTTCTCTGGGTCTGAGAACTGGCTCTGATCTGTCAGTTGAGTGAGGGATCATGATTCTTCTCTTCAGTAGCAAACATCAGCCTTTGGCTCATTCACTCTTGATCTTTTTGTTTTGGCTATGTAGGTTGCATAATGTCCTACCTGACAATCTACTTTGCAGCAGGAATACCCTGACCTATTAACTGTTGACACAGACCTCTATCTGCCTCTTCCCTCTAGTTTCCATCATGCTTTGCTGCCTATCATGGTAATTACACCTGCCTTGCCCCTGACAATTAAGTCAAGGCCTCTACTCTTTCAAAATTGTATCTATTGACACTGGGGACTCCATTTCCACATCAGCCTCCTCTGGAATGAATCCTAGCTTTCAAAGAACAGTTACTACCGATAATCTCAACAATGTCAGTGCTCATCTCTAGCAGATTTCTTTTTGCTTTATTGAGGGGAGTGGCCTCTGGACTCCAGAGAACACAGTCAACTGATGAGTTCTTTTTTTAAATTTCCATTTCTGATTGCTGATAAAGCAGCGCTTTTTTGTTTTAGCTATTTTTGACCATGCTCCATGGCATGTAGGATCAAAGTTCTCTGACCAGGGATCAAACCCTCCCCCTGCACTGGAAGCCCAAAATCTTAACACTGGACTGCCAGGGAAGTCCTATGTTCTCTGACAGTAAAGCACATTTTAACTTTTCCAAGGAAGTTCTAGCATCTCCTCCTCTGTCACTATGGGGTGTTGCCTTCCCAAGTCTTCAAGGAGCTTTTCAGTGATGTACTAGGATCAGTTCCAGGTGTCTTTGCCAGGATATTAAATCCTAAGTCACAAGAGAGTGTCTTTTTATTAACATATCCTTCCTTATCCAGTCTTATATTCCAATCTTCTTGTTTCAGCACCCTTAAGATCCCCTTTCCTTGGTACGTGCTCCCAATTCCTACTGGTACATATTAGCCAGGTTCTGCAACTCTTCTGGTGAATAATTTCCTTTCTTCCAAAGTAGAGTCAGTGTTTCCCCAACTGGGCCATAATAAAAGATCCAAATTCTTAGCCTAGATGTAGGAAGTTGCAGGCAAATCTTGAAGAGGGCAGGTATCACTTAGAAGGTGTCTGTCTCAGATGCTGAAAATGAAGGCTAAGGAAGAGTTGTAAATGGCCTGGTTAAACACTGAAGTTTTCTCAAGCCACAGCCAACCTAAAAAGACCTAGAGAGTAATTTTCATTTTCTGGTTTATTTTTGTTGTTGTTGTTACCCATAATTACCAAGGTAGCCAGTTTTCAGAACTTCCCTGGAAGTCCAGTGGTTAAGACTACACTTCCAAGGCGGGGGGCATGGATTTGATCCCTGGTTAGGGAACTAAGATCCCACCCACCTTGCAGCATGGTCATGTGTCTTTAATGTATTATTTCACTGTTCACTACTGTACACATTTGTTACAGTTAAAAGGAAAACATGATTTGTACCCTGAAGGTTACTACACAAAGTCATTAATGAGTTAATTAAGTGTTGAACAATTAGAGAGCTGGTGTTTTAAAAGCTTTATCTTAAGCAGAAAACCTGGTTGATTGTTATATACATATATGTATTAGACTGTTTCAAGTACTGAAAGAAATAGGTTGGGGCTTCTAGATGTGCTGGGAATATATATATATATGTTTTTCTATTTAGAACAATGATGTACAGACTCCCCCTGCCTAAAAATTCACTATCTAACATGGTTTTAGGAATGGATTAAATCCTCTGAGGGATGCCTCAACTAGAATACGAGATACTAAAATCATATTGTCATTCATTGCTGTGAATACTGCAGTCCATTAGAGATACATGCTCAGCCACTAGTGATACTAAGATTGATCATCTGATATATAATTAATGCTTTCCCTCATGAGACTGGAAAGTTATCTCTGTGGTGGCTCTATATGAATGTTTACAACAATCAATCATTTGGTTTTATAACCAGTTGATAATCCTTGCTTGAATCAACAATTTCATTGGAGTTTGTTAAATTATGTTTTTTTGATTGTTTCCTTCACACTGTTTACAAGAATTCTGTGAAGGTTTTCTTCATTAACTGTGACTGTGTGGTTTTCTTAAAATAAACTTTTACTGGAAGAGCAAAATAATGCTTAATAGTCTCCCTTTGGACTTCCCACGTGTCTCAGAGGTAAAGAATCCACCTGTCAACCAAAAGATACAGGTTTGATCCCTGGGTTGGGAAGATCTGAAGAGAAGGAAATGGCAACCCACTCCAATATTCCTGCCTGGGAAATCTCATGGACAGAGGAGCCTGGTGGGCTACAGTCGATGGGGTTGGAAACAGTCAGACATGACTTAGTGACTAAACAATAACAATTTTCCCTTTAATTACCAATTTTCAAAGCAAACGTTTTAAAAGTTACCCCAAATGGCAATGAGTGAAGTTATTGATTTATTCTCATTTTGAGTATTATCATAAAATAATGAATTTCATTCAACCAATGTGTTCAATTTGATCATTCTTCTTTTAGTTACTGAGACTGTGATAACTTTGCTCAGTAGGGACATTTTCATGTAGGCTCCTGGGTTCTTTTGACATGACAGACTTTTATCTTCTAAAGTTTTCTTGCTTCCTAACATAAAAAGGTGTCCCAGGTGCACTTTGAAAAATGCCTACTCCTAGATATGGAATCAGCAATTTCTTCAAGAAGCCATGCTTTATTTTAGTAGGCACTAGGGTTGCTCATTGTTTCTAGTCCATTTCAGTGGACAAGACCAGAAAATACATATTTGAAAACTCATAAGTTCCTCCTGATTTTTCACTTTAAACATTATTTGTTTTCAGTGGGTTTCCTTGGTTATATAATCATATATCTTTTCTCTCATACTAAAGGTATTGATTCCTCAGGGGCTTCCCTGGTGGTCCAGTGATTAAGAATGCACCTGCCAATGCAGGGGACATGGGTTCAATCCCTGAAGATTTCACATGCTGCAGGGCAACAAAGCCCAATTTCCACAACTACTGTGTGCCTACGGCCTGTGCTCTGCAACAAGCAGCTGCAGCAATTAAGAATCCTGCACATTGCAAGGAAGAATAGCCCCTGCTTGAAGCAACTAGCGAAAACCCTCACACAGCAATGAAGACCCATCATAGCCAAAAATAAATAAAAACACTGATTGCTCCCCCTTTTAATATAACCATGTCTTTTGACCTATTTATTGGAAAATACTTTATTTTTTAAATTCCTGTATTGATAACACTTCAAACAACATAATTTCAGAGACAAGTTTAAAGCTTAAGAAAATTTCACATTTAAGGGCTTAAAAGTTTAAACTTTTAGTTAGGGATTTTTTTGTCCTTAAGAGTATATCCCATTAAGGATGCAAAGTCTTCAGATCTAATCAGATCTCTTTGTGATTATATTGCCAAGTTGATATGGTTCAGTTCATTTGTTCTCAAATTGAAAGAATTTTAAAATTTTTATTTTTTGATTAGGTAATTAAATTACATAATTCAAAAACACACAGGCACTTCCTTGGTGGTCCAGTGGTTAAGACTGTGGTCCAGTGGTTAAGACTCCATGTTCCCAAAGCAAGGGGCCCAGGTTCGATCCCTGATCAGGGAACTAGATCCTGCATTCCAAAACTAAAAAAAAAAAACCAAAAGAAAGATCCTGAATGCCACAGCTAAAACCCCATGGAGCAAAACTAAAGCAAAAAACCCCAAAGTACACCTACAGGAGTCTTAAAGCACACATGGTCATTTCTGTCCTTACCTCAACTTCTTTTCCAATTTTTACTGTTTTCTTATTTATCCTAGGAGTGCTTATTTTTGCACATATAAGCAAATATCATTCCTTCTTATTTCCTCTCATTTCATTTCAGTTCAGTTCAGTCATTCAGTCGTGTCCGACTCTTTGCGACCCCATGAATCGCAGCACGCCAGGCCTCCCTGTCTATCACCAACTCCTGGAGTTCACTCAGACTCATGTCCATCAAGTCCGTGATGCCATCCAGCCCTCTCATCCTCTGTCGTCCCCTTCTCCTCCTGCCCCCAACCCCTCCCAACATCAGTCTTTTCCAATGAGTCAACTCTTCGCATGAAGTGGCCAAAGCACTGGAGTTTCAGCTTTAGCATCATTCCTTCCAATGAACACCCAGGACTGATCTCCTTCAGAATGGACTGGTTGGATCTCCTTGAAGTCCAAGGGACTCTCAAAAGAGTCTTCTCCAACACCACAGTTTAAAAGCATCAATTCTTTGGTGTTCGGTTTTCTTCACAGTCCAACTCTCACATCCATACATGACCGCTGGAAAAACCATAGCCTTGACTAGACGGACCTTTGTTGGCCAAGTAATGTCTCTGTTTACTGTCTCTCATACAAAACATAGCATGTTATGTATTAATATACTGTCCTGCACTTTGCTTTTTACACTCAGCAATATATGCTGGAGATCACTGTAAATCAATAAAGAGAGCAATGAATCATTTTAAGAGTCAAGTAGAAAGTTTTATTAACTGTGACCAGAACACCAACCAGAATGTGCTTGTAAAACAAGATTCTTGACTCAGTTCAGTTCAGTCCCTCAATTGTGTCCAACTCTCTGCAACCCCATGGGCTGTAGCAAGCCAGGCTTCCCTGCCCATTGCCAATTCCCAGAGCTTGTTCAAACTCATGTCATCAAGTTGATAATTGATTAGATGCTCTTAATGTGCATTAACTATTTCCAAATTTATTTCTCAATCTTTTTAAAAAATGACTATATATACAAAAATTATAATTAATACAATTCTCTAGAATGCATTATGTGTATTTGGCATTTTTATTCAGTCTACATCTATGGATACATGCATTTTTCTGTAAATAACCAAAGAAAGGCTCCCTCTTTTTTTTAACTCACAATACCATTATCACAACTAAATTTTTAACAATAATTTCTGATATCTTCAAACGTCTGGTCAGTTGTCTCATAAAGGTGATATTTTTTTTAATCTTAAAAATAAAAAACCATGATCCAAACAAGGCCCACACATTACGATTACTTAGTCTTTTAAAAACTTTTAAACTGCAGGTTTCCTTCCATCCCTTTTCTCCCCTTGCAATTTTTAAAGAAAACTAGTTGTCTAATCCCCAGAGTCTCGTACAGTCTTAATTTTGCTGACTGCATCACTGTGGTATGGCTTAACACGTTTCCCTGCCTTCTGCATCATCTGTAAATTGGTAGTTGTATCCTGAGGTTTGATCATATTGAGGTTCCATACTTTTGGTTAGACTAATAGGTGGTGGTAGTGTTCTCCAAAAGCAATATATTACACATATATATGGAATTTAGAAAGATGGTAACAATAACCCTATAGGCGAGATAGCAAAAGAGACACAGATGCATAGAACAGTCTTTTGAAAGTGAAAGAGGAGAGTAAAGAAGTTGGCTTAAAGCTCAACATTCAGAAAACGAAGATCATGGCATCTGGTCCCATCGCTTCATGGGAAATAGATGGGGAAACAGTGGAAACAGTGTCAGACTTTATTTTGGGGGGCTCCAAAATCACTGCAGATGGTGACTGCAGCCAGGAAATTAAAAGACGCCTACTCCTTGGAAGAAAAGTTATGACCAACCTAGATAGCATATTCAAAAGCAGAGACATTACTTTGCCAACAAAGGTCCGTCTAGTCAAGGCTATGGTTTTTCCAGTGGTCATGTATGGATGTGAGAGTTGGACTGTGAAGAAGGCTGAGTGCCAAATTGATTCTTTTGAACTGTGGTGTTGGAGAAGACTCTCGAGAGTCCCTTGGACTGCAAGGAGATCCAACCAGTACATTCTGAAGGAGATAGGCCCTGGGATTTCTTTGGAAGGAATGATGCTGAAGCTGAAGCTCCAGTACTTTGGCCACCTCATGTGAAGAGTTGACTCATTGGAAAAGACTCTGATGCAGGGAGGGATTGGGGGCAGGAGAAGAAAGGTACGACAGAGGATGAGATGGCTGGATGGCATCACAGACTCGATGAACGTGAGTCTGAGCGAACTCCAGGAGATGGTGATGGACAGGGAGGCCTGGCGTGCTGCGATTCACGGGGTCGCAAAGAGTCGGACACCACTGAGCGACTGAACTGAACTGACTCACTGATCATCCATCATGTGTCATACACTGCTCTAGGTGCTCAGATGCTCCCTGAGTGACTATATTGAACAAAATTCCATCTATCTGATCACAATCTGTGTTTACACAAGACCCACAAGCATAGTCAAGTCTGAGAACTGCTGTTACTGGACATTTGACCCCATGCAGACAGAAGCAAGAGGCATGGTTAGGTGGGGTAATTTCAGAATAAACAGGACTGACCCAGCTCCTCCCGTCTCACTGTCTTCCTCATCACCTGATCCAGCCTCTCAGCCAGAATATTAAAAGCCCAGTCCATCCCCAGCATCCTCAGGAGCCCTCCTGCAAGGCCATGAAGATGAGCCGGCTCTGCTTCTCCGCAGCTCTTCTCTTCCTCTTGGTTATCCGGTGGACAGCACCCCGGTGTATGAACAGTATACCCAGGATGAAGGTAGGTTCACCTCTCCTCTGTAGACTGGAGAGAATGAGAGGAGTTCTTGGAAGGGGTGGGGTGGATGCTGCCAACCCTCTTGGAACGTTTCCTGCCACGTTGGGTGGGGCTTTTGTTTGCTTTGGCCATATTGTTCTTCCTTGTCGTGCGAGGACATTCTTTAGTTCCGGGGTCTACTCTCTGGTTGCAATGTGCAGGCTTCTCCATGGGGTGGCTTCTCTTGTTGCAGAGCAGGGGCTCCAGGCATCTGAGTTCCGTAGTTGCGGATCACCTGCTTAGTTGCCTCTAGGCATGTGGAATCTTCCCAAACAAATGATAGAACCCATGTCCCTTGCGTTGGCAGGCTGATTCTTAACTACTGGACATCAGGGAAGTCTGAAGTTGCAAATCTCTACTCCCATTATGATCCTCATGAGGAAATATCTTAAAATTAAATATATATGTATATCAAAGGGGTTGTGACTGGGCAATATCTTGTCTGAAACCTGCCACTCATGTTCCCTGTGGCCTAGGAGAAGTCATCTACAGTTTTCTCATCTGAGCAGCAGGTTACTGTAACTTGGGTTCTTTGAACATATTGGCAGTCACAATTACAAAGAATTTATTCACATTTCTTGGCCAATTTTGGTCGTTTTCCACCAAGATATGTTCACTTGAAATGATTCATCTACCTACGTGCTTGTGGCCAGAAAGCATATATACGTGTGTGTGTGTCAAATAATGGTTATCCCTCTATTATAAAAATTAATGAGAAAGACCTGGAACTACTGAGCACAGAGCAACTACAGGGAAAGCAAGAAACACAAATCTGTGTTGGTTGGCTCTTGGGACCAAGGTTGATATAGTATTAGCAAGTTGCCTTGTCCTCTTTTGACTATCATATTATTATCCGTATTTGATCCTTGTCCTGGTTCATGGCCCAAGATTCCAGACAATTTTGGAATTTTTGTCTTTCACAGACCACAAGATTGTTAAAGATTGAAATTCAGTATACTAAAAGGGTTGACTAAGAGAATCTTCAATAACAGACTTAAAGCTTTGAACTTTCTGCACCTCTGGGGAGAGAGGAAAGCACAGAGATTGAGACCAATCAGCACTGGCTGATGATTTAGTGCCTATTTAGTCAACCATCAATAAAAATCCATAAATACTGTCATTCAGATAGCTTTTGTGGGGGGAGCTAGTGGTGGTGTTGTGACGGTGCTGTGCTCACCGGGGCACGGATACTCCAAACACCTCCACTCCCTCTTTGCCATACATATCTCCTTCATTTCATTGTTCCTGAGTTTTAGTGTGTATATTAATCTGAGAACTGTAAGTAAGGGTTTTCATGAGTTTGGTCGACAGTTCTATTGAATTTTTGAGCATGGAACTGAGGTCATGGAAACTCTCACTTTTAATCACTTGGTCAGAAGCATGAGTGACTTGAGACCACTTGGCTGGCATCTGAAGAGAGGACAGTCTGGACGCCTTAACTGTGGCATCGGCACTAACTCCACAGATTTGGTATCAGAAGTCAGTCAGCTGTGGTTCTCCCGTTGGGTGTTGGGAATTGGACGGTGTCGGTGGAGAAACCATGTATTTCATGTCAGGAAAAAACCCAGACTCACCTTATCCTGTGATATGAGGGCTCACGTGAGGCTTGGGGAGAGGTGAGTAGTGAAATATTTCTTAATCAAATAATGATTATTTTTCTATTATTAAAACTAATCAGAAAATGTGGAGCGTGGAGGAGAGTAACTGCAGGAAAATGAAACACAGCTCTTATGTGGTAGGCTGTGGGACCAAGTTCAGTTCAGTTCAGTTCAGTCGCTCAGCTGTGTCCGACTCTTTGTGACTCCATGAATCGCAGCACGCCAGGCCTCCCTGTCCATCACCAACTCCCGCAGTTCACTCAGACTCACATCCATTGAGTCCACGTTGCCATCCAGCCATCTCATCCTCAGTCGTCCCCTTCTCCTCCTGCCCCCAATCCCTCCCAGCATCATGGTCTTTTCCAATGAGTCAACTCTTCGCATGAGGTGGCCAAAGTACTAGAGTTTCAGCTTTAGCATCATTCCTTCCAAAGAAATCCCAGGGTTGATCTCCTTCAGAATGGACTGGTTGGATCTCCTTGCAGTCCAAGGAACTCTCAAGAGTCTTCTCCCACACCACAGTTCAAAAGCATCAATTCTGCGGTGCTCAGCCTTCTTCACAGTCCAACTCTCACATCCATACATGACCACAGGAAAAACCACAGCCTTGACTAGACAGACCTTAGTCAGCAAAGTAATGTCTCTGCTTTTGAATATGCTATCTAGGTTGGTCATAACTTTTCTTCCAAGGAGTAAGCGCCTTTTAATTTCATGGCTGCAGTCACCATCTGCAGTGATTTTGGAGCCAAAAAAAACAAAGTCTGACACTGTTTCTACTGTTTCCCCATCTATCTCCCATGAAGTGATGGGACCAGATGCCATGATCTTCGTTTTCTGAATGTTGAGCTTCAAGCCAACTTTTCCACTCTCCTCTTTCACTTTCAACAAGAGGCTTTTTAGCTCCTCTTCACTTTCTGCCGTAAGGGTGGTGTCATCTGCATATCTGAGGTTATTGATATTTCTCCCGGCAATCTTGATTCCAGCTTGTGCTTCTTCCAGTCCAGCGTTTCTCATGATGTACTCTGCATATAAGTTAAATAAGCAGGGTGACAATATACAGCCTGGACGTACTCCTTTTCCTATTTGGAACCAGTCTGTTGTTCCATGTCCAGTTCTAACTGTTGCTTCCTGACCTGCATACAGATTTCTCAACAGGCAGGTCAGGTGGTCTGGTATTCCATCTCTTTCAGAATTGTCCACAGTTTATTGTGATCCACACAGTCAAAGGCTTTGGCATAGTCAATAAAGCAGAAATAGATGTTTTTCTGGAACTCTTTTGCTTTTTCCATGATCCATTGGATGTTGGCAATTTGATCTCTGCTTCCTCTGCCTTTAGATAGCTGCTGGGAAGCTGCTCTATAACACAGGGAGCTCAGCCCAGTGCTCTGTGACAACCTAGAGGGTGGGATGGGATGAGGGATGGAAGGGAGGTTCAACAGGGAGGGGACATATGTATACTTATGGCTGATTCACACAGTTGTATGGCAGAAACCAACGCAAATTTGTAAAGTAATCATCCTCCAATTAAAAATAATTTTTAAAAAAAGAGGGGTCATCTATCCTACAAAGTAGCCGTTCAAAGCTCTATAGTCTCCTGGGGTCCTCAGGTGGAGAATATCCAGGGTTAGAGCAGCATTTGGGGGAGGCTTAAACTGATCTTGTTTTAAGAAAATAACGTGTCACAGCTATGTGACTCGTTGCATTGTGTACCTGCCGATCCAGAAAACAAAGACAAAAACAGAAATGGATACAGTATGGCAAAATATACTGATCAGAAGGGGGAAAAGCAAATGACACACAGGGACAGAATATTTTATTTGCATCATCCCTAGTTCAGAGAAATAAGGTTAACTCTGTGCCCCATTCACCTACATGTTTATAGCAGAGGTGAAAGAGACAGACTGAGGAATGGACTTGTTAGTGCCACGTATCGGGTGTTTCTTCACTTATTATTTAGTTGAATAAATCTGAAGTCATGTGATAGACCAGTAAGCATAAACAATTCCTCAACCAAGAAAGATAAAGAAATTGTGTAACTCCCTGACTTTTTTCTCTAAGAAGAAAACCCATGAATCACCAAGCAGATGCTCTTTAACTAGTGTATGAGACAAACAGAGGTGTTTGTTATACTTATTATGATAATAATAATTCTTAACACTTCCTGTGAGGCATGGCACTTGCAGAAATTGGAAAATATAGGATATTCCAACAAGCTTATGGACAGTAGTAATACTACAAATAATTACAGTCACTGAAGTAACTTCAGAGATGAGAGTTTAGTTTCAGGGAGGGAGGTTTATTTAGCTATTGGTTAGCGATCCCATAGCTGGTAAGAAGTCTCTCTAATTCTCCTCTTCGCAGTGATGCCTGTCCCATGGGAGGATGTTATCATGTAAAATCTTTGGATGAAAAACATCATGTGATCTAAAAAATGGTGTTATCTGGTGACATGTTTTGGTTTCCCTCTTCTGCATACATGGAAACCCTAGGTAGAGAGAAACGAAATGACTTGGTCGGTGATGCGGCAGTTTGAACTGAAGGATGATGACTGGAATGACCATGGAACCGTGTTCTGTAACCCAGCACCTTCTCTGTTTTCTCCTCCAGGTTCTAGACAGCTCAGATGCTGGCTTAAATAAGCACATCAGAAAATTAACCAGTCTCCCAAAGGCCCACTTTGTTGCTCCTGGAACAGTGTTTGAGGATGTGGGAAACTCCAGAGCAAGACCAGACAGGGTCCCTGCCACCCTGGCACTCGTAATCTGTGTGGAAAGACAAGACAAAAATACATGACAGAATTACAGAATCTGACAGAATGTAATAGAGTGCTAAATTGTGTGGTGGAGGCAATTAGAGAACAAGACAGTATATAATAAAGTGCTAATTGTGTGGTACAGACAATAAGTATAATAGAGTTCAGTGAAGGGATGGATGAGTGTGGGCTGTAGTCTTCAGGGAGGCTTCTCATCATGTCAGGCTGCTGTTTCACCCAGTGCATGATGGGAAACTGAATGTGAAATAGGAGATGGAATAGAGCCGAATAGCTGCTGTACCCTGGCACCTCCCCTCGGGCTGGATGAGGACAGAAAGACAAGGGGTTCTTTGACAGGTGGCATCCTCCACTAAAAAATATTCACACAGAGAATTGCCTTCTTTTCTTTATTAATTGTGCTACAGATAATTTCCTCAGAAACAGAAAATCATACTTTTGTTCTATGTTTTTGGCTGCACCCCGCGGCATGTGGGATCGTAGTTCCCTGACCAGGGATCAAACCTATGCCCCCTGCATTGGAAGCATGGAGTCTTAAGCACTGGACCACCAAGGAAGTCCCCGTATTTTATTTTTTAATGGTCTTTGCTCCTGTGATAGGTTTGTTTGTTTTAAAACTACTTTTATTTATTTTTTAGCCCTACTGCATAGCATGTGAGAAATTAGTTCCTTGACCAGAGATCAAACCTGTGCCCCTGCATTGAAGCAGGGATTCTTAATAACTGGACCATCAAGTGAAACTCCCTCAGTCATGTCCTACTCTTTGCAACCCCATGGACTGTAGCCTGCCAGGTTTCTCTGTCCATGGGTTTCTCCAGGCCAGAATACTGCAGTGGGTAGCCGTTCCCTTCGTCAAGGGATCTTCCCGACCCACGGATCGAACCCAGGTCTCCTGCATCGCAGGCAGCTCTTTACCGTCTGAGCCACCAGGGAAGCCCCAGACCACCAAGGGGGTTCCTAAAGTCTTATTTTAAATAGAATGGCCTTTTGGACTCTGTGGGAGAGGGAGAGGGTGGGATGGGTTGGCAGAGTGGCAATGTAACATGTGTGATATCATAAGCGAAACGAATTGCCAGTCCAGGTTTGATGCAGGATGCAGGATGCTGGGGACTGATGCACGGGGATAATCCAGAGAGAGGGTGTGGGGCGGGAGGGTGGAGGTGGGGGTCGGGATTGGGAGTTCATGTACACTCATGGCTAATTCATGTCAATGTGTAACAAAACGAATACAGTATTGTAAAGCAAAACAAACTAAAAAATAAAAATTAATTAAAAAAAAATAAATTGAATAATGTTTTACATGTACTAAGATTCAGTGTTTATACAACTGTGTTGTAAGTCCCTCATTAATAAAGAGCACTTTCACATAATAGATAGTCTTCCTAGTTTATACAAGACTCCTTAAAGCAAGCAAACAGATGCTCTTGAATGCTGATGGGACTGACAAATATATTGCAAGGTAATTTGGCAATGTTCCCTCAAATCTTGAAAGTGCATTTAGTTGTCAGCTTATCAATTTCACTTCTGGGAATTTATTCTAAGGAAATAATCATGACTGACTGCAAGGATAACTTTTCTATAAGAGTTAGTATTACAGAATTGAGAGGAATTGGGGACAACCTAAATGTCCTCAAATAAAGGACTAATGAAATAACACACATTTAGAAAATGGCATGTGTAATTACTAAAATGCTGTAGAAATATACTTAACATGGTGGGAAATATTTACAATATGTAGCTAAGTGGAAACAAGCAAATTCTACATCTTCTAGAGTAGGAGTTCTGAGAAATTTATCAGAGTGGTGGAGATATATGGATTTTCCACTTCTTTATGCTTTTGTGTAATTTCCAAATGTTGCCCAGGCTACATGGTTTGCTCTGAAGTAAAATATGTATTAAAAGCCTATGGTTTTCGGATTTGATTTAGTTTGAGAGTTTGAGTAGTCATACTTTGGACTGTTATCCTGTGAGTTTTTTTAGCATGGGGTAGACCAGTCCTACAGGAATTCTACAGACCTAGGGGCTGGAGGTAGAGGTTGTTGGAACTGAAGAACTCATGGAACAGAGGAGTTCTGGGCTTAAAGACACACATCAAAAGCACTATTCCATTTTCCTTTGAATTATAAATAATTTCTATTTAGCAGAATATGTACCTTATTTCTTGAGTTCATATCAAGTAGGAGATGTTTTGGAGGTGTGCACATTTTTTAAGCCCCATACAACATGAATTTTTAACAGCAAAACCTTAAAGGGGGCAGAAAGCCTAGGACGTGAATCAATTTTTAAGGTATCTGAAATACTGAGAAAAAACAAAAAAAAAGAACAAAACAAAACACACCAAAACAGAATTGAGAAGTTGTGTTGTATTTTAAATGTTTATCTTGAACAAATGAATACCCTGAACACAGAGTACAGGAACAGAAAGTAAAATTTCATTTGGAGATAGATCAAAGGCCTGAATTTGAGAATTTTGGTGAATATGAGGTCTAAGACAAATAGGCCCTGCCTTGAAACCACATGGAGGATGTGGAATTGCTGGAAAAAAGGCCAGAATACTGGAGTATTCTGGAAAGGATTTTGGAATTTTTGGTCCACGGGATTTTCCATGTCTAAAGTCAAAACAAAATACTCTTTTTCAATTCCGAGAACTTGATTTAGAATTGTTTTGAAAGGGGCCTTTCTCTGAAACATTTCAATACAAAAGTACTTTATTTTCTCATCCTATGACTCGGTGTCTTACATTTTTTAGGTTTTGACTAATTTAAGGTCTTAAAATATACTTGTTTGAACCCCATTTAGTTAATAATTTTCTATTTTTACCTCACCATTTAGTGTCTCATCTTCAGTTGGCCCAGTGAAAATAAAACCCAGCAAAGTCAAAATTTTGCTTCCTTTTCTGTGTTTCCCAAATATAGAAGAAATCTGTGGATACCCAGGTTTGGGGAAAGTCAAACCTTAGCTGAAACGGGGGCATGTTTGCCCCCCTTTTGAAGAGTGCATCCTGTAGGAATAATTCCTTTTGCTGAGATGGGCAGCATCCCTGGAGTACAAGTGAGGGCTTGTTCCTGCACATTCCCTTGTCTTTCTGTTAATTTGGGGGAATTAACCCTCTGTGCTCCAGGCTTTCAATTGGGTGGTATCACACATTGCTCTGCTGGAGGGTGAGAGGCATATAACAAGTAATTAAAGCATTTCTGACAATGGCCAACAGCTGACATGGACGAGTCTCCTCTCCCCCTACCTTTATGTAGAGGTCTGGATAAAACATGTCAGCAATTAAAAATACGTATAACCAGTATTGAAAAGGTAAGTGAAACAGTTTAGTTCTCATTATGAAAAAGGAGCTCAGAGTCAATGTGTTAACTGTAGCTAATATTCTTGGACCAGCATGTGTGTCCTAGAATCTGGGGGCTGGGGTGCTGAGGCTCATGTAGAGACTGGATATGTGGCCTCAGGCCAGTTTTAGGCAGGGTGACTAAGTTTGTCAAGTTTAGCAAACTAAAATATGGAATGCTCAGTACAATTGAGTTCCACATAAACAATGAATATATATATATTATGGTATAAGTATGTCCTAAGAGTTGAATGGTACATACTTAAAGTAAAAAATGTTTATCTGAAATTCAGATTTAACAGAGTGTCCTGCCAAGAGATTGTCATACCACTTGAGTGAAGTAAGTCCAACAAAGAACGTCAAATATCATATGATATCACTTATATGCGGAATCTAAAAAGAATGATACAAATGAACTTATTTTCAAAACAGAAACAGACTCACAGAGAATGAACTTTTGGTTACCAGAGGGGAGGGGTTGGGCGCTAGGGACAGTTAGGGAGTTTGAAATTGATGTACACACTGCTATACTGAAAATGGATAACCAGCAAGGACCTACTGTATAGCACAGGGAACTCTGCTCAATGTTATGCAACAAACTAGATGGAAAAATAATTTTAAAAAGAACAGATACATGTATATGTGTATATACACACACGCATATATATATAATAATCACTTTTTACTTTGTTGTACACCTGAAACTAACACATCATTGTTGCTCAACTGTATTCCAATATGACATAAAAAGGTTTTAAAAAAGATACCCTAAAAAGTATGGATAGAAAGCTACTTCTCTCCCATGTAAGATGTCAAAGGAGTGGCTCTGTTATTATCAATCTGTGGCTTCTATTTCAGGATCCCCCATGGCTTCTTTAGCTCTGGCCTTCTGGTCTGCATCCTAGGCAGGGGTGGTGGTGGGGAGATTTCAGGGAAGAGAAAAGGGGCATGGATGCCCATTTCCCTAAAAGCACTATGCAGAAGCTACAACCATCACTTCTCATATCAGAAAGCCATTAGGGAGGCAGGGAGAGGTTCTCCATCCTTTTTTTGATGAAAAATAATGTTCAACCTAGAAATCTATGTGTGCTTAGTCCCTCAGTCATGTCTGGCTCTTTGCGACCCCATGGACTGAAGCCCACCAGGCCCCCTGTCCATGGAATTCTCCGGGCAAGAATACTGCACTGGGTAGCCATTCCCTTCTACGGGGATCTTCCCAACTCAAAGACGAAAGCCAGGTCAGCTGCATTGCAGGCAGATTTTTTACTATCTGAGCCACCATGGAAGCCCAGAAATCTATATTCAACAGAATTATCATCAAGAATGAGAGGGAAATAAAAGTATTTAATGATAAATAATTAAAAAAAAAAGAATTTTGTGGACAAAGCTACCAAAGCATATTCTTTGGTAAGATAGGCATTGGATATAGAAGGGAAATGTGAGACGCAAGAAATGATGGAAAGCCTCCCTGTATAAGTCTTGAATTCAACTGCACTTAAAACTGCATCTCAAGAGACTTTCCTGGTGGTACAGTGAATAAGAACCCACCCTCCAACGCAGGGGACATGGGTTCAATCTGTGGTCTGGGAAGATCCCACATGCCACGGGCAGCTAGAGCCTGAGAGCCACAACTACTGGACCCATGTGAGCTGCAACTACTGAAGACCGTGTGCCTAGAGCCTGTGCTCCGCAACAAGAGAAGCCACCGCAATGAGCAGCCTGTGCACTGCGATGGAGAGCAACCCCTGTTCGCTGCAACTAGAGAAAGCCCATACACAGCAGCAAAGACCCAGTGCAACCAATAAATAAATAATTTTCTAAAATCTCAGAATGTATAAAGAAACAATGTGATAGGATTATGAGGATGAGAGCTACCATAGAAAGCATGTCAGATCAGAAGATCTGGGTTGTGGCCTCTGCTTTTTCACTTTATATCTCAGAACTTCAGGTTAGGACTAGGTATTTCTATAATTTATTCTAACTTCAAAAAACAACAGCCACTCAACTCTGATTCATCAGTTTTACATCCTTGTGGCGTAACTTTCCTGGTTTATAATGTGAGTTTTGGATTATAACGGTCCTGCTTCAAATCTTTGCTCTGTCATTGTTTAACTTTGTGATCTTGAGGAATTTAACCTCTTAAAGCTTCCGTTTCCACATCTGAGAAATAGAAAAATAGTTGTTCTTTCGTAGAGTTCTCTAAGCAGTAGAAGCTGACTCCTGCTGAAAAGTGGAAAAGCATTTTAGTTAAAAAATACTGGGTGGATCACAGGACTGTTGAGTGAACTGGAAAACTGGACTTAAGGATAAGCCTGGAGAAACAATACCACAAACCAGGACACAGATCTAATAGAAAATTGCTGTTGCTTCACAGCTGCTGCTTTTCCATCAGAAATAGACCATTGCAATCCCTGGGAAATAGCCACAGCTGCTGCTGCCGCCACAGCAAGCCAGAGCATCTTTCCTTGTGGCTTACTTCTGAAGCAAAGTCTTATCATGGCATCCCTGATTGGTTTTAACTAAAGCACGTGCCTGAATCCTAGCTGCCAGGAAGGCTGGGAATTTGCATTCTTTCTTATGTTGGAATGGTAATGATCAGAATTCGGTTATTTCCCCAAATAAAGAAGGAGACTCAAAGGCTAATAGACTGCCATGAATAGGATAGATGCCCGTGATCATCATCTTAATGTTTACTGTCCTGAATTTCAACGCCCTCCTATGTTTAGGGAATTTACTTTTTTGTAAGTCTTTCTAGGTGGAGAATCTTCCTATGGCAAAAGCCAAAAAAAAAAAAAAAGACCAGATACTGGCTTACTTGAAATGTTGACATGAGACAGTATTTGAACATGAGACTTAAGTTCTTGCCCTATGCTATATGACCCTAAGAAGTAGGGGCAGTTTGGTAGGTAGTGTCAGGAAGGAAGAAATTTTTCTTTACCCTTCTAGGTTCTTTTCGCTGATCTAAAAAACTATGTAGACAAGAGACAGATTAACAGGGGAAAGTAAAACAAAAGTTTCGTAACATGTATACAGGGGAGAAACCCAGGAAAACTCAATAACTTGCCAAAAATTCCATTTTTAGCTAAAGATAAAAGAGGATGTTGGGGGTAATGGTTTGGACCTACAAAAGGGAGGAAGGCTATATATATGGAGGTGGAAAAGCAAATATTTGATAGATAAATGTTTGCAGGGCATATGGAGACAGTGGGATACAGAGAGGAATTTTTACGAGCAGAAATTTCCCAGGTTCTCCCTAGTTCATACTACAGGTATCAATAAGGATGGTAATGCCTTCCTGGAATTGGTCTTCTATTTACACTCTTTTAGGCTGTTAGGGAAAATTCAGTGGTTCTTCCTGAATCTTTTAGCCCTGAAAAATAACCAGCCTGGATTAATTTTCATGCCAAAGAGGGACAATTTGGGGTGGCGATTTTTGCTCCCCTACTATGGTCATTCTAGTGGCAGCGTGTTGGTGGCTATGATAGTCAGTGTCCAACGGCTAGGAGCAATAATGACAACAGGGTGCGCAGGCCACAGCTCTTATCATGAGGAACATCTTTTTCCTCATCTGAAAATGAATGCTCCTTACTTTAGAGAGTGTAAGAATTAAGTGAGAACTGCATGTGAAAAGGACCCCTGAGAAGTACCAATGGTCTATACATGCAGGCATTTTCCTCTCCCCCTGTCAGTCTTGGGAACGTAGCATAATGTTTGTAGTTGCAGAAGAAAAGGAACAATCCATGTAAACTTCAGGAGAATAGATAATAGAAGTAAGAGAAAACAAAGGCTATGTGTTCAGTTGACCATCATGGATTGAAAGGTTACAAATGCAACACTACATTAGCTCACTAGGGAAAATAAGAGGTCACCTATTTTGACAAGCCAGTTATTCTATCATTATATTACCTGCAACATGCAATGGAGATGTTTGAATTCCAGCTGTTATATGTCTTTTGAAGCTCCAGATAAGGCTGATTCAAAATTCTCTGGCATTTTACAGCTACTCTCAATTCAAAAAGAGGAAAACTCAAGACATCTCTTTATCAGAATCTCATGTGATAAGAATATACAGTTAATACACCAGGGGTTTTCATTTTGTTTTTGCTGTTCTAGCCACACAGTGTTGTATCCCTGTCTAGTATTTGTGTATGTGGTTGCAGTTTCCTTTTTGTAGTGTTTGGATGGAGAGTGACGGCTGGAGGAATCTTGAGTCCTTTGGGGCTCAGTCAGTGGTGTGCTGGTCAGCCAAATTTTAGAGAGAGAGAGAAAAAAAAGCCCAACAACTGATTTATAGCATTTGTCAACTTCCAGGGTTAAATACATGCACTATGGCTAACTTAAAGTTACCAACATGATATCACGAAACACAAAACTGGGAAGAGATATGCAAAATAAGTTCTTGCTACCTCGAGGCGCCAGCTCCCAATACACACCAGGCATGTTTGCATCTTAAATGTTTGCTCTTAAGGTAAAAGATTACATAGGCCATAAATCAGACTGTATAGTTGAATATGTTTCAAAGGTATAGTAGCCAAAAGAGGAGATTCCTATTAATGTTTTATCCCAAGATAAAACCTTTAAACCTCTTGTCCCTCTAAACTTCTTAAAAAGTTGCTAATTTAAGTTAAATGAAGGCAGAGACCTCTCTTCCAACCCGTAGAGTGAAGAAGATGGACAGGTTTCTGTTCAGGGTGGGAGCTCTTTCCAGGAGTTCTTGAGTGAAGGGGCCTTTTTCAAACATATTGAATCATTTCTTATATTTAAAAAAAAATGTTTAGTTTTATTTGTTTGGCTGCACTGGATCTTAGTTGCGGTATGCGGGATCTAGTTTTCTGGCTGGGGACCGAACCCAGGACCCCTAGCATTGAGAGCATAGAGTCTTAGCAACTGAACCACCAGGGAAGTCCCCATTTCTTTTACATTTATCTAGCACTTTGCCGTTTTCTTCACTTAATTCTCTGTTTTGAAGAGGAGAAAGTTAACTCATCCAATGGAAGAACTGAGATTTGATTCTTTTTTTAAAAAACTTTTAATTTTATATCAGAGTATAGCTATGGGGTCGCACAGAGTCAGACACAACTGAAGCGACTTAGCAGCAGCAGCAGCATGGCCAATTAACAATGTTGTGATAGTTTCAGGCAGACAGCAAAGTGACTCAGCCATACATATACATGTATCCATTCTACCCCCAACTCCTCTCCCATCCAGGCTGCCACGTAACACTGAGCAGAGTTCCCTGTGCTGTGCAGTAGGAGAGACTCGATTCTTGGGATCCCCTATCTGGTGTTCTCCTGCTGCTCCACTGCTTTCCCAAGGTGGGCAGAACCTTCCCGGGTTCCTCATTGTCTTCCAACTCAGTCAGGATATTTTCTACTCAACTGCCGGGAAGCTTCTTATTTCATCATCCCCTTCTCACTTTGACAGGGTGAAATTCCCCTAGCTTTCCATGGACTTGCTATTTTCAGTGTCTCCTTGCATCACATTCCGGCCAAGGTCTTATCCCGCTTACTGATTGGCTGTGAGTAGCCACTCCCACGTCTCTGCACAGGACTATGATTGGTCTCATGTCCCAGCAATGCAGAGAAGTTGAGGCTTCCCGAGAACATGTTAAAGGTCATCTCTAGAGATAACACGTGCTAGGTCAAGTCATTCTGCCTTCTCAGTAACAACCTTAATCCACCATTATTAGCGGTGCCGAGAAAAAATTTTTATGAAATCAGTGATAGTCGTACAAGCTCAGAACCTTACATTATTTGACTTCCCAAGCAGACTAAACAATTCTTCAACAGCTTCATGAAAGGAACGAAAATGATTGCATAGGAAGCTTGAAGGAGCGTTTAACTAATGCCCTCCTACGGTAACCAAATATTTATTGTGCATGGAGAAGGCAATGGCACCCCACTCCAGTACTCTTGCCTGGAAAATCCCATGGACAGAGGAGCCTGGTGGGCTGCAGTCCATGGGGTCGCTTCGAGTCGGACACGACTGAGAGACTTCACCTTCACTTTTCACTTTCATGCATTGGAGAAGGAAATGACAACCCACTCCAGTGTTCTTGCCTGGAGAATCCCAGGGACGGGGGAGCCTGCTGGGCTGCCTTCTATGGGGTCACACAGAGTCGGACACGACTGAAGCCACTTAGCAGCAGCAGCAGCAGCAGCAGCAGCAGCATGCTCATGGCTCTGGTAAAAGGCCTGAAGACTCCCAGTGTCAAATGATGGTGTTCCTATTCCTCATATTTTTGCAGAGTGGCAAGGCAGACCTACACACTGGCGGCTGTGATTTAAGGTGATACATACTACAGCAGAGATGTGTGGAGCCTGGAGGAGGAGGTGTGTCTTTCTGCCCAGGGGAATGAAAGAACCTTCACAAGAGGTCAGAACTGAAGCTAGGATGTGAAAAACAAGGCTATGTAGTGCTTCCTCTGTTCCAGGCACCAGCGTATTCTAAGTATTTTACCTACGTTAACCTGTTTAATTTTCCAAAAGCCCTACAAGTTTGGTACAGTTCTATCCCCATAGGAAACTGAGCGATAGAGAAGTAACCTGTTCAGCGTCACCTATCCAGGGAAACGTGGAGCTGGGATTTGAACCCATGCTGTTAAGCCTGACTTACTGGGATTATGAGACCCAGTGAGGACAGGAGGTGTGTGGAGGACACTCTGGGCTCAGGGAACAGCATAGGCAAAGGCCCAGAGAGATGCGAGAACATGGCATGTTAGTGCTTTTGCTTTGTGTTTCTATGGGAAAGCAACACAGGACCATTGATCATACATGCATCATTTTTCTTTCAACGCAGAGGTTTGTTCCCACCCCCGCCCCAGAGGATATCAGGAAAGGAATTTGTCAACACCATTTCTTAAAATCTGAATGTTTTCAAATGGCTGCTGTCCAACTATTCACCCTGCTGAGTTGTTGGCTGAAGGTTGTCTTAAATATATCTCCCGTAGAAGGATACACATTTCTTGATTTCCCATTATTCTTGAAATTGATTTATTCTACTGCTACTTGGAGCTAAAATTACAAGATTGATTTCCACTGAACACAGCATTTCCAAGAGGAAATTATTGGGCATAACCACGAAGTGTATTCCTGATCAAGGCTGAAGTTCTTGCCAGCGTCGGCTGGTGATCATCAGTGAGACCATGCGTCCCACGCGTTATCTCAAGGCCACCTCAGGATAGGTGACAAGCACCGAATGTGTGTGCTTTAGCAGCGGCACTAAATGTCACGGTATTTGGCCTGGGACAGCACTATTCTGTATTTCTTGGTAATTTTCTATTCTTAATACTCTGAAGGGTAGGTCATTCATTCACTCAGCCTTTTCCAAGTGCCAGTAAGTAAAAGCTAGTAATAATGACTGAGCGACTGAACTGAACTGAGTAATAATGATTATCATTTTTAATAACCTTTTACTTTACAGTTGGTGGCTCAGTGGTTAAGAATCTGCCTGCCAATGCAGGAGACATGGGTTCGATCCCTGGGCTGGGAAGATCCTCTGAAAAAGAAAATGGCAGCCCACTCCAGGATTCTTGCCTGGGAAATCCCATGAACAGAGGATCCTGATGGGCTATAGTCCATGGAGTTGCAAAGAATCAGACATGACTTAGCGACTCAACAAAACAACAAACGTAGCTGATGAACACTGTTGTGTTAGTTTCAGGTGGACAGCAAAGTGATCTGAGTGCCCTCCAGTTTACATGTACGTGTAATAGAACTTACCACGTGACAAGCACTGTGCCAAGCACCTTAAAACTATCACGTTTAACCCACAGTAACCCAATAAAGGAAGGATGTTATTATCCAGAAGATAAAACAGAAGGATTAGGAAACTTGCTGCACATACATAGTTTCCTGAGCTGGCAGACCTTGATTTCCATCCCAGAGAGTCTTGGTCCACACCCTTCCAAACCATGTCACCTCCTCCTGTCCCAAGTTATGTAATAAGCCTGGTTAGGGATGCAAACAAGAAACTGTGATCAAGTCAGAATGAGACAGAGGCCAAGCACCGGTTCTCAGCCTTTTGCCCACTGAAATGCATGCCAGCTAAGATCCACGCATGAGAGGTATCCTTTGGGGCAGCATCAGCATTCTTCATAATTCCTCCCACCCCCCACCGCCACTCATTTACTCCACACGTTTGCTCCAAGAAAGCATATTAGAATGCATATGAGTAAGAGTGACATTATTACAATTATGACATTGAATTAGAACTCATTATGAAGGTGATAAATCCTTGCATATTTTTGTACAAGGATATAGTGGGTATAAATCTCAGGACACAAATAAAGCTATTCAAGAGAAATGACATGTCTTTTGTTTCTATAAATCGACCTAATTTTGACTCTGAACACCTAGCTTTTGGATTAACAGGCAATTTAACCTCTCTTATTCTGGTCTAACCTCTCTCACTTCCCAGGAGCTGTGCCAAGATTCTCAGGTCTTATGCGGTGTCAACATATTGCATTAGACAAGTCTTTATACTGGTTCCACTGAGACTACTGCTGTCTTGAGCTTACAGGATCCCTTTGACTCTTGGGGCCCTGACACTCATGAGGAATCTGGAGCTTCGAGTGAGAACACACCTCCCAGCTTCTTCCGGCCACACGTGGCATTTTTTCTCCAAGGTCTTAGATCTGACTGTCTTCCCTCAACCCAGAGCTTTTTCTTTTTCTTGGAGGGAAATCCCCTCCCGAGTTTCCCTCTGAGGCTTTTTGTCTCATTAAATTCTGTTCTCCTCAATGGGTTTTGCTCTTTGGGAGGAAAAAAAGGAAAGCTGGAAAATAAACTATCTTTTCCGTTTCTTTCTTGCTACTAATCTCTTGCAAGGCAAGTAAGCGAGGATCGGCTTGAATTAGAAGGGAAAACAGTAATTCAAAGAATTATTGGTCCCTGGGGTGGAATTTACCTGGAAACAGATACCTTTAATTTCTTTTCCTTATCCTCCTCCTCTCCCTTTCCTCTTTCTTCTTTACAAAATGTGAATAAGTTTGTTTTCAATTAGGAAAGATGCCACTGAGCAAATGAAGAGTGAAGATAAGTACATTTTGTTTGCCAAAAATATTTTCAACCTTTTTTTTGTCTTTTACCATGCATACGTTTAACAATATTCAAGAGATATTTACTGAGTTCTTACAATGCCTTGTGAGCTTGGATAAGGAGGTTAGATTTTATATGAAATATCAGGTGTTGGAGAAGACTCTTGAGAGTCCCTTGGACTGCAAGGAGATCCAACCCGTCCATTCTGAAGAAGATCAACCCTGGGATTTCTTTGGAAGGAATGATGCTAAAGCTGAAGCTCCAGTACTTTGGCCCCCTCATGCGAAGAGTTGACTCATTGGAAAAGACCCTGATGCTGGGAAGTACTGGGGGCAGGAGGAGAAGGGACAACCGAGGATGAGATGGCTGGATGGCATCACAGACTCAATGGATGTGAGTCTGAGTGAACTCCGGGAGTTGGTGATGGACAGGGAGGCCTGGCATGCTGAGATTCATAGGGTCGCAAAGAGTCGGACACGACTGAGCGACTGAACTAACTATCAGCCCATTGGAGAGTTTGAAGGGCAGTCACCTAATCTTTATTAAGCTTTAAAGATCACACTGGCTGTCCCATAGAGGGTGTTTTTTGGGGACATGAGACTACTACAGGGTCCAGATAGGAGATGATAGTGCCTGGGGGAGTTTTGGAGGTGGAAAGATGGCTGGGATTCTGGGTCTGATTGGGAGGGTCAGTGGGCAGGAGCAGCTTGGGGACTGGATATGGAGGGGAAGGGTGGGGGAATATTGATGATGATTTCTTCCTTTGGGACTTGAGCAGTTGTGTGGGTGATGCTATTTACAGAGACGGGAAAGACTAGGGGAGGGTGATGGCCTTCATTTCCTCAATCTCTCCCCTAGAAGAGCACTTCCTAACTTCTAGGACTGCCTAGAGTCTTAAGCAATAAATCTAGGGGTTCAGTTCAGTTCAGTCGCTCAGTTGTGTCCAACTCTTTGCAACCCCATGAATTGCAGCATGCCAGGCCTCCCTGTCCATCACCAACTCCCGGAGTTCACTCAGACTCACGTCCATTGAGTCACTGATGCCATCCAGCCATCTCATCCTCAGTCATCCCCTTCTCCTCCTGCCCCCAATCCCTCCCAGCATCAGGGTCTTTTCCAATGAGTCAGCTCTTCACATGAGGTGGCCAAAGTACTGGAGCTTCAGTTTTACCATCATTCCTTCCAAAGAAATCCTAGGGTTGATCTCCTTCAGAATGGACTGGTTGGATCTCCTTGCAGTCCAAGGGACTCTCAAGAGTCTTCTCCAACACCACAGTTCAAAAGCATCAATTCTTCGGCGCTCAGCCTTCTTCACAGTCCAACTCTCACATCCATACATGACCACAGGAAAAACCATAGCCTTGACTAGACGGACCTTAGTCGGCAAAGTAATGTCTCTGCTTTTGAATATACTATCTAGGTTGGTCATAACTTTTCTTCCAAGGAGTAAGCGCCTTTTAATTTCATGGCTGCAGTCACCATCTGCAGTGATTTTGGAGCCCAAAAAAACAAAGTCTGACACTGTTTCTACTGTTTCCCCATCTATTTCCCATGAAGTGATGGG